>CM040824.1:20923487-21490987 GCA_022828995.1 Vimba vimba | reverse complement strand
CTAGCAACACCCTAGCAACCAACCAGAATACCCTAGCAACCGCCTAGCAACACCCTAGCAACCACCCAGAACACCCTAGCAACCGCCTAGCAACCGCCCAGAATACCCTAGCAACCGCCTAGCAACACCCTAGCAACCACCCAGAACACAATAGCAACACCATAGCAACCACTAAAACACCCTAGCAACCGCCTAGCAACCACCCAGAACACCCTAGCAACACCATAGCAACCACTAAAACACCCAGAACACCCTAGTAACCGCCTAGCAACCACCCAAAATACCTAAGCAACCGCCTAGCAACACCCTAGCAACCAATCAGAATACCCTAGCAACCACCTAGCAACACCATAGCAACCACCCAGAACACCCTAGCAACCGCCTAGCAACCACCCAGAATACCCTAGGAACCGCCTAGCAACCGCCCAGAACACCTTAGCAACCCACTAGAAAACCCCGAACAACTTTTTAACTTTAAAATACTTTCAACTTTAAACTAATTTAAACATTAAACTAATTTAAACATTAAACTAATTTAAACATTAAACTAATTTAAACTTTAAACTAATTTAAACTTTAGACTATTTTAAACTTCTAACTAATTTAAACTTCAAACTACTTTAAACTCCAAACTACTTTAAACTTCTTCAAACTTTCTGGTCCAGCTTTCTCAAGCCAACTTAAAGTTTGTCTCGACGAACTTTTTAATCTAGTTATTATTATTATTCTTCTTACTAAAATTTTATACTCTATCTCCTCCTAGAGCTTTAACTCTACATACTCCAAACTCGGCTCAGACACTCAGACTGATCTGACCAGGTGTGCTCTATCTTTTCAGACTGATCAGACTTACGGTTTTCCTAAAAATGACGATCAAAACTCGGAAAAACTCCCATTGACTTGCATTGGGGAGTTCTAAAAAATTCAAATCCAGATTCAAACTCACCAACCGACGAAAATTCAAATCAAAATACCTTGAAGACTAAACCAAACTGCCGTTCTATATACTATATTAGCCAATGAGACTCATTTAAACTAATGAACTCTAAACTCATACACTTATAAACTAATAAACTCATGAATTCATAGACTTATGAACTCTTAAACTCATAAATTAATAAACTCTGAACTCTTAAACTCATTTAAACTTATAAACTCTAAACTCATTTAAACTTATAAACTCTAAAATCATTTAAACCTTATAAACTCTAAACTCAAAAACTCTTACACTTATAAACTCATCAATTTATACACTTATAAACTCTAAACTCATAAACTCTGAGTGCGTGTGTGTGTGTGTGTGTGTGAACACACACACACACACACACACACACACACACTAAACTCATTTAAACTTAAACTCTAAACTCATTTAAACTTAACTCAAAACTCAAAAACTCACAAACTGTGTGTGTGTGAGACAGTGAGCATGTCTGTGTGTGTGTGTCTATGTGAACACACACACACACACACACACACACACACACACACACGTGAACACACACACACACACACACACTAAACTCATTTAAACTTAACTCAAAACTCAAAAACTCACAAATTGTGTGTGTGAGACAGTGAGCATGTCTGTGTGTGTGTGTGTGTGTGTGTGAGAGAGAGAGAGAGAGAGAGAGAGAGAGAGAGAGAGAGAGAGAGAGAGAGTGTGTGTGTGTCTGTGTGAGAGCGAGTTAGTGTGTGTGTGTGTGCGCGCGTGTATGTGTGTGAGAGAGAGAGAGAGAGAGAGAGAGAGAGAGAGAGAGAGAGAGAGTGTGTGTGTGTGTGTGTGTGTGTGTGTGTGAGATAGTGAGCATGTCTGGTTGTGTGTGTGTGTGTGTCTGTGTCTGTGTGTGTGTGTGTGTGTGTGTGTGTGTGTGCATGTGTGAGTGTTTGTCCGTGAGTGAGTGAGTGAGTGTGTGTGTGTGTGTGTGTGTGTGTGTGTGTGTGTGTGTGTGTGCGCATGTGTGAGTGTATGTCCGTGAGTGAATGTATGTGCGTGAGTGTGTGTGTGTTCACGTGTGTGTGTGAGAGAGAGTTAGCGAGGGTGTGTGTCTATGTGTGTGAGCGTGTCTGTGTATGTGTGAGAGCGAGTTAGTGTGTGTGTGTGTGTGTGTGTGTGTGCGCGCGTGTATGTGTGTGAGAGAGAGAGAGAGAGAGTGTGTGTGTGTGTGTGTGTGTGTGTGTGTGTGTGTGTGTGTGTGTGTGTGTGAGATAGTGAGCATGTCTGGTTGTGTGTGTGTGTGTGTGTGTGTGTGTCTGTGTCTGTGTGTGTGTGTGTGTGTGTGCATGTGTGAGTGTTTGTCCGTGAGTGAGTGAGTGAGTGTGTGTGTGTGTGTGTGTGTGTGTGTGTGCGCATGTGTGAGTGTATGTCCGTGAGTGAATGTATGTGCGTGAGTGTGTGTGTGTGTGTGTGTGTGTGTGCGCATGTGTGAGTGTATGTCCGTGAGTGAATGTATGTGCGTGAGTGTGTGTGTGTGTGTGTGTGTGTGTGTGTGTCTGTGTGAGAGCGAGTTAGTGTGTGTGAGTGTGTGCACGTGTATGTGTGTGAGAGAGAGAGAGAGTGTGTGTGTGTGTGTGTGTGTGAGATAGTGAGCATGTCTGGTTATGTGTGTGTTTGTGTGTGTGAGTTAGTGTGTGTGTGTGTCTATGTGTGTGTGTGTGAGAGAGAGTGTGTGTGTGTGTCTGTGTGTGAGCGTGTCTGTGTATGTGTGAGAGCGAGTTAGTGTGTGTGTGTGTGTGTGTGTGCATGTGAGTGTATGTGCGTGAGTGTGTGTGTGTGTGAGAGAGAGTGAGAGTCTGTGCGTGCGTGCTTGTGTGTATGTCGAAAATTTAAATCTAAACACCTTGAAGACTAAACCAAACTGCCGTTCTATATACTATATTAGCCAATGAGACTAATTTAAACTATTGAACTCTAAACTCATACACTTATAAACTAATTAACTTATAAACTCATGAATTCATAGACTTATGAACTCTTAAACTCATAAATTAATAAACTCTGAACTCTTAAACTCATTTAAACTTATAAACTCTTAACTCAAAAACTTGTACTTATAAACTCTAAACTCATAAACTCTGAGTGTGTGTGTGTGTGAGAGAGAGTGTGTGTGTCTATGTGTGTGAGTGTGTGTGTGTTGAGTTAATGAGCTTGTCTGTGTGTGTGTGTGAGCGAGTTAGTGAGTGTGTGTGTGTGAGAGAGTGTGTGTGTGTGTGTAACCACCTAGCAACCACCCAGAATACCCTAGCAACCACCTAGCAACACCCTAGCAACCACCCAGAACACCCTAGCAACCACCTAGCAACCATACAGAATACCCCAGCTACCACCTAGCAACCACCCAGAACACCTTAGCAACCCACTAGAAACACCCTAACAACTTTTTAACTTTAAACTACTTCAAACTTTAAACTACTTTAAACTTCAAACTAATTTAAACTTTAAACTAAAAACTTCAAACTACTTTACACTGTAAACTAAATTAAACTTCAAACTACTTTAAACTTTAAACTAAATTAAACTTCAAACTATTTTAAACTTCAAACTACTTTAATCTTCAAACTACTTTAAACTGTAAACTAAATTAAACTTCAAACTACTTTAAACTTTAAACTAAATTAAACTTTAAATTAAACATTGAACTAAATTAAACTTCAAACTACTTTAAACTTCAAACTACTTTAATCTTCAAACTACTTTAAACTTTAAACTAAATTAAACTTTAAACTAAATTAAACGTTAAACTAAATTAAACTTCAAACTACTTTAATTTTCAAACTACTTTAAACTTTAAACTTTCCAGTCCAAACTTTCTCAAGCCAACTTAAAGTTTGTCTCGACGAACTTTTTAATCTAGTTAAGTTGGCTTGAGAGAGCCAACTTACTGAAATCCTATTTAAACTTATTATTATTATTATTATTATTATTATTCCGAGACTAAAATTTCTATATGAAACTCCTCCTAGAGCTTTAACTCTACATACTCCAAACTCGGCTCAGACACTCAAACTGATCTGACTCGCGTTGCTTTATCTTTTCAGACTGATCGGACTTACGGTTTTCCTAAAAATGACGATCAAAACTCGGAAAAACTCCCATTGACTTGCATTGGGGAGTTCTAAAAAATTCAAATCCAGATTCAAACTGACCAACCGACGAAAATTCAAATCAAAATACCTTGAAGACTAAAAACCAAACTGCCGTTCTATATACTATATGAGCCATTGAGACTCATTTAAACTAATGAACTCTAAACTCATACACTTATAAACTAATTAACTTATAAACTCATGAATTCATAGACTTATGAACTCTTAAACTCATAAATTAATAAACTCTGAACTCTTAAACTCATTTAAACTTATAAACTCTAAACTCATTAAAACTTATAAACTCTAAACTCAAAAACTCTTACACTTATAAACTCATCAATTTATACACTTATAAACTCTAAACTCATAAACTCTGAGTGTGTGTGTGTGTGTGTGTGTGTTCACACACACACACACACACACACACACACACACACACACACACACACACACACACACACTAAACTCATTTAAACTTAAACTCTAAACTCATTTAAACTTGTAAACTCAAAACTCGTAAACTATAAACTTCAAACCACTTTAAACTTCTTAAGTTTAAAGCTTCCAGCTCCCAAGCAACTACATAGCAACCAAACTTGAGTACCCTAGCAACCGTTTTGCAAGACCTATATCTCTGTATCAGAACATCATATAGAGATGAGGTTTGGCTCTTTTGACTCATGCTAGCAAACAGCACTTCCAACATGCTACACATGCTAGCAGTGAATAGCTACATGCTAATAGCGATTAGTTAAGTGCTATATCATGCCAAGGTCATGCTAAGAACTTTATAAAGACTCCATAGTAACCATCTGTGACAACTACCAACCACCTAGTAACACCATAGCAACCACCCAGAATACCTTAGCAACACCATAGCAACCACCCAGAACACCCTAGCAACCGCCTAGCAACCACCCAGAATACATTAGCAACTGCCTAGCAACACCATAGAAACCGCCCAGAACACCCTAGCAACCGCCTAACAACACCATAGCAACCACCCAGAACACCCTAGCAACCGCCTAGCAACCACCCAGAATACTCTAGCAACCACCTAGCAACACCATAGCAACCACCCAGAACACCCTAGCAACCGCCTAGCAACCACCCAAAACACCATAGCAACTGCCTAGCAACCACCCAGAAAACCATAGCAACCAACCAGAACACCCTAGCAACTGCCTAGCAACACTCTAGCAACCACCCAAAATACCTTAGCAACTGCCTAGCAACACCATAGCAACCACCCAGAACACCCTAGCAACCACCTAGCAACAGCATAGCAACCACCCAAAACACCATAGCAACTGCCTAGCAACCACCCAGAAAACCATAGCAACCAACCAGAACACCCTAGCAACTGCCTAGCAACACCCTAGCAACCACCCAAAATACCTTAGCAACTGCCTAGCAACACCATAGCAACCACCCAGAACACCCTAGCAACTGCCTAGCAACACCCTAGCAACCACCCAAAATACCCTAGCAACTGCCTAGCAACACCCTAGCAACCGCCCAAAATACCATAGCAACTGCCTAGCAACACCCTAGCAACCATCCAGAACACCCTAGCAACCACCTAGCAACAGCATAGCAACCACCCAGAACACCCTAGCAACCGCCTAGCAACCACCCAGAACACCATACCAGCCAACCAGAATACCCTAGCAACCACCCAGAACACCCTAGCAACTGCCTAGCAACACCCTAGCAACCACCCAAAATACCCTAGCAACTGCTTAGCAACACCCTAGCAACCACCCAGAACACCCTAGCAACCACCCAGAACACCCTAGCAACCGCCTAGCAACCACCCAAAACACCCTAGCAACCCACTAGAAAACCCCCAACAACTTTTTAACTGTAAACTACTTTAATCTTCAAACTGATTTAAACTTTAAACTAATTTAAATGTTAGACTAATTTAAACTTTAAACTAATTTAAACTTTAAAGTAATTTAAAATTTAAACTACTTTAAACTTTAAACTAATTTAAACTTTAGACTAATTTAAACTTTAAACTAATTTAAGCTTCAAACTAATTTAGACTTTACACTATTTTAAACTTCTAACTAATTTAAACTTTAAACTAATTTAAACTTCAAACTACTTTAAACTCCAAACTACTTTAAACTTCTTCAAACTTTCTGGTCCAGCTTTCTCAAGCCAACTTAAAGTTTGTCTCGACGAACTTTTTAATCTAGTTATTATTATTATTATTATTATTCCGAGACTAAAATTTCTATATGAAACTCCTCCTAGAGCTTTAACTCTACATACTCCAAACTCGGCTCAGACACTCAAACTGATCTGACTCGCGTTGCTTTATCTTTTCAGACTGATCGGACTTACGGTTTTCCTAAAAATGACGATCAAAACTCGGAAAAACTCCCATTGACTTGCATTGGGGAGTTCTAAAAAATTCAAATCCAGATTCAAACTGACCAACCGACGAAAATTCAAATCAAAATACCTTGAAGACTAAAAACCAAACTGCCGTTCTATATACTATATGAGCCATTGAGACTCATTTAAACTAATGAACTCTAAACTCATACACTTATAAACTAATTAACTTATAAACTCATGAATTCATAGACTTATGAACTCTTAAACTCATAAATTAATAAACTCTGAACTCTTAAACTCATTTAAACTTATAAACTCTAAACTCATTAAAACTTATAAACTCTAAACTCAAAAACTCTTACACTTATAAACTCATCAATTTATACACTTATAAACTCTAAACTCATAAACTCTGAGTGTGTGTGTGTGTGTGTGTGTGTTCACACACACACACACACACACACACACACACACACACACACACACACACACACTAAACTCATTTAAACTTAAACTCTAAACTCATTTAAACTTGTAAACTCAAAACTCGTAAACTATAAACTTCAAACCACTTTAAACTTCTTAAGTTTAAAGCTTCCAGCTCCCAAGCAACTACATAGCAACCAAACTTGAGTACCCTAGCAACCGTTTTGCAAGACCTATATCTCTGTATCAGAACATCATATAGAGATGAGGTTTGGCTCTTTTGACTCATGCTAGCAAACAGCACTTCCAACATGCTACACATGCTAGCAGTGAATAGCTACATGCTAATAGCGATTAGTTAAGTGCTATATCATGCCAAGGTCATGCTAAGAACTTTATAAAGACTCCATAGTAACCATCTGTGACAACTACCAACCACCTAGTAACACCATAGCAACCACCCAGAATACCTTAGCAACACCATAGCAACCACCCAGAACACCCTAGCAACCGCCTAGCAACCACCCAGAATACATTAGCAACTGCCTAGCAACACCATAGAAACCGCCCAGAACACCCTAGCAACCGCCTAACAACACCATAGCAACCACCCAGAACACCCTAGCAACCGCCTAGCAACCACCCAGAATACTCTAGCAACCACCTAGCAACACCATAGCAACCACCCAGAACACCCTAGCAACCGCCTAGCAACCACCCAAAACACCATAGCAACTGCCTAGCAACCACCCAGAAAACCATAGCAACCAACCAGAACACCCTAGCAACTGCCTAGCAACACTCTAGCAACCACCCAAAATACCTTAGCAACTGCCTAGCAACACCATAGCAACCACCCAGAACACCCTAGCAACCACCTAGCAACAGCATAGCAACCACCCAAAACACCATAGCAACTGCCTAGCAACCACCCAGAAAACCATAGCAACCAACCAGAACACCCTAGCAACTGCCTAGCAACACCCTAGCAACCACCCAAAATACCTTAGCAACTGCCTAGCAACACCATAGCAACCACCCAGAACACCCTAGCAACTGCCTAGCAACACCCTAGCAACCACCCAAAATACCCTAGCAACACCCTAGCAACCGCCCAAAATACCATAGCAACTGCCTAGCAACACCCTAGCAACCACCCAGAACACCCTAGCAACCACCTAGCAACAGCATAGCAACCACCCAGAACACCCTAGCAACCACCTAGCAACCACCCAGAACACCATACCAGCCAACCAGAATACCCTAGCAACCACCCAGAACACCCTAGCAACTGCCTAGCAACACCCTAGCAACCACCCAAAATACCCTAGCAACTGCTTAGCAACACCCTAGCAACCACCCAGAACACCCTAGCAACCACCCAGAACACCCTAGCAACCGCCTAGCAACCACCCAAAACACCCTAGCAACCCACTAGAAAACCCCCAACAACTTTTTAACTGTAAACTACTTTAATCTTCAAACTGATTTAAACTTTAAACTAATTTAAATGTTAGACTAATTTAAACTTTAAACTAATTTAAACTTTAAAGTAATTTAAAATTTAAACTACTTTAAACTTTAAACTAATTTAAACTTTAGACTAATTTAAACTTTAAACTAATTTAAGCTTCAAACTAATTTAGACTTTACACTATTTTAAACTTCTAACTAATTTAAACTTTAAACTAATTTAAACTTCAAACTACTTTAAACTCCAAACTACTTTAAACTTCTTCAAACTTTCTGGTCCAGCTTTCTCAAGCCAACTTAAAGTTTGTCTCGACGAACTTTTTAATCTAGTTATTATTATTATTCCGAGACTAAAATTTCTATATGAAACTCCTCCTAGAGCTTTAACTCTACATACTCCAAACTCGGCTCAGACACTCAAACTGATCTGACTCGCGTTGCTTTATCTTTTCAGACTGATCGGACTTACGGTTTTCCTAAAAATGACGATCAAAACTCGGAAAAACTCCCATTGACTTGCATTGGGGAGTTCTAAAAAATTCAAATCCAGATTCAAACTGACCAACCGACGAAAATTCAAATCAAAATACCTTGAAGACTAAAAACCAAACTGCCGTTCTATATACTATATGAGCCATTGAGACTCATTTAAACTAATGAACTCTAAACTCATACACTTATAAACTAATTAACTTATAAACTCATGAATTCATAGACTTATGAACTCTTAAACTCATAAATTAATAAACTCTGAACTCTTAAAATCATTTAAACTTATAAACTCTAAACTCATTAAAACTTATAAACTCTAAACTCAAAAACTCTTACACTTATAAACTCATCAATTTATACACTTATAAACTCTAAACTCATAAACTCTGAGTGTGTGTGTGTGTGTGTGTGTGTGTGTGTGTGTTCACACACACACACACACACACACACACACACACACACACACACACACACACACACACTAAACTCATTTAAACTTAAACTCTAAACTCATTTAAACTTGTAAACTCAAAACTCGTAAACTATAAACTTCAAACCACTTTAAACTTCTTAAGTTTAAAGCTTCCAGCTCCCAAGCAACTACATAGCAACCAAACTTGAGTACCCTAGCAACCGTTTTGCAAGACCTATATCTCTGTATCAGAACATCGTATAGAGATGAGGTTTGGCTCTTTTGACTCATGCTAGCAAACAGCACTTCCAACATGCTACACATGCTAGCAGTGAATAGCTACATGCTAATAGCGATTAGTTAAGTGCTATATCATGCCAAGGTCATGCTAAGAACTTTATAAAGACTCCATAGTAACCATCTGTGACAACTACCAACCACCTAGTAACACCATAGCAACCACCCAGAATACCTTAGCAACACCATAGCAACCACCCAGAACACCCTAGCAACCGCCTAGCAACCACCCAGAATACATTAGCAACTGCCTAGCAACACCATAGAAACCGCCCAGAACACCCTAGCAACCGCCTAACAACACCATAGCAACCACCCAGAACACCCTAGCAACCGCCTAGCAACCACCCAGAATACTCTAGCAACCACCTAGCAACACCATAGCAACCACCCAGAACACCCTAGCAACCGCCTAGCAACCACCCAGAATACATTAGCAACTGCCTAGCAACACCATAGAAACTGCCCAGAACACCCTAGCAACCGCCTAACAACACCATAGCAACCACCCAGAACACCCTAGCAACCGCCTAGCAACCACCCAGAATACTCTAGCAACCACCTAGCAACACCATAGCAACCACCCAGAACACCCTAGCAACCGCCTAGCAACCACCCAGAACACCATAGCAACTGCCTAGCAACCACCCAGAAAACCATAGCAACCAACCAGAACACCCTAGCAACTGCCTAGCAACACCCTAGCAACCACCCAAAATACCTTAGCAACTGCCTAGCAACACCATAGCAACCACCCAGAACACCCTAGCAACCACCTAGCAACAGCATAGCAACCACCCAAAACACCATAGCAACTGCCTAGCAACCACCCAGAAAACCATAGCAACCAACCAGAACACCCTAGCAACTGCCTAGCAACACCCTAGCAACCACCCAAAATACCTTAGCAACTGCCTAGCAACACCATAGCAACCACCCAGAACACCCTAGCAACTGCCTAGCAACACCCTAGCAACCACCCAAAATACCCTAGCAACTGCCTAGCAACACCCTAGCAACCGCCCAAAATACCATAGCAACTGCCTAGCAACACCCTAGCAACCACCCAGAACACCCTAGCAACCACCTAGCAACAGCATAGCAACCACCCAGAACACCCTAGCAACCACCCAGAACACCATACCAGCCAACCAGAATACCCTAGCAACCACCCAGAACACCCTAGCAACTGCCTAGCAACACCCTAGCAACCACCCAAAATACCCTAGCAACCACCCAGAACACCCTAGCAACCACCCAGAACACCCTAGCAACCACCCAGAACACCCTAGCAACCGCCTAGCAACCACCCAAAACACCCTAGCAACCCACTAGAAAACCCCCAACAACTTTTTAACTGTAAACTACTTTAATCTTCAAACTGATTTAAACTTTAAACTAATTTAAATGTTAGACTAATTTAAACTTTAAACTAATTTAAACTTTAAAGTAATTTAAAATTTAAACTACTTTAAACTTTAAACTAATTTAAACTTTAGACTAATTTAAACTTTAAACTAATTTAAGCTTCAAACTAATTTAGACTTTACACTATTTTAAACTTCTAACTAATTTAAACTTTAAACTAATTTAAACTTCAAACTACTTTAAACTCCAAACTACTTTAAACTTCTTCAAACTTTCTGGTCCAGCTTTCTCAAGCCAACTTAAAGTTTGTCTCGACGAACTTTTTAATCTAGTTATTATTATTATTATTCTTACTAAAATTTTATACTCTAACTCCTCCTAGAGCTTTAACTCTACATACTCCAAACTCGGCTCAGACACTCAAACTGATCTGACCAGGTGTGCTCTATCTTTTCAGACTGATCGGACTTACGGTTTTCCTAAAAATGACGATTAAAACTCGGAAAAACTCCCATTGACTTGCATTGGGGAGTTCAAAAAAATTCAAATTTAGATTCAAACTCACCAACCGACGAAAATTCAAATCTAAACACCTTGAAGACTAAACCAAACTGCCGTTCTATATACTATATTAGCCAATGAGACTCATTTAAACTAATGAACTCTAAACTCATACACTTATAAACTAATTGACTTATAAACTCATGAATTCATAGACTTATGAACTCTTAAACTCATAAATTAATAAACTCTGAACTCTTAAACTCATTTAAACTTATAAACTCTAAACTCATTAAAACTTAAACTCATTTAAAACTTATAAACTCTAAACTCAAAAACTCTTACACTTTTATAAACTCATCAATTTATACACTTATAAACTCTAAACTCATAAACTCTGAGTGTGTGTGTGTGTGTGTGTGTGTGTGTGTGTGTGTGTGTGTGTGTGTGTGTGTGAACACACACACACACACACACACTCTAAACTCATTTAAACTTATAAACTCAAAACTCAAAAACTCGTAAACTACTTTAAACTTCAAACCACTTTAAACTTCTTAAGGTTAAAGCTTCCAGCTCCCAAGCAACTCCATAGCAACCAAACTTGAGTACCCTAGCAACCGTTTTGCAAGACCTATATCTCTGTATCAGAACATCGTATAGAGATGAGGTTTGGCTCTTTTGACTCATGCTAGCAAACAGCACTTCCAACATGCTACACATGCTAGCAGTGAATAGCTACATGCTAATAGCAATTAGCTAAGTGTTAAATCGTGCCAAGATCATGCTAAGAACTATAAAAACTCCATAGTTACCATCTGTGACAACTACCAACCACCTAGTAAAACCATAGCAACCACCCAGAACACCCTAGCAACCACCTAGCAACAACCTAGCAACCACCCAGAATACCCTAGCAACACCATAGCAACCACCAAAACACCCTAGCAACCACCTAGCAACATCATAGCAACCACCCAGAACACCCTAGCAACCGCCTAGCAACACCCTAGCAACCACCAAAACACCCTAGCAACCGCCTAGAAACAGCATAGCAACCACCCAGAACACCCTAGCAACCGCCTAGCAACACCATAGCAACCATCAAAACACCCTAGCAACCACCTAGCAACACCCTAGCAACCACCCAGAACACCCTAGTAACCGCCTAGCAACCACCCAAAATACCTTAGCAACCGTCTAGCAACACCCAGAACACCCTAGCAACCACCCAGAACACCCTAGCAACCGCCCAGAATACCCTAGCAACCGCCTAGCAACACCCTAGCAACCACCCAGAACACCCTAGCAACCACGCAGAACACCCTAGCAACACCATAGCAACCACTAAAACACCCTAGCAACCGCCTAGCAACCACCCAGAACACCCTAGCAACACCATAGCAACCACTAAAACACCCTAGCAACCACCCAGAACACCCTAGTAACCGCCTAGCAACCACCCAAAATACCTAAGCAACCGCCTAGCAACACCCTAGCAACCAACCAGAATACCCTAGCAACCACCTAGCAACACCATAGCAACCACCCAGAACACCCTAGCAACCGCCTAGCAACCACCCAGAATACCCTAGCAACCGCCTAGCAACCACCCAGAACACCTTAGCAACCCACTAGAAAACCCCGAACAACTTTTTAACTTTAAAATACTTTCAACTTTAAACTAATTTAAACATTAAACTAATTTAAACATTAAACTAATTTAAACTTTAAACTAATTTAGACTAATTTAAACTTTAAACTAAATTAAGCTTCAAACTAATTTAAACTTTAAACTATTTTAAACTTCTAACTAATTTAAACTTCAAACTACTTTAAACTCCAAACTACTTTAAACTTCTTCAAACTTTCTGGTCCAGCTTTCTCAAGCCAACTTAAAGTTTGTCTCGACGAACTTTTTAATCTAGTTATTATTATTATTCTTACCCTAAAATTTACAACTCAAACTCCTCCTAGAGCTTTAACTCTACAAACTCCAAATTCGGCTCAGACACTCAAACTGATCTGACTCGGTGTGTTATATCTTTTCAGACTGATCGGACTTACGGTTTTCCTAAAAATGACGATCAAAACTCGAAAAAACTCATTCAAAAACTCCATTGACTTACATTGGGGAGTTCTAAAAAATTCAAACCGACAAAAATTTAATTCTAAACACCTTGAAGACTAAACCAAACTGCCGTTCTATATATTATATGAGCCATTGAGACTCATTTAAACTAATAAACTCTAAACTCATACACTTATAAACTAATTAACTTATAAACTCATGAATTCATAGACTTATGAACTCTTAAACTCATAAATTAATAAACTCTGAACTCTTAAACTCATTTAAACTTATAAACTCTAAACTCATTAAAACTTATAAACTCTAAACTCAAAAACTCTTACACTTATAAACTCATCAATTTATACACTTATAAACTCTAAACTCATAAACTCTGAGTGTGTGTGTGTGTGTGTGTGTGTTCACACACACACACACACACACACACACACACACACACACACACACACACACACACACACACACTAAACTCATTTAAACTTAAACTCTAAACTCATTTAAACTTGTAAACTCAAAACTCGTAAACTATAAACTTCAAACCACTTTAAACTTCTTAAGTTTAAAGCTTCCAGCTCCCAAGCAACTACATAGCAACCAAACTTGAGTACCCTAGCAACCGTTTTGCAAGACCTATATCTCTGTATCAGAACATCATATAGAGATGAGGTTTGGCTCTTTTGACTCATGCTAGCAAACAGCACTTCCAACATGCTACACATGCTAGCAGTGAATAGCTACATGCTAATAGCGATTAGTTAAGTGCTATATCATGCCAAGGTCATGCTAAGAACTTTATAAAGACTCCATAGTAACCATCTGTGACAACTACCAACCACCTAGTAACACCATAGCAACCACCCAGAATACCTTAGCAACACCATAGCAACCACCCAGAACACCCTAGCAACCGCCTAGCAACCACCCAGAATACATTAGCAACTGCCTAGCAACACCATAGAAACCGCCCAGAACACCCTAGCAACCGCCTAACAACACCATAGCAACCACCCAGAACACCCTAGCAACCGCCTAGCAACCACCCAGAATACTCTAGCAACCACCTAGCAACACCATAGCAACCACCCAGAACACCCTAGCAACCGCCTAGCAACCACCCAAAACACCATAGCAACTGCCTAGCAACCACCCAGAAAACCATAGCAACCAACCAGAACACCCTAGCAACTGCCTAGCAACACTCTAGCAACCACCCAAAATACCTTAGCAACTGCCTAGCAACACCATAGCAACCACCCAGAACACCCTAGCAACCACCTAGCAACAGCATAGCAACCACCCAAAACACCATAGCAACTGCCTAGCAACCACCCAGAAAACCATAGCAACCAACCAGAACACCCTAGCAACTGCCTAGCAACACCCTAGCAACCACCCAAAATACCTTAGCAACTGCCTAGCAACACCATAGCAACCACCCAGAACACCCTAGCAACTGCCTAGCAACACCCTAGCAACCACCCAAAATACCCTAGCAACTGCCTAGCAACACCCTAGCAACCGCCCAAAATACCATAGCAACTGCCTAGCAACACCCTAGCAACCATCCAGAACACCCTAGCAACCACCTAGCAACAGCATAGCAACCACCCAGAACACCCTAGCAACCGCCTAGCAACCACCCAGAACACCATACCAGCCAACCAGAATACCCTAGCAACCACCCAGAACACCCTAGCAACTGCCTAGCAACACCCTAGCAACCACCCAAAATACCCTAGCAACTGCTTAGCAACACCCTAGCAACCACCCAGAACACCCTAGCAACCACCCAGAACACCCTAGCAACCGCCTAGCAACCACCCAAAACACCCTAGCAACCCACTAGAAAACCCCCAACAACTTTTTAACTGTAAACTACTTTAATCTTCAAACTGATTTAAACTTTAAACTAATTTAAATGTTAGACTAATTTAAACTTTAAACTAATTTAAACTTTAAAGTAATTTAAAATTTAAACTACTTTAAACTTTAAACTAATTTAAACTTTAGACTAATTTAAACTTTAAACTAATTTAAGCTTCAAACTAATTTAGACTTTACACTATTTTAAACTTCTAACTAATTTAAACTTTAAACTAATTTAAACTTCAAACTACTTTAAACTCCAAACTACTTTAAACTTCTTCAAACTTTCTGGTCCAGCTTTCTCAAGCCAACTTAAAGTTTGTCTCGACGAACTTTTTAATCTAGTTATTATTATTATTATTATTATTCCGAGACTAAAATTTCTATATGAAACTCCTCCTAGAGCTTTAACTCTACATACTCCAAACTCGGCTCAGACACTCAAACTGATCTGACTCGCGTTGCTTTATCTTTTCAGACTGATCGGACTTACGGTTTTCCTAAAAATGACGATCAAAACTCGGAAAAACTCCCATTGACTTGCATTGGGGAGTTCTAAAAAATTCAAATCCAGATTCAAACTGACCAACCGACGAAAATTCAAATCAAAATACCTTGAAGACTAAAAACCAAACTGCCGTTCTATATACTATATGAGCCATTGAGACTCATTTAAACTAATGAACTCTAAACTCATACACTTATAAACTAATTAACTTATAAACTCATGAATTCATAGACTTATGAACTCTTAAACTCATAAATTAATAAACTCTGAACTCTTAAACTCATTTAAACTTATAAACTCTAAACTCATTAAAACTTATAAACTCTAAACTCAAAAACTCTTACACTTATAAACTCATCAATTTATACACTTATAAACTCTAAACTCATAAACTCTGAGTGTGTGTGTGTGTGTGTGTGTGTTCACACACACACACACACACACACACACACACACACACACACACACACACACACTAAACTCATTTAAACTTAAACTCTAAACTCATTTAAACTTGTAAACTCAAAACTCGTAAACTATAAACTTCAAACCACTTTAAACTTCTTAAGTTTAAAGCTTCCAGCTCCCAAGCAACTACATAGCAACCAAACTTGAGTACCCTAGCAACCGTTTTGCAAGACCTATATCTCTGTATCAGAACATCATATAGAGATGAGGTTTGGCTCTTTTGACTCATGCTAGCAAACAGCACTTCCAACATGCTACACATGCTAGCAGTGAATAGCTACATGCTAATAGCGATTAGTTAAGTGCTATATCATGCCAAGGTCATGCTAAGAACTTTATAAAGACTCCATAGTAACCATCTGTGACAACTACCAACCACCTAGTAACACCATAGCAACCACCCAGAATACCTTAGCAACACCATAGCAACCACCCAGAACACCCTAGCAACCGCCTAGCAACCACCCAGAATACATTAGCAACTGCCTAGCAACACCATAGAAACCGCCCAGAACACCCTAGCAACCGCCTAACAACACCATAGCAACCACCCAGAACACCCTAGCAACCGCCTAGCAACCACCCAGAATACTCTAGCAACCACCTAGCAACACCATAGCAACCACCCAGAACACCCTAGCAACCGCCTAGCAACCACCCAAAACACCATAGCAACTGCCTAGCAACCACCCAGAAAACCATAGCAACCAACCAGAACACCCTAGCAACTGCCTAGCAACACTCTAGCAACCACCCAAAATACCTTAGCAACTGCCTAGCAACACCATAGCAACCACCCAGAACACCCTAGCAACCACCTAGCAACAGCATAGCAACCACCCAAAACACCATAGCAACTGCCTAGCAACCACCCAGAAAACCATAGCAACCAACCAGAACACCCTAGCAACTGCCTAGCAACACCCTAGCAACCACCCAAAATACCTTAGCAACTGCCTAGCAACACCATAGCAACCACCCAGAACACCCTAGCAACTGCCTAGCAACACCCTAGCAACCACCCAAAATACCCTAGCAACACCCTAGCAACCGCCCAAAATACCATAGCAACTGCCTAGCAACACCCTAGCAACCACCCAGAACACCCTAGCAACCACCTAGCAACAGCATAGCAACCACCCAGAACACCCTAGCAACCACCTAGCAACCACCCAGAACACCATACCAGCCAACCAGAATACCCTAGCAACCACCCAGAACACCCTAGCAACTGCCTAGCAACACCCTAGCAACCACCCAAAATACCCTAGCAACTGCTTAGCAACACCCTAGCAACCACCCAGAACACCCTAGCAACCACCCAGAACACCCTAGCAACCGCCTAGCAACCACCCAAAACACCCTAGCAACCCACTAGAAAACCCCCAACAACTTTTTAACTGTAAACTACTTTAATCTTCAAACTGATTTAAACTTTAAACTAATTTAAATGTTAGACTAATTTAAACTTTAAACTAATTTAAACTTTAAAGTAATTTAAAATTTAAACTACTTTAAACTTTAAACTAATTTAAACTTTAGACTAATTTAAACTTTAAACTAATTTAAGCTTCAAACTAATTTAGACTTTACACTATTTTAAACTTCTAACTAATTTAAACTTTAAACTAATTTAAACTTCAAACTACTTTAAACTCCAAACTACTTTAAACTTCTTCAAACTTTCTGGTCCAGCTTTCTCAAGCCAACTTAAAGTTTGTCTCGACGAACTTTTTAATCTAGTTATTATTATTATTCCGAGACTAAAATTTCTATATGAAACTCCTCCTAGAGCTTTAACTCTACATACTCCAAACTCGGCTCAGACACTCAAACTGATCTGACTCGCGTTGCTTTATCTTTTCAGACTGATCGGACTTACGGTTTTCCTAAAAATGACGATCAAAACTCGGAAAAACTCCCATTGACTTGCATTGGGGAGTTCTAAAAAATTCAAATCCAGATTCAAACTGACCAACCGACGAAAATTCAAATCAAAATACCTTGAAGACTAAAAACCAAACTGCCGTTCTATATACTATATGAGCCATTGAGACTCATTTAAACTAATGAACTCTAAACTCATACACTTATAAACTAATTAACTTATAAACTCATGAATTCATAGACTTATGAACTCTTAAACTCATAAATTAATAAACTCTGAACTCTTAAAATCATTTAAACTTATAAACTCTAAACTCATTAAAACTTATAAACTCTAAACTCAAAAACTCTTACACTTATAAACTCATCAATTTATACACTTATAAACTCTAAACTCATAAACTCTGAGTGTGTGTGTGTGTGTGTGTGTGTGTGTGTGTGTTCACACACACACACACACACACACACACACACACACACACACACACACACACACACACACTAAACTCATTTAAACTTAAACTCTAAACTCATTTAAACTTGTAAACTCAAAACTCGTAAACTATAAACTTCAAACCACTTTAAACTTCTTAAGTTTAAAGCTTCCAGCTCCCAAGCAACTACATAGCAACCAAACTTGAGTACCCTAGCAACCGTTTTGCAAGACCTATATCTCTGTATCAGAACATCGTATAGAGATGAGGTTTGGCTCTTTTGACTCATGCTAGCAAACAGCACTTCCAACATGCTACACATGCTAGCAGTGAATAGCTACATGCTAATAGCGATTAGTTAAGTGCTATATCATGCCAAGGTCATGCTAAGAACTTTATAAAGACTCCATAGTAACCATCTGTGACAACTACCAACCACCTAGTAACACCATAGCAACCACCCAGAATACCTTAGCAACACCATAGCAACCACCCAGAACACCCTAGCAACCGCCTAGCAACCACCCAGAATACATTAGCAACTGCCTAGCAACACCATAGAAACCGCCCAGAACACCCTAGCAACCGCCTAACAACACCATAGCAACCACCCAGAACACCCTAGCAACCGCCTAGCAACCACCCAGAATACTCTAGCAACCACCTAGCAACACCATAGCAACCACCCAGAACACCCTAGCAACCACCTAGCAACAGCATAGCAACCACCCAGAACACCCTAGCAACCACCTAGCAACCACCCAGAACACCATACCAGCCAACCAGAATACCCTAGCAACCACCCAGAACACCCTAGCAACTGCCTAGCAACACCCTAGCAACCACCCAAAATACCCTAGCAACCACCCAGAACACCCTAGCAACCACCCAGAACACCCTAGCAACCACCCAGAACACCCTAGCAACCGCCTAGCAACCACCCAAAACACCCTAGCAACCCACTAGAAAACCCCCAACAACTTTTTAACTGTAAACTACTTTAATCTTCAAACTGATTTAAACTTTAAACTAATTTAAATGTTAGACTAATTTAAACTTTAAACTAATTTAAACTTTAAAGTAATTTAAAATTTAAACTACTTTAAACTTTAAACTAATTTAAACTTTAGACTAATTTAAACTTTAAACTAATTTAAGCTTCAAACTAATTTAGACTTTACACTATTTTAAACTTCTAACTAATTTAAACTTTAAACTAATTTAAACTTCAAACTACTTTAAACTCCAAACTACTTTAAACTTCTTCAAACTTTCTGGTCCAGCTTTCTCAAGCCAACTTAAAGTTTGTCTCGACGAACTTTTTAATCTAGTTATTATTATTATTATTCTTACTAAAATTTTATACTCTAACTCCTCCTAGAGCTTTAACTCTACATACTCCAAACTCGGCTCAGACACTCAAACTGATCTGACCAGGTGTGCTCTATCTTTTCAGACTGATCGGACTTACGGTTTTCCTAAAAATGACGATTAAAACTCGGAAAAACTCCCATTGACTTGCATTGGGGAGTTCAAAAAAATTCAAATTTAGATTCAAACTCACCAACCGACGAAAATTCAAATCTAAACACCTTGAAGACTAAACCAAACTGCCGTTCTATATACTATATTAGCCAATGAGACTCATTTAAACTAATGAACTCTAAACTCATACACTTATAAACTAATTGACTTATAAACTCATGAATTCATAGACTTATGAACTCTTAAACTCATAAATTAATAAACTCTGAACTCTTAAACTCATTTAAACTTATAAACTCTAAACTCATTAAAACTTAAACTCATTTAAAACTTATAAACTCTAAACTCAAAAACTCTTACACTTTTATAAACTCATCAATTTATACACTTATAAACTCTAAACTCATAAACTCTGAGTGTGTGTGTGTGTGTGTGTGTGTGTGTGTGTGTGTGTGTGTGTGTGAACACACACACACACACACACACTCTAAACTCATTTAAACTTATAAACTCAAAACTCAAAAACTCGTAAACTACTTTAAACTTCAAACCACTTTAAACTTCTTAAGGTTAAAGCTTCCAGCTCCCAAGCAACTCCATAGCAACCAAACTTGAGTACCCTAGCAACCGTTTTGCAAGACCTATATCTCTGTATCAGAACATCGTATAGAGATGAGGTTTGGCTCTTTTGACTCATGCTAGCAAACAGCACTTCCAACATGCTACACATGCTAGCAGTGAATAGCTACATGCTAATAGCAATTAGCTAAGTGTTAAATCGTGCCAAGATCATGCTAAGAACTATAAAAACTCCATAGTTACCATCTGTGACAACTACCAACCACCTAGTAAAACCATAGCAACCACCCAGAACACCCTAGCAACCACCTAGCAACAACCTAGCAACCACCCAGAATACCCTAGCAACACCATAGCAACCACCAAAACACCCTAGCAACCACCTAGCAACATCATAGCAACCACCCAGAACACCCTAGCAACCGCCTAGCAACACCCTAGCAACCACCAAAACACCCTAGCAACCGCCTAGAAACAGCATAGCAACCACCCAGAACACCCTAGCAACCGCCTAGCAACACCATAGCAACCATCAAAACACCCTAGCAACCACCTAGCAACACCCTAGCAACCACCCAGAACACCCTAGTAACCGCCTAGCAACCACCCAAAATACCTTAGCAACCGTCTAGCAACACCCAGAACACCCTAGCAACCACCCAGAACACCCTAGCAACCGCCCAGAATACCCTAGCAACCGCCTAGCAACACCCTAGCAACCACCCAGAACACCCTAGCAACCACGCAGAACACCCTAGCAACACCATAGCAACCACTAAAACACCCTAGCAACCGCCTAGCAACCACCCAGAACACCCTAGCAACACCATAGCAACCACTAAAACACCCTAGCAACCACCCAGAACACCCTAGTAACCGCCTAGCAACCACCCAAAATACCTAAGCAACCGCCTAGCAACACCCTAGCAACCAACCAGAATACCCTAGCAACCACCTAGCAACACCATAGCAACCACCCAGAACACCCTAGCAACCGCCTAGCAACCACCCAGAATACCCTAGCAACCGCCTAGCAACCACCCAGAACACCTTAGCAACCCACTAGAAAACCCCGAACAACTTTTTAACTTTAAAATACTTTCAACTTTAAACTAATTTAAACATTAAACTAATTTAAACATTAAACTAATTTAAACTTTAAACTAATTTAGACTAATTTAAACTTTAAACTAAATTAAGCTTCAAACTAATTTAAACTTTAAACTATTTTAAACTTCTAACTAATTTAAACTTCAAACTACTTTAAACTCCAAACTACTTTAAACTTCTTCAAACTTTCTGGTCCAGCTTTCTCAAGCCAACTTAAAGTTTGTCTCGACGAACTTTTTAATCTAGTTATTATTATTATTCTTACCCTAAAATTTACAACTCAAACTCCTCCTAGAGCTTTAACTCTACAAACTCCAAATTCGGCTCAGACACTCAAACTGATCTGACTCGGTGTGTTATATCTTTTCAGACTGATCGGACTTACGGTTTTCCTAAAAATGACGATCAAAACTCGAAAAAACTCATTCAAAAACTCCATTGACTTACATTGGGGAGTTCTAAAAAATTCAAACCGACAAAAATTTAATTCTAAACACCTTGAAGACTAAACCAAACTGCCGTTCTATATATTATATGAGCCATTGAGACTCATTTAAACTAATAAACTCTAAACTCATACACTTATAAACTAATTAACTTATAAACTCATGAATTCATAGACTTATGAACTCTTAAACTCATAAATTAATAAACTCTGAACTCTTAAACTCATTTAAACTTATAAACTCTAAACTCATTAAAACTTATAAACTCTAAACTCAAAAACTCTTACACTTATAAACTCATCAATTTATACACTTATAAACTCTAAACTCATAAACTCTGAGTGTGTGTGTGTGTGTGTGTGTGTTCACACACACACACACACACACACACACACACACACACACACACACACACTAAACTCATTTAAACTTAAACTCTAAACTCATTTAAACTTGTAAACTCAAAACTCGTAAACTATAAACTTCAAACCACTTTAAACTTCTTAAGTTTAAAGCTTCCAGCTCCCAAGCAACTACATAGCAACCAAACTTGAGTACCCTAGCAACCGTTTTGCAAGACCTATATCTCTGTATCAGAACATCATATAGAGATGAGGTTTGGCTCTTTTGACTCATGCTAGCAAACAGCACTTCCAACATGCTACACATGCTAGCAGTGAATAGCTACATGCTAATAGCGATTAGTTAAGTGCTATATCATGCCAAGGTCATGCTAAGAACTTTATAAAGACTCCATAGTAACCATCTGTGACAACTACCAACCACCTAGTAACACCATAGCAACCACCCAGAATACCTTAGCAACACCATAGCAACCACCCAGAACACCCTAGCAACCGCCTAGCAACCACCCAGAATACATTAGCAACTGCCTAGCAACACCATAGAAACCGCCCAGAACACCCTAGCAACCGCCTAACAACACCATAGCAACCACCCAGAACACCCTAGCAACCGCCTAGCAACCACCCAGAATACTCTAGCAACCACCTAGCAACACCATAGCAACCACCCAGAACACCCTAGCAACCGCCTAGCAACCACCCAAAACACCATAGCAACTGCCTAGCAACCACCCAGAAAACCATAGCAACCAACCAGAACACCCTAGCAACTGCCTAGCAACACTCTAGCAACCACCCAAAATACCTTAGCAACTGCCTAGCAACACCATAGCAACCACCCAGAACACCCTAGCAACCACCTAGCAACAGCATAGCAACCACCCAAAACACCATAGCAACTGCCTAGCAACCACCCAGAAAACCATAGCAACCAACCAGAACACCCTAGCAACTGCCTAGCAACACCCTAGCAACCACCCAAAATACCTTAGCAACTGCCTAGCAACACCATAGCAACCACCCAGAACACCCTAGCAACTGCCTAGCAACACCCTAGCAACCACCCAAAATACCCTAGCAACTGCCTAGCAACACCCTAGCAACCGCCCAAAATACCATAGCAACTGCCTAGCAACACCCTAGCAACCATCCAGAACACCCTAGCAACCGTTTTGCAAGACCTATATCTCTGTATCAGAACATCGTATAGAGATGAGGTTTGGCTCTTTTGACTCATGCTAGCAAACAGCACTTCCAACATGCTACACATGCTAGCAGTGAATAGCTACATGCTAATAGCAATTAGTTAAGTGCTAAATCATGCCAAGATCATGCTAAGAACTATAAAAACTCCATAGTAACCATCTGACAACTACCAACCACCCTAGCAACCGCCTAGCAACCACCCAAAACACCCTAGCAACTGCCTAGCAACCACCCAGAACACCCTAGCAACCGCTTAGCAACACCCTAGCAACCACCCAGAACACCCTAGCCACCGCTTAGCAACACCCTAGCAACCACCCATAACACCCTAGCAACCGCCTAGCAACCACCTAGCAACACCATAGCAACCACCCAGAACCGCCTAGCAACACCCTAGCAACCACCCAGAACACCCTAGCAACCACCTAGCAACCACCCAGAATACCCTAGCAACCACCTAGCAACACCATAGCAACCACCCAGAACACCCTAGCAACCGCCTAGCAACCATCCAGAATACCCCAGCTACCACCTAGCAACCACCCAGAACACCTTAGCAACCCACTAGAAACACCCTAGCAACTTTTTAACTTTAAACTACTTCAAACTTTAAACTACTTTAAACTTCAAACTAATTTAAACTTTAAACTAAAAACTTCAAACTACTTTAAACTGTAAACTAAATTAAACTTCAAACTACTTTAAACTTTAAACTAAATTAAACTTCAAACTACTTTAAACTTTAAACTAAATTAAACTTCATACTTCTTTAAACTTTAAACTAAATTAATCTTCAAACTACTTTAAACTTTAAACTTTCCAGTCCAAACTTTCTCAAGCCAACTTAAAGTTTGTCTCGACGAACTTTTTAATCTAGTTATTATTAAGTTGGCTTGAGAGAGCCAACTTACTGAAATTCTATTTAAACTTATTATTAAGTTGGCTTGAGAGAGCCAACTTACTGAAATCCTATTTAAACTTATTATTATTATTATTATTATTAAGTTGGCTTGAGAGAGCCAACTTACTGAAATCCTATTTAAACTTATTAAGTTGGCTTGGGAAAGCCAACTTACTGAAATCCTATTTAAACTTATTAAAATTTTCTGACACTAACTCCTCCTAGAGCTTTAACTCTACAAACTCCAAACTCGGGTCAGACTTTCAGACTGTTCTGACTTGAGTTGCTATATCTTTTCAGACTGATTTGACTTTCAGTTTTCTTAAAAATTAATATTAAAAACCATAAAAATCCCATAGACTTACATGGCAGACTGCTCAAATTGAGCCAAGACTACGGTGGCCCATTAGTGTACAAGCCAAAAACTCAAATCTAAACTCTCTGAAGCCCTAGACTCAATTAAACTACCATTCAATGACCTAATAAACTTCTATCTATCTATCTATCTATCTATCTATCTATCTATCTATCTATCTATCTATCTATCTATCTATCTATCTATCTATCTATCTATCTATCTATCTATCTATCTAACTTATCTTTCTATCTATCTTTCTAACTAACTTATCTTTCTATCTATCTTTCTAACTAACTTATCTATCTTTCTTACTAATCTATCTATCTTTCTAACTAACTTATCTATCTATCTATCTATCTATCTATCTATCTATCTATCTATCTATCTATCTATCTATCTATCTTTCTAACTAATCTATCTTTCTTTCTAACTAACTAATCTATCTTTCTTTCTTTCTTTCTTTCTTTCTTACTAATCTATCTATCTTTCTAACTAACTCATCTATCTTTCTTTCTTACTAATCTATCTATCTTTCTAACTAACTTTATCTATCTATCTATCTATCTATCTATCTATCTATCTATCTATCTATCTATCTATCTATCTATCTATCTTTCTTTCTAACTAATCTATCTATCTTTCTTTCTTTCTTTCTTACTAATCTATCTATCTTTTTAACTAACTTATCTATCTTTCTTTCTAACTTATCTATCTTTCTTTCTAACTAACTAATCTATCTTTCTTTCTTTCTTACTAATCTATCTTTCTTTTTTCCAGCTAACTTATCTATCTTTCTTTCTATCTTTCTTTCTAACTAATCTATCTTTCTTTCTTACTAATCTATCTATCTTTCTAACTAACTTATCTATCTATCTATCTATCTATCTATCTATCTATCTATCTATCTATCTATCTATCTATCTATCTATCTATCTATCTATCTATCTATCTTTCTTTCTAACTAACTAATCTATCTTTCTTTCTTTCTTACTAATATATCTATCTTTTTAACTAACTTATCTATCTTTCTTTCTAACTGATCTATCTTTTTTTCTAACTAACTTATCTTTCTATCTATCTTTCTTTCTATCTTTCTTTCTAACTAATCTATCTTTCTTTCTAACTAACTAATCTATCTTTCTTTCTTTCTTACTAATCTATCTATCTTTCTAACTAACTTATCTATCTTTCTTTCTAACTAATCTATCTTTCTTTCTAACTAACTAATCTATCTATCTTTCTAACTAACTAACTTATCTATCTTTCTTTTTAACTACTCTATCTTTCTTTCTAATTAACTTATCTATCTTTCTTTCTAACTAACTTATCTTTCTTTATTTCTTACTAATCTATCTATCTTTCTAACTAACATCTATCTTTCTTTCTTCTTACTAATCTATCTATCTTTCTAACTAACTTTTCTTTCTTTCTTTCTTACTAATCTATCTATCTTTCTAACTAACTTATCTATCTTTCTTTCTTACTAATCTATCTATCTTTCTAACTATCTATCTATCTATCTATCTATCTATCTATCTATCTATCTATCTATCTATCTATCTATCTATCTATCTATCTAACTTATCTTTCTATCTATCTTTCTAACTAACTTATCTATCTTTCTAACTAACTTATCTTTCTATCTATCTTTTTCTAACTAATCTATCTTTCTTTCTAACTAACTAATCTATCTTTCTTTCTTACTAATCTATCTATCTTTTTAACTAACTTATCTATCTTTCTTTCTAACTTATCTATCTTTTTTCTAACTAACTTATCTATCTTTCTATCTTTCTTTCAAACTAATCTATATTTCTTTCTAACTAACTAATCTATCTATCTTTCTTTATAACTAACTAATCTATCTATCTTTCTAACTAACTTATATATCTTTCTTTTTAACTAATCTATCTTTCTTTCTAATTAACTTATCTATCTTTCTTTCTAACTAACTTATCTTTCTTTATTTCTTACTAATCTATCTATCTTTCTAACTAACATCTATCTTTCTTTCTTCTTACTAATCTATATATCTTTCTAACTAACTTTTCTTTCTTTCTTTCTTACTAATCTATCTATCTTTCTAACTAACTTATCTATCTTTCTTACTAATCTATCTATCTTTCTAACTAACTTCATCTATCTATCTATCTATCTATCTATCTATCTATCTATCTATCTATCTATCTATCTTTCTATCTATCTATCTTTCTTTCTATCTTTCTTTCTAACTAATCTATCTTTCTTTCTAACTAACTAATCTATCTTTCTTTCTTTATAACTAACTAATCTATCTATCTTTCTAACTAACTTATTTATCTTTCTTTTTAACTACTCTATCTTTCTTTCTAATTAACTTATCTATCTTTCTTTCTAACTAACTTATCTTTCTTTATTTCTTACTAATCTATCTATCTTTCTAACTAACATCTATCTTTCTTTCTTCTTACTAATCTATCTATCTTTCTAACTAACTTTTCTTTCTTTCTTTCTTACTAATCTATCTATCTTTCTAACTAACTTATCTATCTTTCTTTCTTACTAATCTATCTATCTTTCTAACTAACTTCTATCTATCTATCTATCTATCTATCTATCTATCTATCTATCTATCTATCTATCTATCTAACTTATCTTTATATCTATCTTTCTAACTAACTTATCTATCTTTATTTCTTACTAATCTATCTATCTTTCTAACTAACTTATCTATCTTTCTAACTAACTTATCTTTCTATCTTTTTCTAACTAATCTATCTTTCTTTCTAACTAACTAATTTATCTTTCTTTCTTACTAATCTATCTTTTTAACTAACTTATCTATCTTTCTTTCTAACTTATCTATCTTTTTTTCTAACTAACTTATCTATCTTTCTTTCTATCTTTCTTTCTAACTAATCTATCTTTCTTTCTTACTAATCTATCTATCTTTCTAACTAACTTATCTATCTATCTATCTATCTATCTATCTATCTATCTATCTATCTATCTATCTATCTATCTATCTATCTATCTATCTATCTATCTATCTATCTAATCTAGCTTTCTTTCTAACTAATCTATCTATCTTTCTTTCTTTCTTTCTTACTAATCTATCTATCTTTTTAACTAACTTATCTATCTTTCTTTCTAACTTATCTATCTTTCTTTCTAACTAACTAATCTATCTTTCTTTCTTTCTTACTAATCTATCTTTCTTTTTTCCAGCTAACTTATCTATCTTTCTTTCTATCTTTCTTTCTAACTAATCTATCTTTCTTTCTTACTAATCTATCTATCTTTCTAACTATCTATCTATCTTTCTTTCTAACTAACTAATCTATCTTTCTTTCTTTCTTACTAATCTATCTATCTTTTTTTCTAACTAACTTATCTATCTTTCTTTCTAACTGATCTATCTTTTTTTCTAACTAACTTATCTTTCTATCTATCTTTCTTTCTATCTTTCTTTCTAACTAATCTATCTTTCTTTCTAACTAACTAATCTATCTTTCTTTCTTTCTTACTAATCTATCTATCTTTCTAACTAACTTATCTATCTTTCTTTCTAACTAATCTATCTTTCTTTCTAACTAACTAATCTATCTATCTTTCTAACTAACTAACTTATCTATCTTTCTTTTTAACTACTATATCTTTCTTTCTAATTAACTTATCTATCTTTCTTTCTAACTAACTTATCTTTCTTTATTTCTTACTAATCTATCTATCTTTCTAACTAACATCTATCTTTCTTTCTTCTTACTAATCTATCTATCTTTCTAACTAACTTTTCTTTCTTTCTTTCTTACTAATCTATCTATCTTTCTAACTAACTTATCTATCTTTCCTTCTTACTAATCTATCTATCTATCTATCTATCTATCTATCTATCTATCTATCTATCTATCTAACTTATCTTTCTATCTATCTTTCTAACTAACTTATCTATCTTTCTAACTAACTTATCTTTCTATCTATCTTTTTCTAACTAATCTATCTTTCTTTCTAACTAACTAATCTATCTTTCTTTCTTACTAATCTATCTATCTTTTTAACTAACTTATCTATCTTTCTTTCTAACTTATCTATCTTTTTTCTAACTAACTTATCTATCTTTCTATCTTTCTTTCAAACTAATCTATCTTTCTTTCTAACTAACTAATCTATCTATCTTTCTTTATAACTAACTAATCTATCTATCTTTCTAACTAACTTATTTATCTTTCTTTTTAACTACTCTATCTTTCTTTCTAATTAACTTATCTATCTTTCTTTCTAACTAACTTATCTTTCTTTCTTTATTTCTTACTAATCTATCTATCTTTCTAACTAACATCTATCATTCTTTCTTTCTTCTTACTAATGTATCTATCTTTCTAACTAACTTTTCTTTCTTTCTTTCTTACTAATCTATCTATCTTTCTAACTAACTTATCTATCTTTCTTTCTTACTAATCTATCTATCTTTCTAACTAAATTTATCTATCTATCTATCTATCTATCTATCTATCTATCTATCTATCTATCTATCTATCTATCTATCTTTCTAACTAACTTATCTATCTTTATTTCTTACTAATCTATCTTTCTTTCTAACTAACTTATCTTTCTTTATTTCTTACTAATCTATCTATCTTTCTAACTAACTTATCTATCTTTCTTACTAATCTATCTATCTTTCTAACTAACTTTATCTATCTATCTATCTATCTATCTATCTATCTATCTATCTATCTATCTATCTATCTATCTATCTATCTTTC
The DNA here is from genome assembly GCA_022828995.1 of Vimba vimba. Lineage (NCBI taxonomy): Eukaryota > Metazoa > Chordata > Actinopteri > Cypriniformes > Leuciscidae > Vimba > Vimba vimba. The sequence goes on along the minus strand of CM040824.1, from coordinate 21,461,127 downwards.
TATCTATCTTTCTTTCTATCTTTCTTTCTAACTAATCTATCTTTCTTTCTAACTAACTAATCTATCTATCTTTCTTTATAACTAACTAATCTATCTATCTTTCTAACTAACTTATTTATCTTTCTTTTTAACTGCTCTATCTTTCTTTCTAATTAACTTATCTATCTTTCTTTCTAACTAACTTATCTTTCTTTATTTCTTACTAATCTATCTATCTTTCTAACTAACATCTATCTTTCTTTCTTCTTACTAATCTATCTATCTTTCTAACTAACTTTTCTTTCTTTCTTTCTTACTAATCTATCTATCTTTCTAACTAACTTATCTATCTTTCTTTCTTACTAATCTATCTATCTTTCTAACTAACTTCTATCTATCTATTTATCTATCTATCTATCTATCTATCTATATCTATCTATCTATCTATCTATCTATCTATCTATCTATCTAACTTATTTTTCTATCTATCTTTCTAACTAACTTATCTATCTTTATTTCTTACTAATCTATCTATCTTTCTAACTAACTTATCTATCTTTCTAACTAACTTATCTTTCTATCTTTTTCTAACTAATCTATCTTTCTTTCTAACTAACTAATTTATCTTTCTTTCTTACTAATCTATCTTTTTAACTAACTTATCTATCTTTCTTTCTAACTTATCTATCTTTTTTCTAACTAACTTATCTATCTTTCTTTCTATCTTTCTTTCTAACTAATCTATCTTTCTTTATAACTAACTAATCTATCTTTCTTTATAACTAACTAATCTATCTATCTTTCTAACTAACTTATCTATCTTTCTTTTTAACTACTCTATCTTTCTTTCTAATTAACTTATCTATCTTTCTTTCTAACTAACTAACTTATCTTTCTTTCTTTATTTCTTACTAATCTATCTATCTTTCTAACTAACATCTATCATTCTTTCTTTCTTCTTACTAATGTATCTATCTTTCTAACTAACTTTTCTTTCTTTCTTTCTTACTAATCTATCTATCTTTCTAACTAACTTATCTATCTTTCTTTCTTACTAATCTATCTATCTTTCTAACTAAATGTATCTATCTATCTATCTATCTATCTATCTATCTATCTATATCTATCTATCTATCTATCTATCTTTCTAACTAACTTATCTATCTTTATTTCTTACTAATCTATCTATCTTTCTAACTAACTTATCTATCTTTCTAACTAACTTATCTTTCTATCTTTTTCTAACTAATCTATCTTTCTTTCTAACTAACTAATCTATCTTTCTTTCTTACTAATCTATCTTTTTAACTAACTTATCTATCTTTCTTTCTAACTAACTTATCTATCTTTCTTTCTATCTTTCTTTCTAACTAATCTATCTTTCTTTATAACTAACTAATCTATCTATCTTTCTTTATAACTAACTAATCTATCTATCTTTCTAACTAACTTATCTTTCTTTCTTTATTTCTTACTAATCTATCTATCTTTCTAACTAACATCTATCTTTCTTTCTTTCTTCTTACTAATGTATCTATCTTTCTAACTAACTTTTCTTTCTTTCTTACTAATCTATCTATCTTTCTAACTAACTTATCTATCTTTCTTTCTTACTAATCTATCTATCTTTCTAACTAAATTTATCTATCTATCTATCTATCTATCTATCTTTCTAACTAACTTATCTATCTTTATTTCTTACTAATCTATCTATCTTTCTAACTAACTTATCTATCTTTCTAACTAACTTATCTTTCTATCTTTTTCTAACTAATCTATCTTTCTTTCTAACTAACTAATCTATCTTTCTTTCTTACTAATCTATCTTTTTAACTAACTTATCTATCTTTCTTTCTAACTAACTTATCTATCTTTCTTTCTATCTTTCTTTCTATCTTTCTTTCTAACTAATCTATCTTTCTTTATAACTAACTAATCTATCTATCTTTCTTTATAACTAACTAATCTATCTATCTTTCTAACTAACTTATCTATCTTTCTTTTTAACTACTCTATCTTTCTTTCTAATTAACTTATCTATCTTTCTTTCTAACTAACTTATCTTTCTTTATTTCTTACTAATCTATCTATCTTTCTAACTAACATCTATCTTTCTTTCTTTCTTCTTACTAATGTATCTATCTTTCTAACTAAAAAACTAACTTATCTATCTTTCTTTCTTACTAATCTATCTTTCTTTCTTTCTTTCTTTCTTTCTATCTTTTTTCTAACTAACTTATCTATCTTTCTTTCTTTCTTTCTTTCTATCTTTCTTTCTAACTAACCAATCTATCTTTCTTTCTTTCTTACTAATCTATCTATCTAACTAACTTATCTATCTATCTTTCTTTCTTTCTAACTAATATATCTTGCTTTCTAACTAACTTATATATCTTTCTTTCTAACTAACTTATCTATCTTTCTTTCTTTCTTTCTTTCTTTCTTTCTTTCTTTCTTTCTTTCTTTCTATCTTTCTTTCTAACTAACCAATCTATCTTTCTTTCTTTCTTACTAATCTATCTATCTTTCTAACTTATCTATCTTTCTTTCTTACTAATCTATCTATCTAACTAACTTATCTATCTATCTTTCTTTCTAACTAATATATCTTGCTTTCTAACTAACTTATATATCTTTCTTTCTAACTAACTTATCTATCTTTCTTTCTTTCTTTCTTTCTTTCTTTCTATCTTTCTTTCTAACTAACCAATCTATCTTTCTTTCTTTCTTACTAATCTATCTATCTTTCTAACTTATCTATCTTTCTTTCTTACTAATCTATCTATCTAACTAACTTATCTATCTATCTTTCTTTCTAACTAATATATCTTGCTTTCTAACTAACTTATATATCTTTCTTTCTAACTAACTTATCTATCTTTCTTTTTAACTAATCTATCTATTTTTCTAACTTACTTATCTATCTTTCTTTTTAACTACTCTATCTTTCTTTCTAATTAACTTATCTTTCTTTCTTTATTTCATACTAATCTATCTTTCTAACTAACATCTATCTTTCTTTCTTCTTACTAATCTATCTATCTTTATAACTAAAAAACTAACTTATCTATCTTTCTTTCTTACTAATCTATCTATCTTTCTAACTAACTTATCTATCTATCTTTTTTCTTCTTACTAATCTACCTTTCTAACTAACTTATCTATCTTTTTTTCTAACTAACTAACTAACTAACTTATCTTTCTTTCTTTCTTTCTTTCTTACTAATCTATCTTTCTAACTAATCCATCTTTCTTTCTTTTTAACTAACCAATCCATCTTTCTTTCTTTCTAATCCATCTTTCTTTCTAACTAATATATCTTTCTTTCTTTCTTTCTTTCTTTCTTTCTTTCTTTCTTTCTTTCTTTCTTTCTTTTTAACTAATCCATCTTTCTTTATTTCTAACTAATCCATCTTTCTTTCTTTCTTTCTTTCTTTTTCTAACTAATCAATATTTATTTTTCTTTCTAACTAATCTTTCTTTCTTTTTCATTCTAACTAATCTTTTTTTCTTTCTAACTAATCTTTCCTTCTTTCTAACTATTCTTTCTTTCTAACTAATTTATCAATCAAAATTTAAACTACTTTAAACTTCTAACTACTTTAAACTTCTTCAAACTCTCTGGTCTGGCTTTCTCAAGCCAACTTAAAGTTTGTCTCAACAAACTTTTTTTTCTAGTTAGTGGTGCTTTTTTGAAAGCATCACTATTGTTATTGCTCATACTTATTAGTGGTGCTTTTTTAAAAGCATCACTATTGTTATTGCTCATACTTATTAGTGGTGCTTTTTTGAAAGCATCACTATTGTTATTGCTCATACTTATTATTCTTATTAGTGGTGCTTGCTGAAAGCAAGGCATCACTATTGTTCTCTTGCATACTTATTATTATTATTCTTATTATTCTGGACAAAGTTTGGCGCGTAACTCGCCCCGCACCGTTTGTCTCAGACCCCTGAGTGAGGTGTCAAATCGACCGGCTCATTGAGGAGAGGTGTGGTATGACTTTTCTAAGCGATCGGGTGTACGATGTTCGCACAGCGGACGAAAAAGCGGCCAAAAAAGTCCCATTGACTTTACATTGGGAGTTCTAAAAATATTTGAATCCCAACCGACGTTTTCACACACACACCACTCCAAAGGGCCTGACACCCCTGCGTCTCTCCCTCTCTCTCTCCCTCAGAGGATTTATATTATCAAGCAGCCAATAAGTTATGGCCCAAAATCTTCATAGCCACACCCTAGCAACTTTCTAACTAACATCTATCTTTCTTTCTTTCTTCTTACTAATGTATCTATCTTTCTAACTAACTTTTCTTTCTTTCTTACTAATCTATCTATCTTTCTAACTAACTTATCTATCTTTCTTTCTTACTAATCTATCTATCTTTCTAACTAAATTTATCTATCTATCTATCTATCTATCTATCTATCTATCTTTCTAACTAACTTATCTATCTTTATTTCTTACTAATCTATCTATCTTTCTAACTAACTTATCTATCTTTCTAACTAACTTATCTTTCTATCTTTTTCTAACTAATCTATCTTTCTTTCTAACTAACTAATCTATCTTTCTTTCTTACTAATCTATCTTTTTAACTAACTTATCTATCTTTCTTTCTAACTAACTTATCTATCTTTCTTTCTATCTTTCTTTCTATCTTTCTTTCTAACTAATCTATCTTTCTTTATAACTAACTAATCTATCTATCTTTCGTTATAACTAACTAATCTATCTATCTTTCTAACTAACTTATCTATCTTTCTTTTTAACTACTCTATCTTTCTTTCTAATTAACTTATCTATCTTTCTTTCTAACTAACTTATCTTTCTTTATTTCTTACTAATCTATCTATCTTTCTAACTAACATCTATCTTTCTTTCTTTCTTCTTACTAATGTATCTATCTTTCTAACTAAAAAACTAACTTATCTATCTTTCTTTCTTACTAATCTATCTTTCTTTCTTTCTTTCTTTCTTTCTATCTTTTTTCTAACTAACTTATCTATCTTTCTTTCTTTCTTTCTTTCTATCTTTCTTTCTAACTAACCAATCTATCTTTCTTTCTTTCTTACTAATCTATCTATCTAACTAACTTATCTATCTATCTTTCTTTCTTTCTAACTAATATATCTTGCTTTCTAACTAACTTATATATCTTTCTTTCTAACTAACTTATCTATCTATCTTTCTTTCTTTCTTTCTTTCTTTCTTTCTTTCTTTCTTTCTTTCTATCTTTCTTTCTAACTAACCAATCTATCTTTCTTTCTTTCTTACTAATCTATCTATCTTTCTAACTTATCTATCTTTCTTTCTTACTAATCTATCTATCTAACTAACTTATCTATCTATCTTTCTTTCTAACTAATATATCTTGCTTTCTAACTAACTTATATATCTTTCTTTCTAACTAACTTATCTATCTTTCTTTCTTTCTTTCTTTCTTTCTTTCTTTCTTTCTTTCTTTCTTTCTTTCTTTCTATCTTTCTTTCTAACTAACCAATCTATCTTTCTTTCTTTCTTACTAATCTATCTATCTTTCTAACTTATCTATCTTTCTTTCTTACTAATCTATCTATCTAACTAACTTATCTATCTATCTTTCTTTCTAACTAATATATCTTGCTTTCTAACTAACTTATATATCTTTCTTTCTAACTAACTTATCTATCTTTCTTTTTAACTAATCTATCTATTTTTCTAACTAACTTATCTATCTTTCTTTTTAACTACTCTATCTTTCTTTCTAATTAACTTATCTTTCTTTCTTTATTTCATACTAATCTATCTTTCTAACTAACATCTATCTTTCTTTCTTCTTACTAATCTATCTATCTTTATAACTAAAAAACTAACTTATCTATCTTTCTTTCTTACTAATCTATCTATCTTTCTAACTAACTTATCTATCTATCTTTTTTCTTCTTACTAATCTACCTTTCTAACTAACTTATCTATCTTTTTTTCTAACTAACTAACTAACTTATCTTTCTTTCTTTCTTTCTTTCTTACTAATCTATCTTTCTAACTAATCCATCTTTCTTTCTTTTTAACTAACCAATCCATCTTTCTTTCTTTCTAATCCATCTTTCTTTCTAACTAATATATCTTTCTTTCTTTCTTTCTTTCTTTCTTTCTTTCTTTCTTTCTTTTTAACTAATCCATCTTTCTTTATTTCTAACTAATCCATCTTTCTTTCTTTCTTTCTTTCTTTTTCTAACTAATCAATATTTATTTTTCTTTCTAACTAATCTTTCTTTCTTTTTCATTCTAACTAATCTTTTTTTCTTTCTAACTAATCTTTCCTTCTTTCTAACTATTCTTTCTTTCTAACTAATTTATCAATCAAAATTTAAACTACTTTAAACTTCTAACTACTTTAAACTTCTTCAAACTCTCTGGTCTGGCTTTCTCAAGCCAACTTAAAGTTTGTCTCAACAAACTTTTTTTTCTAGTTAGTGGTGCTTTTTTGAAAGCATCACTATTGTTATTGCTCATACTTATTAGTGGTGCTTTTTTAAAAGCATCACTATTGTTATTGCTCATACTTATTAGTGGTGCTTTTTTGAAAGCATCACTATTGTTATTGCTCATACTTATTATTCTTATTAGTGGTGCTTGCTGAAAGCAAGGCATCACTATTGTTCTCTTGCATACTTATTATTATTATTCTTATTATTCTGGACAAAGTTTGGCGCGTAACTCGCCCCGCACCGTTTGTCTCAGACCCCTGAGTGAGGTGTCAAATCGACCGGCTCATTGAGGAGAGGTGTGGTATGACTTTTCTAAGCGATCGGGTGTACGATGTTCGCACAGCGGACGAAAAAGCGGCCAAAAAAGTCCCATTGACTTTACATTGGGAGTTCTAAAAATATTTGAATCCCAACCGACGTTTTCACACACACACCACTCCAAAGGGCCTGACACCCCTGCGTCTCTCCCTCTCTCTCTCCCTCAGAGGATTTATATTATCAAGCAGCCAATAAGTTATGGCCCAAAATCTTCATAGCCACACCCTAGCAACCAGTTTCAGCACCCTAGCAACCACTAAGAGCTCCCTAGCAACCACCCTAAACCAAAAAAAAACATTTTTTTATTTTTTAAAGCAATTTTACTCTCGTGGCCTTGCGATATTGCTCCATGCTTGTGCCTATTCGGCCATAGGCACGAGGCCGCAGGCCGAGTGCCGTACAAAAGGCACTCGTTATTAAAGATTTTAAGAACTCTATAAAAACTCCATAGTAACCATATTTGACAACTACCAACCACCTAGTAACACCATAGCAACTAACAAAAACACCTTAGCAACCACCCTGAACACCATAGCAACGTCTAGAAATGCTCTAGTAACCACAAAAAAACTCTAGCAAGCACCCAGAACACCCTAGCAACTGCCTAGCAACCACCTAGAACACCTAGCAACTGCCTAGCAACCACCCAGAACACCTAGCAACCAACCAGAACACCCTAGCAACTGCCTAGCAATGCCCTAGTATCCACCCAGAATACCATAGCAACTGCCTAGCAACACCATAGCAACCACCCAGAACACCCTAGCAACGCCCTAGCAACCACCAAGAATACCCTAGCAACTGCCTAGCAACCACCAAGAATACCCTAGCAACTGCCTAGCAACCACCCAGAACACCTTAGCAACTGCCTAGCAACACCATAGCAACCACCCAGAACACCCTAGCAACCACCTGGCAACAGCATCTTGCTAAAAACATGCTGACAAAATGCTAATCAAGCTAGCATCATGCTAGCAACATGCTAATCAAGCTAGCATTATGTTAGCAACATGCTAATCAAGCTAGCATCATGCTAGCAACATGCTAATCATGCTAGCATTAGGCTACCAACATGCTAATAAAGCTAGCATCATGCTAACAACATGTTAATCAAGCTAGCATAATGCTAGCATCATGCTAATCAAGCTAGCATCATGCTAGCAACATGCTAATCATGCTAACATTATGCTAGCAACATGCTAATCAAGCTAGCATTATGCTAGCACCATGCTAATCATGCTAGCAACATGCTAATCATGTTAGCATCTAGCTAAAAACATGCCAGCAACATGCTAATCATGCTAGCATCTTGTTAAAAGCATGCTAGCAACATGCTAATCATGCTAGCATCATCCAACCAACATGCTAATCATGTTAACAACATGCTAATCCTGCTAACATCATTCTAACAACATGTTAATCATAGTAAATCATGCTGGAATATGTTAAATCGTAATAAATCATCTTAGAAACATGGTAAATCGTGGTAAATAATGCTAAAATGTGGTATATCATGGTATCACAACATGTCAATTGTGTTAGCATCTGCCCAGTGGCGAATTTTGCCACTGCAAGCACCACTTTACATTTTCTTCAGGAAATGTACATTCTAGTTATTATTATTATTATTATTATTATTATTCTGGACAAAGTTTGGCGCGAAACTCGCCCCGCACCGTTTGTCACAGACCCCTGAGTGAAGTGTCAAATCGACCGGCTCATTGAGGAGAGGTGTGCTATGACTTTTCTAAGCGATCGGGTGTACGATGTTCGCACAGCGGACGAAAAAGCGGCCAAAAAAGTCCCCATTGACTTTACATTGGGCATTCTAAAAAAATTCAAATCCCAACCGACGTTTTCACACACACACCACTCCAAAGGGCCTGACACCCCTGCGTCTCTCCCTCTCTCTCTCCCTCAGAGGATTTATATTATCAAGCAGCCAATAAGTTATGGCCTAAAATCTTCATAGCCACACCCTAGCAACCAGTTTCAGCACCCTAGCAACCACTAAGAGCTCCTTAGCAACCACCCTAAACCAAAAAAAAACATTTTTTTTATATTTTTTAAAGCAATTTTACTCTCGTGGCCTTGCGATATCGCTCCATGCTTGTGCCTATTCGGCCATAGGCACGAGGCCGCAGGCCGAGTGCCGTACAGAAGGCACTCGTTATTAAAGATTTTAAGAACTCTATAAAAACTCCATAATAACCATATTTGACAACTACCAACCACCTAGTAACACCATAGCAACTAACAAAAACACCTTAGCAACCACCCTGAACACCCTAGCAACGTCTAGAAATGCTCTAGTAACCACAAAAAACTCTAGCAAGCACCCAGAACACCCTAGCAACTACCTAGCAACCACCCAGAACACCTAGCAACTGCCTAGCAACCACCCAGAACACCTAGCAACCACCCAGAACACCCTAGCAACTGCCTAGCAATGCCCTAGCATCCACCCAGAATACCATAGCAACTGCCTAGCAACACCATAGCAACCACCCAGAACACCCTAGCAACGCCCTAGCAACCACCAAGAATACCATAGCAACTGCCTAGCAACCACCCAGAACACCTTAGCAACTGCCTAGCAACACCATAGCAACCACCCAGAACACCCTAGCAACCACCTGGCAACAGCATCTTGCTAAAAACATGCTGGCAACATGCTAATCAAGTTAGCATCATGCTAGCAACATGCTAATCAAGCTAGCATCATGCTAGCAACATGCTAATCATGCTAGCATTATGCTACCAACATGCTAATAAAGCTAGCATCATGCTAACAACATGCTAATCAAGCTAGCATAATGCTAGCATCCTGCTAATCAAGCTAGCATCATGCTAGCAACATGCTAATCATGCTAGCATTATGCTAGCAACATGCTAATCAAGCTAGCATCATGCTAGCAACATGCTAATCAAGCTAGCATAATGCTAACATCATGCTAATCATGTTAGCATCTAGCTAAAAACATGCTAGCAAAATGCTAATCATGCTAGCATCTTGTTAAAAGCATGCTAGCAACATGCTAATCATGTTAGCATCTTGTTAAAAGCATGCTAGCAACATGCTAATCATGCTAGCATCATCCAACCAACATGTTAATCATGCTAACAACATGCTAATCCTGCTAGCATCATTCTAACAACATGTTAATCATAATAAATCATGCTGGAATGTGGTAAATCGTAGTAAATCATCTTAGAAACATGGTAAATCGTGGTAAATAATGCTAAAACGTGGTATATCACGGTATCACAACATGTTAATTGTGTTAGCATCTGCCCAGTGGCGAGTTTTGCCACTGCAAGCACCACTTCACATTTTCTTCAGGAAATGTACATTCTAGTTATTCTTATTATTATTATTCTGGACAAAGTTTGGCGCGAAACTCACCCCGCACCGTTTGTCACAGACCCCTGAGTGAAGTGTCAAATCGACCGGCTCATTGAGGAGAGGTGTGCTATGACTTTTCTAAGCGATCGGGTGTACGATGTTCGCACAGCGGACGAAAAAGCGGCCAAAAAAGTCCCCATTGACTTTACATTGGGAGTTCTAAAAATATTTGAATCCCAACCGACGTTTTCACACACACACCACTCCAAAGGGCCTGACACCCCTGCATCTCTCCCTCTCTCTCTCCCTCAGAGGATTTATATTATCAAGCAGCCAATAAGTTATGGCCTAAAATCTTCATAGCCACACCCTAGCAACCAGTTTCAGCACCCTAGCAACCACTAAGAGCTCCCTAGCAACCACCCTAAACCAAAAAAAAACATTTTTTTATTTTTTTTATATTTTTTAAAGCAATTTTACTCTCGTGGCCTTGCGATATCGCTCCATGCTTGTGCCTATTCGGCCATAGGCACGAGGCCGCAGGCCGAGTGCCGTACAGAAGGCACTCGTTATTAAAGATTTTAAGAACTCTATAAAAACTCCATAGTAACCATATTTGACAACTACCAACCACCTAGTAACACCATAGCAACTAACAAAAACACCTTAGCAACCACCCTGAACACCCTAGCAACGTCTAGAAATGCTCTAGTAACCACAAAAAACTCTAGCAAGCACCCAGAACACCCTAGCAACTGCCTAGCAACCACCTAGAACACCTAGCAACTGCCTAGCAACCACCCAGAACACCCTAGCAACTGCCTAGCAATGCCCTAGCATCCACCCAGAATACCATAGCAACTGCCTAGCAACACCATAGCAACCACCCAGAACACCCTAGCAACCACCTAGCAATGCCCTAGCAACCACCAAGAATACCCTAGCAACTGCCTAGCAACCACCAAGAATACCCTAGCAGCTGCCTAGCAACCACCCAGAACACCTTAGCAACCACCTGGCAACAGCATCTTGCTAAAAACATGCTGGCAACATGCTAATCAAGCTAGCATCATGCTAGCAACATGCTAATCAAGCTAGCATCATGTTAGCAAAACATGCTAATCATGCTAGCAACATGCTAATCAAGCTAGCATCATGCTAGCATCATGCTAATCATGCTAGCATTATGCTAACAACATGCTAATAAAGCTAGCATCATGCTAACAACATGCTAATCAAGCTAGCATAATGCTGACATCATGCTAATCAAGCTAGCATCATGCTAGCAACAATGCTAATCATGCTAGCATTATGCTAGCAACATGCTAATCAAGCTAGCATCATGCTAGCAACATGCTAATCAAGCTAGCATAATGCTAAAAACATGCTAGCAAAATGCTAATCATGCTAACATCTTGTTAAAAGCATGTTAACAAAATGCTAATCATGTTAGCATCATGCTATCAACATGCTAATCAAGCTAGCATTATGTTAACATAATGTTAATCAAGCTAGCATCATGTTAATCATGCTAGCATCATGCTACCAACATGCTAATCAAGCTAGCATCATGTTAACAACATGTTATTCAAGCTAGCATAATGCTAGCAACATGCTAATCCTCTTAGCATCTAGCTAAAAACATGCTAGCAAAATGCTAATCATGCTAACATCTTGTTAAAAGCATGCTAGCAATATGCTAATCATGCTAGCATCATGCTAATCATGTTAACAACATGCTAATCATGCTAGCATCATTCAAACAACATGTTAATCATAGTAAATCATGCTGGAATGTGGTAAATCGTAGTAAATCATCTTAGAAATATGGTAAATCGTGGTAAATAATGCTAAAACGTGGTATATCATGGTATCACAACATGTTAATTGTGTTAGCATCTGCCCAGTGGCGAATTTTGCCACTGCAAGCACCACTTCACATTTTCTTCAGGAAATGTACATTCTAGTTAATGGTGCTTGCTGAAAGCAAGGCATCATTAGTGTTCTCTTGCATACTTATTATTATTATTCTTATTTTTATTCTGGACAAAGTTTGGCGCGAAACTCGCCCCGCACCGTTTGTCACAGACCCCTGAGTGAGGCGTCAAATCGACCGGCTCATTGAGGAGAGGTGTGCTATGACTTTTCTAAGCGATCGGGTGTACGATGTTCGCACAGCGGACGAAAAAGCGGCCAAAAAAGTCCCATTGACTTAACATTGGGAGTTCTAAAAATATTTGAATCCCAACCGACGTTTTCACACACACAGACTCCAAAGGGCCTGACACCCCTGCGTCTCTCCCTCTCTCTCTCCCTCAGAGGATTTATATTATCAAGCAGCCAATAAGTAATGGCCTAAAATCTTCATAGCCACACCCTAGCAACCAGTTTCAGCACCCTAGCAACCACTAAGAGCTCCCTAGCAACCACCCTAAACCAAAAAAAAAACATTTTTTTATTTTTTTTATATTTTTTAAAGCAATTTTACTCTCGTGGCCTTGCGATATCGCTCCATGCTTGTGCCTATTCGGGCATAGGCACGAGGCCGCAGGCCGAGTGCCGTACAGAAGGCACTCGTTATTAAAGATTTTAAGAACTCTATAAAAACTCCATAGTAACCATATTTGACAACTACCAACCACCTAGTAACAACATAGCAACTAACAAAAACACCTTAGCAACCACCCTGAACACCCTAGCAACGTCTAGAAATGCTCTAGTAACCACACAAAACTCTAGCAAGCACCCAGAACACCCTAGCAACTGCCTAGCAACCACCTAGAACACCTAGCAACTGCCTAGCAACCACCCAGAACACCTAGCAACCACCCAGAACACCCTAGCAACTGCCTAGCAACGCCCTAGCATCCACCCAGAATACCATAGCAACTGCCTAGCAACACCATAGCAACCACCCAGAACACCCTAGCAACGCCCTAGCAACTGCCTAGCAACCACCAAGAATACCCTAGCAACTGCCTAGCAACCACCCAGAACACCTTAGCAACTGCCTAGCAACACCATAGCAACCACCCAGAACACCCTAGCAACCACCTGGCAACAGCATCTTGCTAAAAACATGCTGGCAACATGCTAATCAAGCTAGCATAATGCTAATCAAGCTAGCATCATGCTAGCAACATGCTAATCAAGCTAATATCATGCTAGCAACATGCTAATCAAGCTAGCATAATGCTAGCAAAATGCTAATCATGTTAGCATCTAGCTAAAAACATGCTAGCAACATGCTAATCATGTTAGCATCTAGCTAAAAACATGCTAGCAACATGCTAATCATGCTAGCATCATGCTAACAACATGCTTATCATGCTAGCATCATGCTACCAACATGCTAATCAAGCTAGCTTCATGCTAGCAACATGCTAATCAAGCTAACATAATGCTAGCAACATGTTAATCAAACTAGCATCATGCTAGCAACATGCTAATCATGCTAGCATTATGCTAACAATATGCTAATCAAGCTAGCATAATGTTAGCAACATGCTAATCATGTTAGCATCTAGCTAAAAACATGCTAACAATATGCTAATCAAGCTAGCATAATGCTAACAACATGCTAATCATGTTAGCATCTAGCTAAAAACATGCTAGCAAAATGCTAATCATGCTAGCATCTTTTTAAAAGCATGTTAGCAACATGCTAATCATGTTAGCATCACCCAACCAACATGCTAATCATGCTAACAACATGCTAATCCTGCTATCATCATTCTAACAACATGTTAATCATAGTAAATCATATGCTGGAATGTGGTAAATCGTAGTAAATAATTTTAGAAACATGGTAAATCGTGGTAAATAATACTAAAACGTGGTATATCATGGTATCACAACATGTTAATTGTGTTAGCATCTGCCCAGTGGTGAGTTTTGCCACTGCAAGCACCACTTCACATTTTCTTCAGGAAATGTACATTCTAGTTATTATTCTTATTCTTATTATTCCGGACAAAAGTTTGGCGCGTAATGCGCCCCGCACCGTTTGTCACAGACTCCTGAGTGAGGTGTCAAATCGAGCGGCTCATTGAGGAGAGGTGTGGTATGACTTTTCTAAGCGATCGGGTGTACGATGTTCGCACAGCGGACGAAAAAGCGGCCAAAAAAGTCCCCATTGACTTTACATTGGGCATTCTAAAAAAATTCAAATCCCAACCGACGTTTTCACACACACACCACTCCAAAGGGCCTGACACCCCTGCGTCTCTCCCTCTCTCTCTCCCTCAGAGGATTTATATTATCAAGCAGCCAATAAGTAATGGCCTAAAATCTTCATAGCCACACCATAGCAACCAGTTTTAGCACCCTAGCAACCACTAAGAGCTCCCTAGCAACCACCCTAAACCAAAAAAACAATTTTAAAAAATGTTTTATATTTTTTTAAAGCAATTTTACTCTCGTGGCCTTGCGATATCGCTCCATGCTTGTGCCTATTCGGCCATAGGCACGAGGCCGCAGGCCGAGTGCCGTACTGAAGGCACTCGCAACCACCCAGAACACCCTATTCGGCCATAGGCACGAGGCCGGAGGCCGAGTGCCGTACTGAAGGCACTCGCAACCACCCAAAACACCCTAGCAACTGCCTAGCAACCACCCAGAACACCATAGCAACGTCTAGAAATGCTCTAGTAACCACCAAAAAACTCTAGCAACCACCCTGAACACCCTAGCAACTGCCTAGCAACCACCCAGAACACCTAGCAACCACCTAGAACACCCTAGCAACTGCCTAGCAACCACCCAGAACACCTAGCAATGTCTAGAAATGCTCTAGTAACCACCCAGAACACCCTAGCAACTGCCTAGCAACCACCCAGAACACCTAGCAACTGCCTAGCAACGCCCTAGCATCCACCCAGAATACCATAGCAACTGCCTGGCAACACTATAGCAACCACCCAGAACACCCTAGCAACCACCAAGAATACCCTAGCAACTGCCTAGCAACCACCAAGAATACCCTAGCAACTGCCTAGCAACACCATAGCAACCACCCAGAACACCCTAGCAACCACCTGGCAACAGCATCTTGTTAAAAACATGCTAGCAAAATAAGCGAATCATGCTAGCATCATGCTAGCAACATGCTAATCATGTTAGCACCTAGCTAAAAACATGCTAGCAAAATGCTAATCATGCTAACATCTTGTTAAAAGCATGCTAGCAAAATGCTAATCATGTTAGCATCATGCTATCAACATGTTAATCAAGCTAGCATCATGTTAACATAATGCTAATCAAGCTAGCATCATGTTAATCATGCAAGCATCATGCTACCAACATGCTAATCAAGCTAGCATCATGCTAGCAACATGCTAATCAAGCTAGCATCATGTTAACAACATGTTATTCAAGCTAGCATAATGCTAAAAACATGTTAATCCTGTTAGCATCTAGCTAAAAACATGTTAGCAAAATGCTAATCATGTTAGCATCTTGTTAAAAGAATGCTAGCAACATGCTAATCATGCTAGTATCTTGTTAAAAGCATGCTAGCAACATGCTAATCATGCTAGCATCATCCAACTAACATGCTAATCATGCTAACAACATTCTAATTCTGCTAGCATCATTCTAACAACATGTTAATCATAGTAAATCATGCTGGAATGTGGTAAATCGTAGTACATCATCTTAGAAACATGGTAAATCGTGGTAAATAATGTTAAAATGTGGTATATCATGGTATCACAACATGTCAATTGTGTTAGCATCTGCCCAGTGGCGAGTTTTGCCACTGCAAGCACCACTTCACATTTTCTTCAGGAAATGTACATTTTAGTTATTATTATTATTCTTCTGTTAAAAACTGTTGACTCAAACTCGCCCTAGAGCTTTAACTCTACATACTCCAAACTCGGCTCAGACACTCAAACTGATCTGACCGAGTGTGCTATATCTTTTCAGACTGATCGGACTTACGGTTTTCCTAAAAATGACGATCAAAACTCGGAAAAACTCCCATTGACTTGCATTGGGGAGTTCTAAAAAATTCAAATCCAGATTCAAACTCACCAACCGACGAAAATTCAAATCAAAATACCTTGAAGACTAAACCAAACTGCCGTTCTATATACTATATTAGCCAATGAGACTCATTTAAACTAATGAACTCTAAACTCATACACTTATAAACTAATTAACTTATAAACTCATGAATTCATAGACTTATGAACTCTTAAACTCATAAATTAATAAACTCTGAACTCTTAAACTCATTTAAACTTATAAACTCTAAACTCAAAAACTCTTACACTTATAAACTCATTAATTTATACACTTATAAACTCAAAACTCATAAACTCTGAGTGTGTGTGTGTGTGTGAGAGAGAGTGTGTGTGTCTGTGTGAGAGCGAGTTAGTGAGTGTGTGTGAGTGTGTGCGCGTGTATGTGTGTGTGTGAGAGAGAGAGAGAGTGTGTGTGTGTGTGTGTGTGTGTGTGTGTGTGTGTGTGTGTGTGTGTGTGAGATAGTGAGCATGTCTGGTTGTGTGTGTGTGTGTGTGCATGTGTGAGTGTATGTCCGTGAGTGAGTGTGTGCGTGTGCGTGTGTGTGTGTGTGTGTGTGTGTGTGTGTGTGTGTGCATGTGTGAGTGTATGTCCGTGAGTGAGTGTATGTGCGTGAGTGTGTGTGTGTGTGTGTGTGTGTGTGTGTGTGTGAGAGAGAGTTAGCGAGGGTGTGTGCGTGTGTGTGTGTGTGTGAGAGAGTGTGTGTGTCTATGTGTGTGAGCGTGTCTGTGTATGTGTGAGAGCGAGTTAGTGTGTGTGTGTGAGACAGTGAGCATGGCTGTGTGTGTGTGTGTGTGTGTGTGTGTGTGTGTGTGTGTGTGTGTGTGTGTGTGTGAGTTAGTGAGAGTGTGTGTGTGTGTCTGTGTGTGAGTGAGAGTATGTGCGTGAGTGAGTGTGTGTGTGTGTGTGTGTGTGTGTGTGTGTGTGTGTGTGTGTGTGTGAGAGTGTGTGTGTGTCTATGTGTGTGTGTGAGAGAGAGAGAGTGTGTGTGTGTGTGTGTGTCTGTGTGTGAGCGTGTCTGTGTATGTGTGAGAGCGAGTTAGTGTGTGTGTGTGTGTGTGTGAGTGTGTGCATGTGAGTGTATGTGCGTGAGTGTGTCTGTGTGTGTGAGAGAGAGAGTGTGTGTGTGTGTGTTAATGATCTTGTCTGTGTGTGTGTGAGAGAGAGAGAGAGAGAGAGCGTGTGTGTCTATATGTGAGTGTGTGTGTGTGTGTGTGTGTGTGTGTGTGTGTGTGTGTGTGTGTGTGTAAACTCAAAAACTCGTACACACTCATTTAAACTTATAAACTCTTAACTTAAAAACTTGTACACTTATAAACTCATATAAACTCTGAGTGTGTGTGTGTGAGAGAGAGAGAGTGTGTGTCTATGTGCGTGAGTGTGTGTGTGTGTTAATGAGCTTGTCTGTGTGTGTGTGAGTGAGTTAGTGAGTGTGTGTGTGTGAGTGAGTTAGTGAGTGTGTGTGTGTGAGAGAGAGATAGTGTGTGTGTGTGTGTGTGTGTGAGAGAGAGTGAGAGTCTGTGCGTGCGTGCTTGTGTGTGTGTGTGTGTATGTCGAAAATTTAAATCTAAACACCTTGAAGACTAAACCAAACTGCCATTCTATATACTATATGAGCCATTGAGACTCATTTAAGCTAATGAACTCTAAACTCAAAACGTGTGTGTGTGTGTGTGTGAGAGAGAGAGAGAGCGTGTGTGTCTATGTGTGAGTGTGTGTGTGTAAACTCAAAAACTCGTACACACTCATTTAAACTTATAAACTCTTAACTCAAAAACTCGTACACTTATAAACTCTAAACTCATATAAACTCTGAGTGTGTGTGTGAGAGAGCGTGTGTGTCTATGTGCGTGAGTGTGTGTGTGTGTTAATGAGCTTGTCTGTGTGTGTGTGAGTGAGTTAGTGTGTGTGTGAGTGAGTTAGTGAGTGTGTGTGTGAGAGAGATAGTGTGTGTGTGTGTGTGTGAGAGAGAGTGAGAGTCTGTGCGTGCGTGCTTGTGTGTGTATGTCGAAAATTTAAATCTAAACACCTTGAAGACTAAACCAAACTGCCGTTCTATATACTATATGTAGCACCCGTACAGCCACTCTGAGCGTTACTTACGTGAGAATGGTGGGTGCTTGGGTTCGGTGTTGTTCAGGTGGATACCACGAAGGTGCACCTAATTAGTTTCTAATAAGTTGTAAACCCTTTTAACAATAAAATATTTAAAATAATTAGACCTAGAGATAGTTTTTAGTTTAGCAAAACAAAGGGTTAATGCCCTGGTTTATTTACATAAACGACTTTGGCGAATAGAATATAAAAGTTTTCCCCAAAACAAAATATCAACAAATATACAAACTGAATAACCAAAAAAAAATTCCCAAATACTCAACTGATAGCCTCGTTAAATTTAACTAGAAACCTCAATAGTTTCAATCTCACTTGTTGCACCAGAATAACTGATCTAAAAGTTATCTAACAATTGAGATTTACACAGAAAACTTTACAATAAACAAAAAACTTTTCCACGTGTCCTGAAACAAATCTTAGCAAAAGCAGTGGTGGACCACCTCACACTATACACATTCACACACGTTTCAGTTTACTCACAGTACTGCTTTGAACGAAGGAAAAAACACGCTGCAGGCCTGTGTTGGTCTTGCAAAACATTGAGTGCGCTGAACAAACACTTGCAACACATTGAGAGCGTGGAAATTCAGTCCGGATGCTCACGTGCAGCGCGATTCACCAACATGTCCGCCAACGTGAGCGCACACTATGGCTAATAGCTATCTCGGCTACCTCCGATCACGCTTCCGCTGCTTCTCTCCCGCTCCGTCCGACGGGTCTCCAGCTTCGTTTCTCGCTCAAAAAACACCCAGAGTTTGCGATCCTCGTATCTGAACACCCAGTTCAGTTTTAACAGCTCTACTCACTCTTTCTAGCGTTATTTTTTTCTCAAACGCGCCAGCGACCTGTGCTCATCCCCAGTCCGACGAGAAGAGAGAGAAAAACTTCCCGCACCCTCTCCCATGGTTCCTCCTCCGGTCACGTGTATCCCTTCTCAAACCCTGACTATACAGCGTTAATACCCAAATGACCAATAAAAATAACATGAAAACAATAAAAATAGAGTAATAAAACGCTTACTGCATAAAACCTCTGATAAGATTATTTAGCTAAATAATGTAAACTTTAAACTTTAATTTTAATCACTGTCATGAAATAAAAATCACAAATATTGGTCTTTTAATTATGTAAAATGAATTGATATTTCCTTCTTTATAAATCAGTGCCTCCTGTTATTTATTTAAAGTAAATAAACGTTTACTTTTTTAATAGTCATAGGACTCATTTTTTAGTAAGAGATTAATCATAACCTTCCCTGTTTCCACTACACTATAATACCCAAATTTACCACTGGGCTACATCCTCCCCCTTCTAGACAATTTTGATGCCCTCATCAAAATAAACCTTAGAGGACTCTAATAGTTTTAATGTCAAGGGTAGAGGCCAGATTTGAACAAGTGCAACACAACGCCATGGGGTGGCACCAGAAAGTTCGACATAGACTACTTCTGGAGTCTCCGTAGAGTCCACTTCCCACCAACACTCCACGGCTTAGGACTGTCACAGGGTATTCACAGGGCTTGCCGAGTTCATCGTAGCTCAGCTTGACTACTGGACGGGTGACTCTTTTTGAACGCTCAACTTGTTCAATCTCAGCTTGAGTGGCCAGATAGCGGTTGACGTCTGCTCCCTCTTCTAGAACGTTGATTTCTGGATCAGCGTTGGGAGGCAGATTTGGAAGATCATTGACCACTGGCTCTATCTCTGCCGGGTCGTGAGCTTGTCTTTCAGGTTCGGTGACGACTGGCTTGGATTGCTTTGTGGACAGTTCTGGGCATGTCAGCAACTTGTCCCAGTCTAACTCAACGGGTCTTGGCAGGTATACTTCGTCGTACTCTAACTCTGAGGACACGTCTTCATCGTGGTTGTTTGTCTGTACCGGTTCTTTTGTATTTTGCTGAAATGCTCTGGTCACAGGTCTTCGTTGTGGCCCCACTTCCCTTTCGTCAACAGGGAGTCTCACCAGATAACCAATGGGTAACAGGTGATTACGATGAATAGTCTTTTCTGCTCCCATGCCTCTCTCTGGCTTGATCTTGTAGACAGGTAAGTTGGGTAGCTTCTCCATAACAATATATGGTGATCGCCACTTGCATTTCAATTTGTGCTTGCATGTGACCCCAAAGTTTCTCAGTAGCACCCTGTCGCCTTTGTCAAGGACTTGTTCTTTGACGTGCTTGTCGTGTGCTTTTTTGTTTCTTTGGTGGTTCTTGTCTGACGATTCTGTTGCAAGACTGTAGGCTCTTTGGAGATCTTGCTTGAGCTTAGCAACATACTGAAGGTATGACTTTGTCTTTTGGTTGTCCTCAGTCACACCAAAACAGATGTCTACCGGTAAGCGAGCTTCTCTGCCGAACATTAGCAGGTAGGGCGAATAACCAGTTGCATCGTTTTGAGAACAGTTATAGGCGTGGACCAACTGACTGATCTTTTGACTCCATTTTTGTTTTTGCTTTGGATCCAGTGTGCCAATCATTGACAATAGCGTACGGTTAAATCTTTCTGGTTGCGGATCTCCCTGAGGGTGGTAAGGCGATGTTCTTGACTTGCGTATACCCAACATCATCAGAAGGTCTTGGATCAGTTTGCTTTCAAAATCGCGGCCTTGATCCGAATGTATGCGGGCAGGGAGTCCGTAGTGTACAAAGTAGCGCTCACATAGTATCTTGGCAACGGTGGCCGCCTTCTGGTCTTTGGATGGAAAAGCTTGGGCGTATCGAGTAAAGTGGTCTGTCACTACAAGGATGTTGGCGAAACCGTGGGAGTCGGCCTCAAGTGACAGAAAATCGATACAGACGAGGTCTAGAGGGCCTTGGCTGGTGATCTGTTTTAAGGGAGCAGCTCTCTGAGGAAGGGCTTTGCGAGTGATGCATCTGCCGCAGTTTTTGATGTACTGCTCAACCTCAACTCCCATCTTCGGCCAATAGAACCGATTTCTGATAAGTTCGATGGTCTTGTCCATGCCCAAGTGACCGGACTCATCATGCAGAGATCTCAGGACCATCGGGACATACTCTCTGGGCAGTACCAGCTGCTTTACCTCAGTCCCATTTTTCTCAACCTTTCTGTAGAGTAGATTGTTTTGAATGAACAGCTTGCTTGCTTCTTTGTTCAACAGGACAGAAGTCGGATTGTCGGGGCTGGTGAATGATGGACCACCATGAAATGACTGTTTGACTGGAGCGATAGTGGAGTCAACATCTTGAGCGGTGACCAGGTCTTTGTGACTGAGCTGACTCAAAGATCCGAGATCCAACCGCACTGGGGAGACAAAACACTCTGGTATACCATCAGGTGACACTCCGAGTGACTCAGCAACAGTTGTGGACTCTGTCAGAGTTTCACGCCACTTGATCTGCTTACACAGAGCTTGAACACTTTCAGTCGGTACGTTTTGCCAGCCTTCTTCTGCGGTTGGAAGAGGGTTGCGTGACAGGGCATCGGCGTCGATGTTGCTGCTGCCAGGCCTGTACTGCAGTGTAAATTGGTACGTGGCGAGTGCCGAGAGCCAGCGATGACCTGTCGCATTGAGTTTGGCAGTCGTGAGAATATAAGTTAGGGGGTTGTTATCAGTTCTCACGGTAAACTGTGCTCCATATAAGTAGTCGTGGAACTTGTCTACCACTGCCCACTTAAGTGCTAAAAATTCGAGCTGGTGCACTGGATAGTTCATTTCAGATGCACTCAGCTTGCGACTGGCGAAAGCCACAGGTCTCAAACCCTCGGGGTACTCTTGGTTGAGTACAGCGCCAAGCCCATGATAACTGGCATCAATGTGAAGTATGTAAGGCTTGGTGGGGTCGGAAAATGCCAGCACTGGTGCATTTGTGAGGCAGTGGATGATCTTTTGGAATGCCTCTGAACATGACTGGTCCCACCGGGCACCAAAAGGCTCATTGACTTTATAGTAGGTCTTGTCTGATGAAGAGGCAGACTTTCGATTCTTTTGGGTGGGAGGATACCCTTTGCACAGCTCTGTAAGGGGTCGGACGATGATGGAGTAGTTTTTTATAAACCTGCGGTAGTAGCCGCAGAACCCCAGGAATGACTGCAGAGAAGGAAGGTCGGTTGGCTGCTTCCACCGTGTCACTGCTTCAACTTTGTCTGGGTCTGTGGCGATGCCATTCTCAGAAACTATGTGCCCAACATAGGTGACTTGCGAGCGACAGAACTGGCACTTGTCGAGGGACAACTTGAGCCCAGCTTCTTCAAGACGAGCGATGACTTTGAGGAGTCTTTGCTCATGCTCTCCCAGAGTCTTACCGAAAACAATGAGGTCATCTAGATAGACGATAACTTCAAGCATGTGCATGTCACCGACCGCCTTTTCCATGAGCCGTTGAAATGTCGCAGGGGCCCCTGTGATCCCCTGCGGCATCCGCTCAAATTGGAAGAACCCCAAAGGACAGATGAAAGCCGTTTTTTCTTTGTCCTCCTCTGCCATTGGGATTTGATAATAGCCACTGCGCAAATCCAACACTGAAAACCACTTACTGCCGGACAAGCAATCGAGAGCGTCGTCGATACATGGTACAGTGTACTGATCTGGGGTAGTTCTCCGGTTCAGGGTGCGGTAGTCGACGCACATACGAAGTTGACCATTCTTTTTACGGGCAAGGACAATCGGTGAAGCATATGGACTTCTTGATTCCTTTATGATCCCAGCCGCCAACAAACCTTGCAGGTGACGCCGAAGGTCATCCAAATCAGCAGGGGCAATACGTCGAGATCTCTCTCTGAAGGGAGTGTTATCATTCAGGCGGATGTGATGTTCTACCCCTTTAGCCAAACCGACATCCCACTCTTCAATGGAGAACACATGGGAGTGTTTGGCAAGCTTGTGACTCAGCCTCTCTTTCCACTCTTTGCTGATGGGTGACTCACTGAAGTCAAACAAAGAAGGATCCATAGCTGGAACAGATTCGACTTTAGCGTTTGGTGCATCTGTCACAATGTCAGCGACGTGAAGGTGAGCGATCACGGTGCCCATTGGAATGGCAGTTTGCTTTAGAGACTCGTTACGCAGGAGCACCAGGAAGTTGTTTGGATCTAGCATCTTGGAAAACAACACAGTTGGCTGGACAAGTACACTTGGAGGAAGAGCAGGTGAGTGGGCTCGTTCAATGATGAGTATACTGTCTCCGATGTCTTGTTTTTCTTTAACTTTACAGATGGCAACGTATTCAGTGCCAGGAGGGATGCTGAGAGGACCAGGCCCAGACCACTTAACTTCAGCCACAGGCAAGTCTGTGTTGCCTTTTACGGTCATCCCTGTAGGAACGGGTAAGTGTTTTTTCTCTTGAACTTGAATATTGCCTGAGTGGACGTTATCCAGGTCTTCTTTCTTTGCTCTGGACTTGAAAGGCTGAACCCCCCTGACGTTTGTGCCGATCAGGACAGGTATAGTCTCAGAGCAACGTGGATCAGGGCACACCAGGGCCAGGACAGGGACAGACTTGACTTTGTTGGACTTAGACTTTTGTGGCAGCTCCAAATCAACCTGGATGTAACCTTTGTACGGGTAACTGCTCTCTGACTCACTTAGGCCCCAGATGGCTAGACCGGTCACAGAGTTTAACTGAATGTGTGATAGGTGTTTGGCATACCAGCTGTCGAAGATGATGGTAACTTGAGATCCGCTGTCCATCAGCGCTGTACAGGGGTTGCCATTGATCCTGACCAGAGCAGTAGATGGCGGTCCCACGAGTCCCTCAGGCAAACTGTTGCTCTGTACATTTACCGCACTTCTCTTGACGCTTGTATTTGTGGTCTTGGTTCTGGTTTCGTTATCAGAATGGCGGTTCTGCTTGGACTTTCTTTGAGCTTGCAGCAGTTTCTGAATAACTTTGGGATAGTTCTCGGGAGAGGCACACTTGTTGGCAAAATGGTCGTCTTCACCGCAGCGATAGCAGAAAAAATCACTTGGATCTCTGGCTGTAGAAGGTCTTGGCTGCCAGGGTCTTGACTGGGTCTCTTGTGGGCAGGGCTCAGTAGCAGGACTGTACTTGGGCTTGACTGACATGACAGAGACTTGCTTTCGAAGCTTGACAACTTCTTTCTTTAAAGCTTGAACGTTCTTGTCTTCTGAGTTCTCTGCCGCCGGAGTGACTGAAAGCAGTGTGCTCGTCGCAAGGTGACTTGACAGGGCGGCGGGGGCAGAGAGTTCACTTACTTGTGCTCTGAGTTGGTGTATTTCGGCTTTCAACTCTTTTAACTCTGTGTCAGAGGTCACAGTGGCACTTTTGGCGTAGACTGCTTTGGGTGGATGGAGTCTGCTACGTGAAGCTTCATGCTCCTCCTCCAGGCGTATCTCATTCAGCAGCTCGAGAAAAGTGGGAGGACTGTCTCTGCGGTCTCTCAATCCGAGATTTAGTATCATCATGTCAGACCTGATGGCCCCTTTAATTAGTTGGTCAAGGCGTGCTTTGTCTGCCGACGACGACTGGAGTCCACCCTTTTGGACAACTTTATTTAGGACTCTCTCAAGGCGTCTCAGGAACTCAGAGAGTTTCTCGTTGGGGTGTTGACACAACATTCTGAAAGCAAAGTAAAGTTCTTCACCGCTCTCGGGGTTGCCAAAGGTGGTCTCGAGAATGTCAATGTAGTCCATAGAGGTTGCAGATGGGTTGTTGAAACGGACAGCTTGGAGGATTTCAAGTGCAGGACCCTTTACACTTTCCATTATTCTCATTTTCTTTTCTCTTTCAGGGCGATCATATTCCTCAATCATAAGTCTGGCTTGTTCAACCCAGTTTTCCAACTGTTCCTCTCCCGGGGGTGTGGGCATGACCCCGGAGAAAGTGCGTAGTCTTCTGTAAAGATTGTTGTCACCGTGTGTGGGCTTGCTTGTCATTTGCAGGACATCACCAACTGCTCGAATGATAGCTTCAGGAGTGGACGCTTGAAGTGGAGAGAGAAGACTGGAATCCGGCAGCGGCACATTTTGACCATCACAGGTGGCCTGAGCTTGGGGTTCCTCCTCCTGCTTAGAAGGTCCAAAGATTCTCCAGGTCATAGCAAACCCCTCCGGAACAACATCAAGAGGAATGGCGTCTGCATTCACATTCTCCCTGCACTCACATAGCACAGTTAAACTTTGAGACTGTGGGTCATACATTCTTCCTCTCACCTTGACTCTCCCGAGTGCTTTGATAGTCTGCATTGTTTCTTCAATGAAACCAACTTCAGTTTCCGGAGGTACATCCTTAACTAGCAAGGCTTTCACCGGGTCTATGCCTTCTCCAAAACACCAGTTCTTCAACTGAGCCATCCCCACGGGTTGTGCACTTACGGTGATCACTAGTCAGAACAAAATTTGGTAGGATTTTAGTTGTATTTTAACACAAATAAAGCTTGATTTGCGTTTTCTTGACTTAAAATGCTTAGTAGAACTCTACTTTTGTAGTTTTAAAATTTTCACAATAGATACTCTTTAACCCTCTGAGGTCGACAAACGCGCCGGCGCGTTTTGCTGGATTTTCTCCACATTGTAGCACTATAAACTTAAATTTCTCCGTCATTTATGGTCATACAGAAAAAAGAAATATAAAAAAAGAATCTGTGATATTTCTACTTTTGTATGTGTCCACTTACAATCAAATCAAAACATTGTGCTTTTGTAAAATAAAGAAAATAAACAGGGTGTGCGTTCTGCCTCTCTGTCGCGGTGAACTTTTTTTTCTTGAGCACGTCTATAAACTGAAACAAAACTCTGTGAATACTTGTCACACATTTATGAGCCATAAACCTTTATAAACATATAAGTGTGTACTTTTAAATTATACGATTCAAAACGAAAACAAATATTCTCTGTTTAAGTAATTTGTATAAAACCAACAAGATGTCCAGATTCTCAAACGCTTGCTCATTACAGTTAATTTGGCCACGCCTACTCGCGCAAAAGAGATTCACATGCAAATCTCCACATGGAACGCGATCGCGCTCATTACCTCAACAACAAAACACTTCACTTCACTTTTCGTCGAGTTTGAAAGACGTGCCTGAGCTTACATTGGATTTACATCAGGAGAAGAAGAACGCGATTTGAAGACAAGAAAGATAAGGTAAGAAATTCTTACATATTAGTTTGCTATTGTTGCATAAATTTCACATTGCAGTTGAACTGTTGCTAGATGGTGAATATTATAATATTTAGACCCGTGTTTACTGTTACTGTGTTTGTGGATATCTGCTCAAACGTAGATATGTATATGGTAACCATAATGTTTTATATTTGAACGTTTGAATGTATCATATTTTGGATCGTGATCGCATTTGAATGCATCATATTTTGGATCGTGATCGCATTTGAATGTATCATATTTTGGATCGTGATCGCATTTGAATGTATCATATTTTGGATCGTGATCGCATTTGAATGTATCATATTTTGGATCGCGATCGCGTTTGAAAAACAAACAGCTTCATGTTTTTACTATTATCTCATTTCATATGGACCACGAATGGAAACATTTTAAGTAACATGATAATCAATATATTTTTCTCTAGCTTAGTTGTTACTTAAATCTTTTGGAAGATTTATACTGTTATAGGTTATTATTATTTTATCCAGCACTGCGCATAGCTTATGCCTACAAGGCACAACAAACCTGGTGTTCACTGTTCATTATATCTTGTTGGAAACATTTGTGTGTGTGTGTGTGTGTGTATTCTGTGAATTTTAAAAAAACAATTTTAACCAGAAAAATCTAAAATTTATTCCCAAAATCGTGCAGGCCTTTCTCTTGATATCAGTATGTTCACTTTTTTTTTCAGGGCCCAGATGACACTGAGGACTGCTGAATTCAAAATTCACATGAGTCTCTGTACATGGTAAAGTGAAAATCAAACACCTTGGAAATTAAAGGTATGTTTTTAGGAATGGCACAAAGGTCTCTGTCTTTGGATCATTGTTTTCAATAAGTGCTTTTTTGGCATGTGTTGTGTATCTTTGGACGATGCTGTGTTGTAAATAAATCCAAACAATTTAAAAGCCATTATTTTTTAAATCTCCTCATTTACAGTATTGTGCAAGGTTGCCCAGAATGACAGGGCCTGATAGCTCCTAATAGGGCAGTTAGAGGAGGTTCTTTGTCTTTCTCAGGTGAGAAAAGCTTACATATTAATGAGCTCTCGCATAAGGCTTTTTCACACAAAACACGTCGTAAATTTTTTAAATCAATATATTGTCTTATCTGAATGAGCAGTCAGGGTGATTTTCACATAGTTTTGCAGCAAATATTCTAGGCTACGTCATACAATTTTCAAAAGTCTTGTGAAGAAATAATCAGTATGGGTTTCATGGCCTTATTTCAGTGAGAATTTTTTTTTGTATTTTCACAAACCACGCATAAATGTCATTATCTCAAAACTACAAACTTTTACATACATGCTGTTGATATATTATTGTAGCAGAGTTTGTGCTGAATACAGTGTAATTAGACTTTAACCATGAAAATGTCACAAGAAACAGAAATAACCAGAAATGTCAGAGCATGTCAGAACACCTCCAGGGCCCAGAAAACAGCTCAGACCTCAGAGGGTTAATATGGTTTTACATGTATGTTAACAGCTAGCCAGCTTTTGGTTCTAAACTATTTTTTAAACGAACTATTTAAATCTCTGAGTCAAACTAAAGTTAGAGCTGATTTAAAACTACTTTTGAACTAAATTTATCCCAGCGGTGCCTCCATTTTATTTATGTAGCACCCGTACAGCCACTCTGAGCGTTACTTACGTGAGAATGGTGGGTGCTTGGGTTCGGTGTTGTTCAGGTGGATACCACGAAGGTGCACCTAATTAGTTTCTAATAAGTTGTAAACCCTTTTAACAATAAAATATTTAAAATAATTAGACCCAGAGATAGTTTTTAGTTTAGCAAAACAAAGGGTTAATGCCCTGGTTTATTTACATAAACGACTTTGGCGAATAGAATATAAAAGTTTTCCCCAAAACAAAATATCAACAAATATACAAACTGAATAACCAAAAAAAAATTCCCAAATACTCAACTGATAGCCTCGTTAAATTTAACTAGAAACCTCAATAGTTTCAATCTCACTTGTTGCACCAGAATAACTGATCTAAAAGTTATCTAACAATTGAGATTTACACAGAAAACTTTACAATAAACAAAAAACTTTTCCACGTGTCCTGAAACAAATCTTAGCAAAAGCAGTGGTGGACCACCTCACACTATACACATTCACACACGTTTCAGTTTACTCACAGTACTGCTTTGAACGAAGGAAAAAACACGCTGCAGGCCTGTGTTGGTCTTGCAAAACATTGAGTGCGCTGAACAAACACTTGCAACACATTGAGAGCGTGGAAATTCAGTCCGGATGCTCACGTGCAGCGCGATTCACCAACATGTCCGCCAACGTGAGCGCACACTATGGCTAATAGCTATCTCGGCTACCTCCGATCACGCTTCCGCTGCTTCTCTCCCGCTCCGTCCGACGGGTCTCCAGCTTCGTTTCTCGCTCAAAAAACACCCAGAGTTTGCGATCCTCGTATCTGAACACCCAGTTCAGTTTTAACAGCTCTACTCACTCTTTCTAGCGTTATTTTTTCTCAAACGCGCCAGCGACCTGTGCTCATCCCCAGTCCGACGAGAAGAGAGAGAAAAACTTCCCGCACCCTCTCCCATGGTTCCTCCTCCGGTCACGTGTATCCCTTCTCAAACCCTGACTATACAGCGTTAATACCCAAATGACCAATAAAAATAACATGAAAACAATAAAAATAGAGTAATAAAACGCTTACTGCATAAAACCTCTGATAAGATTATTTAGCTAAATAATGTAAACTTTAAACTTTAATTTTAATCACTGTCATGAAATAAAAATCACAAATATTGGTCTTTTAATTATGTAAAATGAATTGATATTTCCTTCTTTATAAATCAGTGCCTCCTGTTATTTATTTAAAGTAAATAAACGTTTACTTTTTTAATAGTCATAGGACTCATTTTTTAGTAAGAGATTAATCATAACCTTCCCTGTTTCCACTACACTATAATACCCAAATTTACCACTGGGCTACATATATGAGCCATTGAGACTCATTTAAACTAATGAACTCTAAACTCAAAACGTGTGTGTGTGTGTGTGTGTGTGAGAGAGAGAGCGTGTGTCTATGTGTGAGTGTGTGTGCGTGTAAACAAAAACTCGTACACACTCATTTAAACTTATAAACTCTTAAAGGGACAGTAAGTGGGATTTTCTCCCATCTAGTGGTGAAATTGTATTTTGCAATCAAACGAATAGTGCTCTCTAGCGCCTCGCATTTTCAAATGTGTGTTGCATCTACGGTAGCCATTATGTACCAAAAAGCTATGACAGGATGTCCTCTAATAGCACTTCATCGAGTTTTCCTTCGGGTGAACTGGTTTGTTATTTCAAACAAACTACAACTTGACACAACGAACAAACGAATGTTACAGTTTTGAACAAACAAAACATACAACCTTGTTTATAGGGCCTTCTCAACTTTACTCAATAGTAGAGATACTACTTTGATACTATACCTTGAAATGTGCTGGGGGGTTTTTTATTTAATTTTTGATGTGCACAAATAAATGACAGGTACCATAAGATTTTCTTCTTCCTGTTCCTTTTTTTTTTTCTTCGTTCATGCATGTTACGAATGCATGAATGAATGAATGAATGAAACATTTATGTATGACTTGAGCAATAAATAAATAAATAAACAAATGTATCAATTTTCAATACCACAGGGAAGAACTTATAGGCCTACTGTCATATAGATATTTTTATCTATTATTTTCTTATTTTTTTTGTCCACCCATTTAAAATCTAGGAAATCATTACTTTCTTCTGAAGAGATCACTTTACATAATGACATATTCAATTAAGGCAATTCGCGGCAAGACGGACGTTGTGACAATGTTTTCGTGTGTATTTGACTGTAAGCGCATCAATGAAAAATAGGCAGCTTTATGTGGACGCACTGGGAATAAGGCACGGGAATAAAATCACATGCAAGCGCAACCTCCGCAATTCAACGCCGAAAACTTATGAATTGCATTTTTATTATAAATTTGTACGCATTATTTGTTGTTATTAGAGACTTCCGACGATCCGAGATTGATGGTAAAAATTGTTTTTTACACAGCACCCCTGCTCTCGCCAGAAGCACCCCAGGGTGCCGCGTCACCCCGCTGGGAAACGCTGGTCTATATAGGCTAATAAAAAAAAAAAAATAAAAAGCCTGTAATTAAGACCTTAACATTGACTTACCTGTCGAGAAGAAAGCAGGCAACTTCAGCGTCTCTTTTGAAAGCTTTCTCCTGCATTAGCTGTCCCGACATTATAATAACCCTTGTTTTTGTAATCTCCGATCACGTTTCCTTTTACGGTCTTATTGTGGACTTTTTAGACGAAGAGGACTCGTTATCCTGTGACTTAACCCTGCAGTGCAGCCTTTTAAACTTGCCGGGGCAGTGACAAAAGCGCCTCTCACTGCTCTGCTCCGTTTCTGCTGGTTTCAGTCACGTGACGCGGACTCTGAACGAAACGCGTTGTGGAAACGCGTTGGCCTAGTACTTTTTGTCCCTCTCTGCTATTATAGTTTTTCAAGATGGCGGAACTACATGGAAGCCTCCGTGGACTTACCCGTCCTATGTATATAAAGATAATAAATTCTTCGTTTACGAGGATAAGTCAGATCATTGGCAGAGGTATTTGTACACCATTGAGGACATATTTATGAATAAAAATATTGATTTTAGATAATAAAATACCTAAAAAGTTACTTATTGTCCCTTTAACTCAAAAACTTGTACACTTATAAACTCTAAACTCATATAAACTCTGAGTGTGTGTGTGTGTGTGTGTGTGTGTGTGTGTGTGTGTGTGTGAGAGAGAGTGTGTGTCTATGTGCGTGTGTGTGTGTGTGTGTGTGAGTTAATGAGCTTGTCTGTGTGTGTGTGAGTTAGTGAGTGTGTGTGTGTGAGAGAGATAGTGTGTGTGTGTGAGAGAGAGTGAGAGTCTGTGCGTGCTTGTGTGTGTATGTCGAAAATTTAAATCTAAACACCTTGAAGACTAAACCAAACTGCCGTTCTATATACTATATGAGCCATTGAGACTCATTCAAACTAATGAACTCTAAACTCAAAACTTGTGTGTGTGTGTGTGTGTGTGTAAGAGAGAGAGAGCGTGTGTCTATGTGTGTGTGTGTGTGTGTGTAAACTCAATCTCGTACACACTCATTTAAACTTATAAACTCTTAACTCAAAAACTTGTACACTTATAAACTCTAAACTCATATAAACTCTGAGTGTGTGTGTGTGTGTGAGAGAGAGAGTGTGTGTCTATGTGCGTGAGTGTGTGTGTGTGTGTGTGTATGAGTTAATGAGCTTGTCTATGTGTGTGTGAGTGAGTGAGTGAGTGAGTTAGTGAGTGTGTGTGTGAGAGAGATAGTGTGTGTGTGAGAGAGTGAGAGTCTGTGCGTGCGTGCTTGTGTGTGTGTGTATGTCGAAAATTTAAATCTAAACACCTTGAAGACTAAATCAAACTGCCGTTCTATATACTATATGAGACATTGAGACTCATTTAAACTAATGAACTCTAAACTCAAAACGTGTGTGTGTGTGTGTGTGTGTGAGAGAGAGAGCGTGTGTGTCTATATGTGTGTGTGTGTGTGTGTAAACAAAAACGCGTACACACTCATTTAAACTTATAAACTCTTAACTCAAAAACTTGTACACTTATAAACTCTAAACTCATATAAACTCTGAGTGTGTGTGTGTGTGTGTGTCTGAACACACACACACACACACACACACACACACAATCTAAACTCATTTAAACTTAAACTCTAAACTCATTTAAACTTATAAACTCAAAACTCAAAAACTCGTAAACTACTTTAAACTTCAAACCACTTTAAACTTCTTAAGTTTAAAGCTCCCAGCTCCCAAGCAACTCCATAGCAACCAAACTTGAGTACCCTAGCAACCGTTTTACAAGACCTATATCTCTGCATCAGAACATCGTATAGAGATGAGGTTTGGCTCTTTTGACTCATGCTAGCAAACAGCACTTCCAACATGCTACACATGCTAGCAGTGAATAGCTACATGCTAATAGCGATTAGTTAAGTGTTAAATCATGCCAAGATCATGCTAAGAACTCTATAAAAACTCCATAGTAACCATCTGTGACAACTACCAACCACCTAGTAACACCATAGCAACCACCCAGAACACCCTAGCAACCGCCTAGCAACCACCCAGAATACCTTAGCAACCACCTAGCAACACCATAACAACCACCCAGAACACCCTAGCAACCACCCAGAATACCCTAGCAACTGCCTAGCAACACCATATCAACCACCCAGAACACCCTAGCAACCACCCAGAACACCCTAGCAACCGCCTAGCAACCACCAAGAATACCCTAGCAACCACCTAGCAACACCATAGCAACCGCCTAGCAACCACCCAGAATACCCTAGCAACTGCCTAGCAACACCATAGCAACCACCCAGAACACCCTAGCAACCACCCAGAACACCCTAGTAACCGCCTAGCAACCACCCAGAACCGCCTAGCAACACCCTAGTAACTACCTAAAATACCCTAGCAACCGCTTAGCAACACCATAGCAACCACCCAGAACACCCTAGCAACCGCCTAGCAACCACCCAAAACACCCTAGCAACCGCCTAGCAACAGCATAGCAACCACCCAGAATACCCTAGCAACACCATAGCAACCACCCAAAACACCCTAGCAACCGCCTAGCAACCACCCAGAATACCCTAGCAACCGCCTAGCAACACCATAGCAACCACCCAGAACACCCTAGTAACCGCCTAGCAACCACCCAGAATACCCTAGCAACCGCCTAGCAACACCATAACAATCACCCAAAACACCCTAGCAACCCACTAGAAAACCCCCAACAACTATTTAACTGTAAACTACTTTAAACTTCAAACTGATTTAAACTTTAAACTAATTTAAACGTTAGACTAATTTAAACTTTAAACTAATTTAAACTTCAAACTAATTTAAACTTTAAAGTAATTTAAAATTTAAACTACTTTAAACTTGAAACTAATTTAAACTTTAAACTAATTTAAACTTTAGACTAATTTAAACTTTAATTTAAGCTTCAAACTAATTTAGACTTTAAACTATTTTAAACTTCTAACTAATTTAAACTTTAAACTAATTTAAACTTCAAACTACTTTAAACTCCAAACTACTTTAAACTTCTTCAAACTTTCTGGTCTAGCTTTCTCAAGCCAACTTAAAGTTTGTCTCGACGAACTTTTTAATCTAGTTATTATTATTATTCTGAGACTAAAATTTCTATATTAAACTCCTCCTAGAGCTTTAACTCTACATACTCCAAACTCGGCTCAGACACTCAAACTGATCTGACCAAGTTTGCTATATCTTTTCAGACTGATCGGACTTACGGTTTTCCTAAAAATGACGATCAAAACTCGGAAAAACTCCCATTGACTTACATTGGGGAGTTCTAAAAAATTCAAATCCAGATTCAAACTCACCAACTGACGAAAATTCAAATCAAAATACCTTGAAGACTAAACCAAACTGCCATTCTATATACTATATGAGCCAATGAGACTCATTTAAACTAATGAACTCTAAACTCATACACTTATAAACTAATTAACTTATAAACTCATGAATTCATAGACTTATGAACTCTTAAACTCATAAATTAATAAACTCTGAACTCTTAAACTCATTTAAACTTATAAACTCTAAACTCATTTAAACTTATAAACTCTAAACTCATTTAAAACTTATAAACTCTAAACTCAAAAAGTCTTACACTTATAAACTCATCAATTTATACACTTATAAACTCTAAACTCATAAACTCTGAGTGTGTGTGTGTGTGTGTGTGTGTGTGTGTGTGAACACACACACACACACACACACTCTAAACTCATTTAAACTTAAACTCTAAACTCATTTAAACTTATAAAGTCAAAACTCAAAAACTCATAAACTACTTTAAACTTCAAACCACTTTAAACTTCTTAAGTTTAAAGCTTCCAGCTCCCAAGCAACTCCATAGCAACCAAACTTGAGTACCCTAGCAACCGTTTTGCAAGACCTATATCTCTGTATCAGAACATCGTATAGAGATGAGGTTTGGCTCTTTTGACTCATGCTAGCAAACAGCACTTCCAACATGCTACACATGCTAGCAGTGAATAGCTACATGCTAATAGCGATTAGTTAAGTGCTAAATCATGCCAAGATCATGCAAAGAACTCTATCAAAACTCCATAGTAACCATCTGTGACAACTACCAACCACCTAGTAACACCATAGCAACCACCCAGAACACCCTAGCAACCGCCTAGCAACCACCCAGAATACCTTAGCAACCACCTAGCAACACCATAACAACCACCCAGAACACCCTAGCAACCGCCTAGCAACCACCCAGAATACCTTAGCAACCGCCTAGCAACACCATATCAACCACCCAGAATACCCTAGCAACTGGCTAGCAACACCATAGCAACCACCCAGAACAGCCTAGCAACCGCCTAGCAACCATCCACAACACCCTAGCAACCGCCTAGCAACCACCCAGAATACCCTAGCAACCGCCTAGCAACATCATAGCAACCACCCAGAATACCCTTGCAACCACCTAGCAACAGTATAGCAACCATCCAGAACACCCTAGCAACCGCCTAGCAACCACCCAGAATACCCTAGCAACCGCCTAGCAACACCATAGCAACCAACCAGAATACCCTAGCAAACACCTAGCAACAGCATAGCAACCACCCAGAACACCCTAGCAACCACCTAGCAACCATCCAGAATACCCTAGCAACCACCTAGCAACACCATAGCAACCACCCAGAACACATTAGCAACCACTTAGCAACACCCTAGCAACCACCCAGAATACCCTAGCAACCGCCTAGCAACACCATAGCAACCACCAAAACACCCTAGCAACCGCCTAGCAACATCATAGCAACCACCCAGAACACCCTAGCAACCGCTTAGCAACCACCCAAAACACCCTAGCAACAGCCTAGCAACCACCCAGAATACCCTAGCAACCGCCTAGCAACACCATAGCAACCGCCTAGCAACACCATAGCAACCACCCAGAACACCCTAGCAACCGCCTAGCAACCACCCAGAATACCCTAGCAACTGCATAGCAACACCATAACAACCACCCAAAACACCCTAGCAACCCACTAGAAAACTCCCAACAACTTTTTAACTGTAAACTACTTTAAACTTCAAACTAATTTAAACTTTAAACTAATTTAAACTTTAGACTAATTTAAACTTTAAACTAATTTAAGCTTCAAACTAATTTAGATTTTAAACTATTTTAAACTTCTAACTAATTTAAACTTTAAACTAATTTAAACTTCAAACTACTTTAAACTCCAAACTACTTTAAACTTCTTCAAACTTTCTGGTCCAGCTTTCTCAACCCAACTTAAAGTTTGTCTCGACGAACTTTTTAATCTAGTTAAGTTGGCTTGAGAGAGCCAACTTACTGAAATCCTATTTAAACTTATTATTATTATTATTATTATTCTTCTGTTAAAAACTGTTGACTCAAACTCGTCCTAGAGCTTTAACTCTACATACTCCAAACTCGGCTCACACACTCAAACTGATCTGAAGTTAGTTGCTTTATCTTTTCAGACTGATCGGACTTACGGTTTTCCTACAAATGACGATCAAAACTCGGAAAAACTCCCATTGACTTGCATTGGGGAGTTCTAAAAAATTCAAATTTAGATTCAAACTCACCAACCGACGAAAATTCAAATCAAAATACCTTGAAGACTAAACCAAACTGCCGTTCTATATACTATATTAGCCAATGAGACTCATTTAAACTAATGAACTCTAAACTCATACACTTATAAACTAATTGACTTATAAACTCATGAATTCATAGACTTATGAACTCTTAAACTCATAAATTAATAAACTCTGAACTCTTAAACTCATTTAAACTTATAAACTCTAAACTCATTAAAACTTAAACTCATTTAAAACTTATAAACTCTAAACTCAAAAACTCTTACACTTTTATAAACTCATCAATTTATACACTTATAAACTCTAAACTCATAAACTCTGAGTGTGTGTGTGTGTGTGTGTGTGTGTGTGTGTGTGTGTGTGAACACACACACACACACACACACACACACACACACACACACACACACACTCTAAACTCATTTAAACTTAAACTCTAAACTCATTTAAACTTATAAACTCAAAAACTCGTAAACTACTTTAAACTTCAAACCACTTTAAACTTCTTAAGTTTAAAGCTCCCAGCTCCCAAGCAACTCCATAGCAACCAAACTTGAGTACCCTAGCAACCGTTTTGCAAGACCTATATCTCTGTATCAGAACATCGTATAGAGATGAGGTTTGGCTCTTTTGACTCATGCTAGCAAACAGCACTTCCAACATGCTACACATGCTAGCAGTGAATAGCTACATGCTAATAGCAATTAGCTAAGTGTTAAATCGTGCCAAGATCATGCTAAGAACTATAAAAACTCCATAGTAACCATCTGTGACAACTACCAACCACCTAGTAAAACCATAGCAACCACCCAGAACACCCTAGCAACCACCTAGCAACACCCTAGCAACCACCCAGAATACCCTAGCAACACCATAGCAACCACCAAAACACCCTAGCAACCACCTAGCAACATCATAGCAACCACCCAGAACACCCTAGCAACCGCCTAGCAACACCATAGCAACCATCAAAACACCCTAGCAACCACCTAGCAACACCATAGCAACCACCCAGAACACCCTAGCAACCGCCTAGCAACCACCCAGAATACCCTAGCAACTGCCTAGCAACACCATAGCAACCACCCAGAATACCTTAGCAACCGTCTAGCAACCACCCAGAATACCTTAGCAACCGCCTAGCAACACCATAGCAACCACCCAAAACACTCTAGCAACCGCCTAGCAACCACCTAGCAACACCATAGCAACCACCCAGAACCGCCTAGCAACACCCTAGTAACCACCTAAAATACCCTAGCAACCGCTTAGCAACACCCTAGCAACCACCCAGAACACCCTAGCAACCGCCTAGCAACCACCCAAAACACCCTAGCAACCGCCTAGCAACAGCATAGCAACCACCCAGAATACCCTAGCAACCGCCTAGCAACCAACCAGAACACCCTAGCAACCGCCTAGCAACCACCCAGAATACCCTAGCAACCGCCTAGCAACACCATAGCAACCACCCAGAACACCCTAGCAACTGCCTAGCAACCACCCAGAATACCCTAGCAACCGCCTAGCAACACCATAACAACCACCCAAAACACCCTAGCAACCCACTAGAAAACCCCCAACAACTTTTTAACTGTAAACTACTTTAAACTTCAAACTAATTTAAACGTTAGACTAATTTAAACTTCAAACTAATTTAAACTTTAAAGTAATTTAAAATTTAAACTACTTTAAACTTCAAACTAATTTAAACTTTAAACTACTTTAAACTTGAAACTAATTTAAACTTTAAACTAATTTAAACTTTAGACTAATTTAGACTTTAAACTAATTTAAGCTTTAAACTAATTTAGACTTTAAACTATTTTAAACATAACTAATTTAAACTTTAAACTAATTTAAACTTCTTCAAACTTTCTGGTCCAGCTTTCTCAAGCCAACTTAAAGTTTGTCTCGACGAACTTTTTAATCTAGTTATTATTATTATTCTTCTGTGAAAAACTGTTGACTCAAACTCCTCCTAGAGCTTTAACTGTACATACTCCAAACTCGGCTCAGACACTCAAACTGATCTGAAGTTAGTTGCTTTATCTTTTCAGACTGATCGGACTTACGGTTTTCCTAAAAATGACGATCAAAACTCGGAAAAACTCCCATTGACTTAACATTGGTCGGAATGTTTTCATTTTAAATCTGACCAACTGACGAAAATTTAAATCTAAACACCTTGAAGACTAAACCAAACTGCTGTTCTATATACTATATGAGCCATTGAGACTCATTTAAACTAATAAACTCATCTATCTATCTACTTCAAACTACTTTAAACTTTAAACTACTTTAAACTTCAAACTAAATTAAACTTCAAACTAATTTAAACTTTAAACTTCAAACTAATTTAAACTTTAAACTAATTTAAACTTCAAACTACTAAATTTACTTCATTTAAACTTATAAACTCTAACCTTATACACTTATAAACTAATTAACTTATAAACTCATGAATTCATAGACTTATGAACTCTTAAACTCATAAATTAATAAACTCTGAACTCTTAAACTCATTAAAACTTATAAACTCTAAACTCAAAAACTCGTACACTTATAAACTCATCAATTTATACACTTATAAACTCTAAATTCATAAACTCTGAGTAAACTTCAAACTACTTTAAACTTCAAACCACTTTAAACTTCTTAAGTTTAAAGCTCCCAGCTCCCAAGCAACTCCATAGCAACCAAACTTGAGTACCCTAGCAACCGTTTTGAAAGACGTATATCTCTGTATCAGAACATCGTATGGAGATGAGGTTTGGCTCTTTTGACTCATGCTAGCAAACAGCACTTCCAACATGTTACACATGCTAGCAGTGAATAGCTACATGCTAATAGCTATTAGTTAAATGCTAAATCATGCCAAGATCATGCTAAGAACTCTATAAAGACTCCATAGTAACCATCTGTGACAACTACCAACCACCTAGTAACACCATAGCAACCACCCAGAACACCCTAGCAACCGCCTAGCAACCACCCAGAATACCCTAGCAACCGCCTAGCAACATCATAGCAACCACACAGAATACCCTTGCAACCACCTAGCAACAGTATAGCAACCATCCAGAACACCCTAGCAACCGCCTAGCAACCACCCAGAATACCCTAGCAACCGCCTAGCAACACCATAGCAACCAACCAGAATACCCTAGCAAACACCTAGCAACAGCATAGCAACCACCCAGAACACCCTAGCAACCACCTAGCAACCATCCAGAATACCCTAGCAACCACCTAGCAACACCATAGCAACCACCCAGAACACATTAGCAACCACTTAGCAACACCCTAGCAACCACCCAGAATACCCTAGCAACCGCCTAGCAACACCATAGCAACCACCAAAACACCCTAGCAACCGCCTAGCAACACCATAGCAACCACCCAGAACACCCTAGCAACCGCTTAGCAACCACCCAAAACACCCTAGCAACAGCATAGCAACCACCCAGAATACCCTAGCAACCGCCTAGCAACACCATAGCAACCACCCGGAACACCCTAGCAACCGCCTAGCAACACCATAGCAACCGCCTAGCAACCACCCAGAACACCCTAGCAACCGCCTAGCAACCACCCAGAATACCCTAGCAACCGCCTAGCAACACCATAGCAATCACCCGGAACACCCTAGCAACCGCCTAGCAACACCGTAGCAACCTCCTAGCAACACCATAGCAACCACCAAAACACCCTAGCAACCGCCTAGCTACAGCATAGCAACCGCCTAGCAACACCATAGAAACCGCCCAGAACACCCTAGCAACCGCCTAACAACACTATAGCAACCACCCAGAACACCCTAGCAACCACCCAGAATACTCTAGCAACCACCTAGCAACACCATAGCAACCACCAAAACACCCTAGCAACCGCCTAGCAACAGCATAGCAACCGCCCAGAACAACCTAGCAACCGCCTAGCAACACCATAGCAACCACCTAGAACACCCTAGCAACCACCTAGCAACCACCCAGAATACCCTAGCAACCACCTAGCAACACCATAGCAACCACCCAGAACACCCTAGCAACCGCCTAGCAACACCATAGCAACCACCAAGAACACCCTAGTAACCGCCTAGCAACCACCCAAAATACCTTAGCAACCGCCTAGCAACACCCCAGCAACCACCCAAAATACCCTAGCAACCGCTTAGCAACACCCTAGCAACCACCCAGAACACCCTAGCAACCACCTAGCAACCACCCAGAACACCCTAGCAACCAAACAGAATACCCTAGCAACCACCCAGAACACCATAGCAACCACCCAGAATACCCTAGCAACACCCTAGCAACCACCCAGAACACCCTAAACTAAACTAATTTAAACTTTAAACTATTTTAAACTTTCAACTAATTTAAACTTTAAACTAAATTAAACTTCAAACTATTTTAAACTTTCAACTAATTTAAACTTTAAACTAAATTAAACTTCAAACTACTTTAAACTTTCAACTATTTTAAACTTTAAACTAAATTAAACTTCAAACTATTTTAAACTTTCAACTAATTTAAACTTTAAACTAAATTAAACTTCAAACTATTTTAAACTTTCAACTAATTTACACTTTAAACTAAATTAAACTTTAAACTACTTTAAACTTTAAACTACTTTAAACTTTTTCAAACTTTATGGTCCAAACTTTCTCAAGCCAACTTAAAGTTTGTCTCGACGAACTTTCGCATCTAGTTATTATTAAGTTGGCTTGAGAAAGCCAACTTACTGAAATCCTATTTAAACTTATTATTAAGTTGGCTTGAGAAAGCCAACTTACTGAAATCCTATTTAAACTTATTAAGTTGGCTTGAGAGAGCCAACTTACTGAAATCCTATTTAAACTTATTATTATTATTATTATTATTATTATTATTCTGAGACTAAAATTTCTATATTAAACTCCTCCTAGAGCTTTAACTCTTCATACTCCAAACTCGGCTCAGACACTCAAACTGATCTGACCAAGTGTGCTATATCTTTTCAGACTGATCGGACTTACGGTTTTCCTAAAAATGACGATCAAAACTCGGAAAAACTCCCATTGACTTACATTGGGGAGTTCTAAAAAATTCAAATCCAGATTCAAACTGACCAACCGACGAAAATTTAAATCTAAACACCTTGAAGACTAAACCAAACTGCCGTTCTATATACTATATGAGCCACTGAGACTCATTTAAACTAATAAACTCATCTATCTATCTACTTCAAACTATTTTAAACTTTAAACTACTTTAAACTTCAAACTAAATTAAACTTCAAACTAATATAAACTTTAAACTACTTTAAACTTCAAACTTAAGCTTTAACTCATTTAAATTTATAAACTGTAAACTCATTTAAACTTAAACTCTAAACTCATTTAAACATATAAACTCAAAACTCATTTAAACTTATAAACTAAACCCAAAAACTTGTACACTTATAAACTTATCCATTTATACACTTATAAACTCTAAACTCATAAACTCTGTGTGTGTGTGTGTGTGTGTGTGTGTGTGTGTGTGTGTGTGTGTGAACACACACACACACACACACACACACACACACACACACACACACACACACACACACACAATCTAAACTCATTTAAACTTAAACTCTAAACTCATTTAAACTTATAAACTCAAAACTCAAAAACTCGTAAACTACTTTAAACTTCAAACCACTTTAAACTTCTTAAGTTTAAAGCTCCCAGCTCCAAAGCAACTCCATAGCAACCAAACTTGAGTACCCTAGCAACCATTTTACAAGACCTATATCTCTGCATCAGAACATCGTATAGAGATGAGGTTTGGCTCTTTTGACTCATGCTAGCAAACAGCACTTCCAACATGCTACACATGCTAGCAGTGAATAGCTACATGCTAATAGCGATTAGTTAAGTGCTAAATCATTCTAAGAACTCTATAAAAACTCCATAGTAACCATCTGTGACAACTACCTACCACCTAGTAACACCATAGCAACCACCCAAAATACCTTAGCAACCACCCCGAATGCCCTAGCAACCACCTAGCAACACCATAGCAACCACCCAAAACACCCTAACAACAACCTAGCAACCACCCAGAACACCCTAGCAACCGCCTAGCAACCACCCAGAACACCCTAGCAACCACACAAAGTACCTTAGCAACCACCTAGCAACACCCTAGCAACCACCCAGAACACCCTAGCAACCACCTAGCAACCACCCAAAACACCCTAGCAACCACCCAGAATACCCTAGCAACCACCTAGCAACAGCATAGCAACCACCCAGAACACCCTAGCAACCACCCAAAATACCTTAGCAACCACCTAGCAACACCATAGCAACCACCCAGAACACCCTAGCAACCACACAAAGTACCTTAGCAACCACCTAGCAACACCCTAGCAACCACCCAGAACACCCTAGCAACCACACAAAGTACCTTAGCAACCACCTAGCAACACCCTAGCAACCACCCAGAACACCCTAGCAACACCCTAGCAACCACCCAGAACACCCTAGCAACCGCCTAGCAACACCCTAGCAACCACCCAAAATACCTTAGCAGCCACCTAGCAACACCATAGCAACCGCCCCGAACACCCTAGCAACCAGACAAAATACCTTAACAACCGCCTAGCAACACCATAGCAACCACCCAAAATACCCTAGCAACCGCTTAGCAACACCCTAGCAACCGCCTAGCAACCAACCAGAATACCCTAGCAACAGCATAGCAACCACCTAGCAACACCATAGCAACCACCCCGAACACCCTAGCAACCATCCAAAATACCTTAGCAACCGCCTAGCAACACCATAGCAACCACCCAGAACACCCTAGCAACTGCCTAGCAACCACCCAGAACACCTTAGCAACCCACTAGAAAACCCCCAACAACTTTTTAACTTTAAACTACTTTAAACTAATTAAAACTTTAAGCTAATTTAAACTTCAAACTAATTTAAACTTTAAACTAATTTAAACTTCAAACTAATTTAAACTTTAGACTAATTTAAACTTTAAACTAAATTAAACTTTAAATTAAACTTCAAACTACTTTAATCTTCAACCTACTTTAAACTTCAAACTTTCCAGTACAAACTTTCTCAAGCCAACTTAAAGTTTGTCTCGACGAACTTTTTAATCTAGTTATTATTATTATTCTTCTGACCCTAAAATTTCTATATCAAACTCGTCCTAGAGCTTTAACTCTACATACTCCAAACTCGGCTCAGACCTTCAAACTGTTCTGACTCGAGTTGCTTTATCTTTTCAGACTGATCGGACTTACGGTTTTCCTAAAAATGCTGATCAAAACTCTCAATAACTTTCTCATAATTATGACTTAACATCTCGTAATAATGAGAAACTTTCTCGAAATAATGACTTAACATCTCGTAATAATGAGAAACTTTCTCGAAATAATGACTTAACATCTCGTAATAATGAGAAACCTTCTCATAATAATGACTTAATATCTCGTAATAATGAGAAACCTTCTCATAATAATGACTTAATATCTCGTAATAATGAGAAACTTTCTCATAATAATGACTTAACATCTCGTAATAATGAGAAACTTTCTCGAAATAATGACTTAACATCTCGTAATAATGAGAAACCTTCTCATAATAATGACTTAACATCTCGTAATAATGAGAAACTTTCTCGAAATAATGACTTAACATCTCGTAATAATGAGAAACTTTCTCGAAA
Organism: Vimba vimba; assembly: GCA_022828995.1. Taxonomy (NCBI): domain Eukaryota; kingdom Metazoa; phylum Chordata; class Actinopteri; order Cypriniformes; family Leuciscidae; genus Vimba; species Vimba vimba. Next base: position 21,417,319 of record CM040824.1, on the reverse strand, counting down.
TAATGACTTAACATCTCATAATAATGAGAAACTTTCTCGTAATAATGACTTATTTTCTCGCACTTCTACGCATGCGCAAAGCAGCAGAGCAGAAGAGCGTGCCACACTAGCGACATCCGCTGGTCAAAGCCTTGTAAATGCATCACAGCAAACATGGCACGCTCTGCAAAACAGTTGTTTTCATTAAAGTCAGTTTGATCTACTAAGTGCAATCTGTAGTGTCATTAAATAGCATCATCAGTAGGCCTATATCTTCCATACTTTTCCATGCGCACGATAAGGTGTGAAAGTGGGATGCAGAAGCAGGACGGTTACCATGGTAACGAAGGACGCCTGCTTGTGCACACCGATGGAAATTGTTACATGAATTTACAAAACTATCAGATTAAAGTTGGAATATTACATTTATTCGTCAAGTTTAAGTGTAACACATATGTGTGTTCATATAACACGTATTTTGCAGATATTTGCTATGTATTTGATGTGCAGGTTCATCTGGAAGATATCAATACAGAAATCACCTTTAAGATGTTTATGACTTTGGGGACATTTAAACATAAGTGGGCAGTGGAATGGGGGAAAACGCAAAGTCGAGACGTACGTGTTTTTAAAAGCTGAACTTCTTTTCAATTGAGCGCCGCGTTTTTAGAACGCCGTGTCATGCGCGAGACGCTGCAGAAGAGCGAGCGCAACTTCCGTCTAGTGCGCGTTTGCCTAGAAAAGTAATGAAAAAGCACGTTCTGTATGAATGGACCCTTACACAGATTTCCAGATGAAGTGTTCTTAAACAGATTTGGAAAGGTGTGCCTTATCATTCTTATCATTCCTCTATCTATTTGAAGTCCATGGATCACCCTTGTGTTGCTGCTTGTTCATACACAAAAATACAAATGAATATTACAAATGAATAAAATACTATCTAGTATGGAAGCCTGTCTCATACTGATCATTTATCATTAATGTTATTCACTGCAGAGCGTGCCATTTGCTGTGATGCATTTACACGGCTTTGACCAGCGGATGTCGCTAGTGTGGCACGCCCTTCTGCTCCGCTGCTTTGCACATGCGTAGAAGTGCGAGAAAATAAGTCATTATTACGAGAAAGTTTCTCATTATTATGAGATGTTAAGTCATTATTTCGAGAAAGTTTCTCATTATTATGAGAAAGTTTCTCATTATTACGAGAAAGTTTCTCATTATTACGAGATGTTAAGTCATTATTACGAGAAAGTTTCTCATTATTATGAGAAAGTTTCTCATTATTACGAGATGTTAAGTCATAATTATGAGAAAGTTTCTCATTATTACGAGATGTTAAGTCATTATTATGAGAAAGTTTCTAATTATTACGAGATGTTAAGTCATTATTACGAGAAAGTTTCTCATTATTATGAGAAAGTTTCTCATTATTACGAGATGTTAAGTCATAATTATGAGAAAGTTTCTCATTATTACGAGATGTTAAGTCATTATTATGAGAAAGTTTCTCATTATTACGCGATGTTAAGTCATTATTATGAGAAAGTTTCTCATTATTACGAGATGTTAAGTCATTATTATGAGAAAGTTTCTCATTATTACGAGATGTTAAGTCATTATTATGAGAAAGTTTCTCATTATTACGAGATGTTAAGTCATAATTATGAGAAAGTTTCTCATTATTATGACTTAAAGAATCTTTATTTTTTTACTCAATGTGGCGGAAATGGGCTTCCATAATGTAAGCCATTGAGACTCAATTAAACTAATAAACTCATCTATCTATCTACTTCAAACTATTTTAAACTTTAAACTACTTTAAACTTCAAACTAAATTAAACTTCAAACTAATATAAACTTTAAACTTCAAACTTAAGCTTTAACTCATTTAAACTTATAAACTGTAAACTCATTTAAACTTATAAACTCTAAACTCATTTAAACTTATAAACTAAACTCAAAAACTTGTACACTTATAAACTCATCTATATATACACTTATAAACTCTAAACTCATAAACTCTGAGTGTGTGTGTGTGTGTGTGTGTGTGTGTGTGTGTGTGTGTGTGTGTGTGTGTGAACTATCTCTGCATCAGAACATCGTATAGAGATGAGGTTTGGCTCTTTTGACTCATGCTAGCAAACAGCACTTCCAACATGCTACACATGCTAGCAGTGAATAGCTACATGCTAATAGCGATTAGTTAAGTGTTAAATCATGCCAAGATCATGCTAAGAACTCCATAAAAACTCCATAGTAACCATCTGTGACAACTACCAACCACCTAGTAACACCATAGCAACCACCCAGAACACCCTAGCAACCGCCTAACAACCACCCAGAATACCTTAGCAACCGCCAAGCAACACCATAACAACCACCCAGAACACCCTAGCAACTGCCTAGCAACCACCCAGAATACCTTAGCAACCGCCTAGCAACACCATAACAACCACCCAGAACACCCTAGCAACCACCCAGAATACCCTAGCAACTGCCTAGCAACACCATAGCAACTACCCAGAACACCCTAGCAACCGCCTAGCAACCACCCAGAACACCCTAGCAACCGCCTAGCAACCACCAAGAATACCCTAGCAACCACCTAGCAACACCATAGCAACCACCCAGAACATCCTAGCAACCGCCTAGCAACCACCCAGAATACCCTAGCAACTGCCTAGCAACACCATAGCAACCACCCAGAACACCCTAGCAACCGCCTAGCAACCATCCAGAACACCCTAGCAACCGCCTAGCAACCGCCTAGCAACACCATATCAACCACCCAGAATACCCTAGCAACTGCCTAGCAACACCATAGCAACCACCCAGAACACCCTAGCAACCGCCTAGCAACCACCCAGAATACCTTAGCAACCGCCTAGCAACACCATAAATACCACCCAGAACACCCTAGCAACCATCCAGAATACCCTAGCAACTGCCTAGCAACACCATAGAAACCACCCAGAACACCCTAGCAACCACCTAGCAACCAACCAGAACACCCTAGCAACCGCCTAGCAACCACCAAGAATACCCTAGCAACCACCTAACAACACCATAGCAACCACCCAGAACACCCTAGCAACCGTCTAGCAACCACCCAGAACACCCTAGCAACCACCTAGCAACCACCCAGAATACCCTAGCAACTGCCTAGCAACACCATAGCAACCACCCAGAACACCCTAGAAACCGCCTAGCAACCGCCTAGCAACACCATAGCAACCACCCAGAACACCATAGCAACCACCCAGAACACCGTAGCAACCGCCTAGCAACCACCCAGAACACCCTAGCAACCGCCTAGCAACCACCCAGAATACCCTAGCAACTGCCTAGCAACACCATAGCAACCACCCAGAACACCCTAGCAACCGCCTAGCAACCACCCAGAACACCCTAGCAACCGCCTAGCAACTACCCAGAACATCCTAGAAACCACCTAGCAACCACCCAGAAAACCTTAGCAACCGCCTAGCAACACCATAGCAACCACCCAGAACACCCTAGCAACCACCCAGAATACCTTAGCAACCGCCTAGCAACACCATAGCAACCACCCAGAACACCCTAGCAACCGCCTAGCAACCACCCAAAACACCCTAGCAACTGCCTAGCAACCACCCAGAACACCCTAGCAACCACCCAGAACACCCTAGTAACCGCCTAGCAACTACCCAAAATACCCTAGCAACCGCTTAGTAACACCCTAGCAACCGCCTAGCAACCACCCAGCAAACACCCAGAACACCCTAGCAACACCCTAGTAACCACCTAAAATACCCTAGCAACCGCTTATTAACACCCTAGCAACCACCCAGAACACCCTAGCAACCACCCAGAATACCCTAGCAACCACCTAGCAACACCATAGCAACCACCCAGAACACCCTAGCAACCGCCTAGCAACCATCCAGAATACACCAGCTACCACCTAGCAACCACCCAGAAGACCTTAGCAACCCACTAGAAACACCCTAGCAACTTTTTAACTTTAAACTAAACTTCAAACTAATTTAAACTTTAAACTAAAAACTTCAAACTACTTTAAACTATAAACTAAATTAAACTTCAAACTACTTTAAACTTTAAACTAAATTAAACTTCAAACTTCTTTAAACTAAATTAAACGTTAACCCTCTGGAGTCTGAGGGGTTTTTGGGGTCCTTGAGATGTTCTGACATGCCCTGACATTTGTGCTTTTTTCAGTTGCTTATAAACATATTAATGGCAAAGGTGTAAATTCACTCTATTTAGCACAAACAGGGCTACCATAATATGTGAACAACTTGCATGTACATGTTTGTATTTTTGATAGAATAATGTTTATGCATGGTTTTTTAAAAAACAAAAAACTAAAGTTTCTGAAATAAGGCCATAAAACACATTCTAAATATATGTAAATAAGACTTTTGACTAATGGATGTCGTTGCCTAGTATTTTTTCTTCAAAATTATGTGAAAATCGTCCTGCCTAATCATTCCCATAACACAATACATTGATTTAAATCTTGTAAAACACTTTTTGTTTGGAAAGGCCATATGCGGGTGGGCGTGATTCACACCTATGGAGTCAATGGGGCCGCATAATGAGGCTGCATAGGTAATGAGCCTTTCATTCAGGTGTGTGAATGAGCCACAAGAATGCAAGGACAATATATAACTGGTTTGTTGTTTTTTCCACAAATTTTGCTTGCAAATTGTACAATATCCAAGGTAAACATTTCTAGTAATTGTGCAGTTAATTGTTCTCATACTGTATTTTCAGATTTGGAATATATTCTCTTCCCAAATGTGTCACTAATAAAGCATAATAAAATTATTTAAAGATAAGGCTTATAATGACCTTTTAAGATTTTGTTTACATCTATCCTTATATATATATATATATATATAATTTTTTTTTTAAGGTTATACAATTACAACAACATTTATAATTGTAACAATATTTCCAGTGTAATCTTTCTTTGTATTCGCGATTCATATTAAAACAGTATTTTTGCCAGCTGTAGTAACTCCACAACAGCACGCATCTTTGCGTTCATTCATTCATAGTAACGCGATTCATATTAAAACAGTATTTTTGCCAGCTGTAGTAGCTCCACAACAGCACGCATCTTTGCGTTCATTCATTCCGATTAGAACAAAGCAAACAGAACTGACCTAATTCCTCAGCGGGATCCGTTTGCTCCTCGAAATGATACTTCCAGAACTTCTGAGGTAAATTTTTGCAGGATTATTATCAAGACAGTATTATTCCTCACAGCATCGTAAAGTACATAAGTCTGAAAGTGAACTCGCGGTGTGTGTTATCCAGCTGATGGGCGTTTTACAGGTTTGTTTGGATCGGCTCACATTTGCGTTTGAATAGCGCGTGCTCTCCGTGGGCGGAGCACATTAAAACTTAATTAGCTGAGATGAGAACGACTGACATCTCTCTCTTTGCATACATATTACATAAACTGTGAATATTTGTTTTTTATAAAAATTACTTCGTTTAAAAGATGAGAATTCAAGCTTCATGCCTGTATGTCTGAATGCCTGTTTGACTGAGTATTCACTGAGTTATGGTTCATTTTCGGACGCGTTTCAGAATGGACTACACGGACAGAGAGAAGGCAGAACTCGCTTCGTGTTTATTTTTCTTTATTTGGCAAAAAGCACAACACTTTGTTTTTATTGTGAGTATACACAAAAATAATACACATTTAACAGAATCGATTGATGTATGAAACTCCAATGGAAAATCAAAGTCAACCGAGTATTTTTGAGTTTCTTTTACACTGCTAAAAAAAAAGCGAGCTGGTATCGCCGGCGATACCGCCGACCTCTGGGGGTTAAACTAAATTAAACTTCAAACTACTTTAATCTTCAAACTACTTTAAACTTTAAACTTTCCAGTCCAAACTTTCTCAAGCCAACTTAAAGTTTGTCTTGACGAACTTTTTAATCTAGTTACAATTACATTTCTTCTCCAATTCGGTGTTGAAATATAAACAATTAAATAAATCTTATTTTCATGACAGATTTATTCATACATATTACACACACAAACACACAATCACCAGCCACTTTATTATGACCGCCGCTAGCGTAGCTAGCGAAAGCGGTCATATAGGGATTGTCAAAGTTTTTTTTTTTTTTTTTTTTCGTCACCTTACTGAATTTTCCGTCAACGATACCAGGGACACCGAAACACCGGGGAACATGAAATTTGGTGGGCATGTAGCCCCACTAGACTTGTACGGAAAAATTTCGTTTGCTCCCCGGGGGCCACTCCCCCCCCGCGCTGGGCCTCCCCAAACCCCAAAAAATGCAGTTTTTCCTAAATAACTACCTGAACCGTGGCACCGAGGATGAAGAATTTTTTATGGTATGTTGGTCTACTAGACTTTTACGGAAAAATTTCGTTTGGTCCCCGGGGGCCACTTACCCCCCCGCACTGGGGCCCCCGTGAATTTTTCGTCAACGATACCAGGGACACCGAAACACCGGGGAACATGAAATTTGGTGGGCATGTAGCCCCACTAGACTTGTACAGAAAAATTTCGTTTGGTCCCTGGGGGCCACTCCCCCCCCGCGCTGGGCCCCCCCAAACCCAAAAAAATGCAGTTTTTCCTAAATAACTACCTGAACCGTGGCACCGAGGATGAAGAATTTTTTATGGTATGTTGGTCTACTAGACTTTTACGGAAAAATTTCGTTTGGTCCCCGGGGGCCACTTCCCCCCCCGCGCTGGGGCCCCCGTGTATTTTTCGTCAACGATACCAGGGACACCGAAACACCGGGGAACATGAAATTTGGTGGGCATGTAGCCCCACTAGACTTTTACGGAAAATTTCCCTTTGGTCCCCGGGGGCCACTCCCCCCCCGCGCTGGGCCCCCCGTGAATTTTTCGTCAACGATACCAGGGACACCGAAACACCGGGGAACATGAAATTTAGTGGACATGTAGCCCAACTAGACTTTTACGAAAAAATTTCGTTTGGTCCCGGGGGCCACTCCCCCCCCCCCCCCCCCGCGCTGGGCCCCCCGTGAATTTTTTGTCAACGATACCAGGGACACCGAAACACCGGGGAACATGACATTTGGTGAGCATGTAGCCCCACTAGACTTTTACGGAAAAATTTCGTTTGGTCCCCAGGGGCCCCTCCCCCCCTGCGCTGGGCCCCCCCAAACCCAAAAAATGCAGTTTTTCCTAAATAACTACCTGAACCGTGGCACCGAGGATGAAGAAATTTTGATGGTATGTTGCTCTTAAGGGCCCACATCAACCTAGCCCATAATCAGTCATTTGTGATTTGCGCCCCTCCCATAAAAAATTAAAATGCAATATTATTCTGCTTTAATCGCCCCTATCTTCAGTTGAGATGTTCAGAACTGCACCATATTTCATGTGTATGATTACCTTAACATCCTCTGGGGGCATGCTAAGTTTCGTAGAATTTCATTCATGGGGGGGGTATAAAATAAATTAATTTATGTGCACATTTAGTGACTGTACACTCATCGGCCTGTAGATGGTGCTGTTAAACGAAGGGTTGCTGGTTTAGGATGATACTGTCACACACACACATGCAGGAATACAAACAAACGCAAGCATGCACACACACTGACATCCACACGCACAAACACACACACAAACACACACGCGCACACACATGTACACGCGCATACATACACGCACAGACACACACACACACAGACACACACATACACAAACACACACACATAAACACACACACACACACACACAGACATGCACATAATACTACTTTTTTTTAGGTATCAGCCATATACCCGATTTTCCAATACCCAATGTGTTATGCTTGGGCAGTATACTAATGAGGTGGGTGGGACATGTTTCATGCCATGTTAGATCACATCCTGAGAGTCTACGATTTCAGAAAATATATAGTTTATATTGTTGAATCAGTTTTCTCTTCATGGTACAGACCAAAATGTATTATGTGTACACTTTCTTCACCTAAATCCATAAAATCCCATTAATTATGACCGCCGCTAGCGTAGCTAGCGAAAGCGGTCATATAGGGATTGTCAAAGTTTTTTTTTTTTTTTTTTTCGTCATCTACTGAATTTTTTCGTCAACGATACCAGGGACACCGAAACACCGGGGAACATGAAATTTGGTGGGCATGTAGCCCCACTAGACTTTTACGGAAAAATTTCGTTTGGTCCCCGGGGGCCACTCCCCCCCCGCGCTGGGCCCCCCCAAACCCAAAAAATGCAGTTTTTCCTAAATAACTACCTGAACCGTGGCACCGAGGATGAAGAATTTTTTATGGTATGTTGGTCTACTAGACTTTTACGGAAAAATTTCGTTTGGTCCCCGGGGGCCACTTACCCCCCCCCCCCCCCCGCGCTGGGGCCCCCGTGAATTTTTCGTCAACGATACCAGGGACACCGAAACACCGAGGAACATGAAATTTGGTGGGCATGTAGCCCCACTAGACTTTTACGGAAAAATTTCATTTGGTCCCCAGGGGCCACTCCCCCCCCACGCTGGGCCCCCCCAAACCCAAAAAATGCAGTTTTTCCTAAATAACTACCTGAACCGTGGCACCGAGGATGAAGAAATTTTGATGGTATGTTGCTCTTAAGGGCCCACATCAACCTAGCCCATAATCAGTCATTTGTGATTTGCGCCCCTCCCATAAAAAATTAAAATGCAATATTATTCTGCTTTAATCGCCCCTATCTTCAGTTGAGATGTTCAGAACTGCACCATATTTCATGTGTATGATTACCTTAACATCCCCTTGGGGCATGCTAAGTTTCGTAGAATTTCATTCATGGGGGGGGTATAAAATAAATTAATTTATGTGCACATTTAGTGACTGTACACTCATCGGCCTGTAGATGGTGCTGTTAAACGAAGGGTTGCTGGTTTAGGATGATACTGTCACACACACACATGCAGGAATACAAACAAACGCAAGCATGCACACACACTGACATCCACACGCACAAACACACACACAAACACACACACACGCGCACACACATGTACGCGCGCATACATACACGCACAGACACACACACACACAGACACACACATACACAAACACACACACATACACACACACACACACACACACACAGACATGCACATAATACTACTTTTTTTTAGGTATCAGCCATATACCCGATTTTCCAATACCCAATGTGTTATGCTTGGGCAGTATACTAATGAGGTGGGTGGGACATGTTTCATGCCATGTTAGATCACATCCTGAGAGTCTACGATTTCAGAAAATATATAGTTTATATTGTTGAATCAGTTTTCTCTTCATGGTACAGACCAAAATGTATTATGTGTACACTTTCTTCACCTAAATCCATAAAATCCCATTAATTATGACCGCCGCTAGCGTAGCTAGCGAAAGCGGTCATATAGGGATTGTCAAAGTTTTTTTTTTTTTTTTTTTTCGTCATCTACTGAATTTTTTCGTCAACGATACCAGGGACACCGAAACACCGGGGAACATGAAATTTGGTGGGCATGTAGCCCCACTAGACTTTTACGGAAAAATTTCGTTTGGTCCCCGGGGGCCACTCCCCCCCCGCGCTGGGCCCCCCCAAACCCAAAAAATGCAGTTTTTCCTAAATAACTACCTGAACCGTGGCACCGAGGATGAAGAATTTTTTATGGTATGTTGGTCTACTAGACTTTTACAGAAAAATTTCGTTTGGTCCCCGGGGGCCACTTACCCCCCCCCCCGCGCTGGGGCCCCCGTGAATTTTTCGTCAACGATACTAGGGACACCGAAACACCGGGGAACATGAAATTTGGTGGGCATGTAGCCCCACTAGACTTTTACGGAAAAATTTCGTTTGGTCCCCGGGGGCCACTCCCCCCCCACGCTGGGCCCCCCCAAACCCAAAAAATGCAGTTTTTCCTAAATAACTACCTGAACCGTGGCACCGAGGATGAAGATTTTTTTATGGTATGTTGGTCTACTAGACTTTTACGGAAAAATTTCATTTGGTCGCCGGGGGCCACTTCCCCCCCTGCGCTGGGGCCCCCGTGAATTTTTCGTCAACGATACCAGGGACACAGAAACACCGGGGAACATGAAATTTGGTGGGCATGTAGCCCCACTAGACTTTTACGGAAAAATTTTGTTTGGTCCCCGGGGGCCACTTACCCCCCCGCGCTGGGGCCCCCATTAATTTTTCATCAACGATACCAGGGACACCGAAACACCGGGGAACATGAAATTTGGTGGGCATGTAGCCCCACTAGACTTTTACGGAAAAATTTCGTTTGGTCCCCGGGGGCCACTCCCCCCCGCGCTGGGCCCCCCGAAACCCTTTATGCAGTTTTTCCTAAATAACTACCTGAACCGTGGCACCGAGGATGAAGAATTTTTTATGGTATGTTGGTCTACTAGAGTTTTACGGAAAAAATTTCGTTTGGTCCCCGGGGGCCACTCCCCCCCCCCGCGCTGGGCCCCCCCCAAACCCAAAAAATGCAGTTTTTCCTAAATAACTACCTGAACCGTGGCACCGAGGATGAAGACATTTTTATGGTATGTTGGTCTTAAGGGCCCACATCAACCTAGCCCATAATCGATTGTCAATGTTTTTTTTTTGTTTTTTTTTCCTCATCTGAATTTTTTGTCAACGATACCAGGGACACAGAAACACCGGGGAACATGAAATTTGGTGGGCATGTAGCCCCACTAGACTTTTACGGAAAAATTTCGTTTGGTCCCCGGGGGCCCCTCCCCCCCCGCGCTGGCCCCCCCCAAACCCAAAAAATGCAGTTTTTCCTAAATAACTACCTGAACCGTGGCACCGAGGATGAAGACATTTTTATGGTATGTTGGTCTTAAGGGCCCACATCAACCTAGCCCATAATCACTCATTTGTGATTTGTGCCCCTCCCATAAAAAATGAAAATGCAATATTATTCTGTTTTTATCGCCCCTATCTTCAGTTGAGATGTTCAGAACTGCACCATATTTCATGTGTATGATTAACTTGACATCCTCTGGGGGTATGCTAAGTTTCGTAGAATTTCATCCATGGGGGGGTATAAAATAAATTCATTTATGTGCACATTTAGTGACTGTACACTCATCGGCCTGTAGATGGTGGTGTTGAGCGAAGGGTTGCTGGTTTAGGATGATACTGTCACTAAGGTTGCCAACTGTCCCGAATTAGGCGGGACGTCCCGTATTTTGGGCCTAATTTATTTGTCCCGTGCGTGACCTCCCGTGTCCTGTTTTTTGACAAGCTGATAAACCACTGACTGATACAACAGCAACCGCAGCAGTGCTGACCACGACACTTGAGAATGATCACCGATACCTGTCATCATCCAATCACAGCTTTTTTTAATCAATGTTTTGAGACAAATCATTGTTTGATTTGCGAACATCCTCTGCCGTCTGGTCGCTTCCGCTTCAAGCCGGACTCGTCTCGCGCTAACGGTAATTTCCTTTCACTGTCCACGTTTTGATTTCGGCTAATCAATTTTGGCGAATGCAAACAACGTGATTATTGTTCATGAGTCTAACATCCAGCCACGCAAGAAAACATGTAATCTACCTGAGGGAATAATATGCTCAAAAAAACATTTCTGATTATTATTAATGTTTTAAAGCTTTTAGAAAGTACATAGAAAGCTTTTGTAACATTATCTTAACTGTCACTTTTGATTAATGTAATGCATCCTTGCTGAATAAAAGTAGGCAATTACTTTATTTTTTTTCCCCCAAAAAAATCTTACTAACCCCAAACTTTTGAACTGTAAGCCTAGTGTATAATGTTAAAAAAGCTTTCTATTTTAGATAAATGCTGTTATTTTGAACTATGGTTTGTTTGTAATGTGACTTTTTTCATGTATGACATTAAAATAATTTTTAGAATTAAATACATAAATAGGTTAAGCAATACAAATGTGTTTATTTCTGATAACCTTTTAAACAAACTTAACTGCAGACACTGAAATGACGTACACTGTGTGATACAGTACAAATATTTTGAGTGTCCCTCATTTTCCTATAAATAACCACGATTGTCCCGCATTTTCCTTTTCTGAAGTTGGCAACCCTAACTGTCACACACACACATGCAGGAATACAAACAAACGCAAGCATGCACACACACTGACATCCACACACATACAAATCCACATGCACAGACACACACACACAAACACACACGCGCACACACATGTACGCACGCATACATACACGCACAGACACACACACACACACAGACACACACATACACAAACACACACACATACACACACACACACACACACAGACAGCCATGCACATACTACTACTTTTTTTAGGTATATTCATAAACACGCAATACAGCTAAATTGCTCCACGTCATTTATTTTTGTGGAAAGCCAGTGCAGGCCTGAGCAGCGGTCATATTTTGTACCGCCATGCGGTACATCTAGTTAGGTACACCTGTTCAACTGCTTGTTAACGCAAATATCTAATCAGCCAATCACATGGCAGCAACTCAATGCGTTTAGGCATGCAGACATGGTCAAGACAATCTGCTGAAGTTCAAACTGAGCGTCAGATTGGGGAAGATATGTGATTTAAGTGACTTTGAACATGGCATGGCAGTTCTGTGGCTGAAAATGCCTTGTTGATGCCAGAGGTCAGAGGAGAATGGTCAGACTGGTTTGAGCTGATAGAAAGGCAACAGTAACTCAAATAACTACTCATTACCACCGAGGTATTCAGAAGAGCATCTCTAAACGCACAGCACATCAATCCTTAAAGCAGATGGGCTACAGCAGTAGAAGACTTAAGGATTCTGAGGCTACAAATTGCACAGGTTCACCAAAATTAGACAATAGAAGATTGGTAAAATGGTTCAGGCTGGTGGTGGGGGTGTAATGGTGTGGGGATGGTATAATGGTGTAATTTTATTGGCACACTTTGGGCCCCTTAGTACCAATTGAGCATTGTTTAAATGCCACAGCCTACCTGAGTATTGTTGCTGAACATGTTTTTGCAAATTAGCTAAAAATATAAACGAATAATTAATTATAAATATTTGGATCAGTTAATCAAATTAACTTGATATAGCTGAATTTATATTACACTTTTTTTCTGCTTGTCCATCAAACACTCAGTATTATTCGTCTATCAACTCTGAGAAAGGATATTTTTCATGGTCACAGAAAAATATCTCTTTCTTAGCATGTAGCTGTGATCGATTTGTAAAAGGGAAATTGATTCACAAGCAGGGACCAGAATCAAAATGTAAACTAAGTATTATTTAACTAAATGACCAACACATAACTAATCTAAACAAACACACAATCACGCATACATGGGTAAAATGGAAAGTGAAAGTAAATGGTACCGGAAACAGAAACGGGGAATGAAGCTATGAAAAAAGAGTAATTTAACCATCAGAAAGAACCATCAGTATTTTTAGTTTAAAGCACCTTGTTAGCAAGGGGTCCTCTGCTTATACTTATCCTCTGTTTAGTTAAATTTACGATACTTACATTGCCTTAGCCGTGGAATGAGTGTCCGGATGTGCAGTCGCAGGAGAATGTCTTGATGGTTCTGTTCAATGGTGCTGAAGTTGCAATCGATTTATTCTGTGTTGAATGAAGGAATGATGATGAAATTGCAGTGTTAGTTTGACTCTGTTATGGTCAAGGAAGTTACACATGGCTGATGTGAAAGAGAGAGAGGACTCTGTGGGTGCTCTTTAACCTCTGAGGGAGGACACTTCTCCAGGGGGTTAGTGAGCCAATAGGAACTTTGGACGGGAAGTATGTTTACAACTCTGTGTCTTCGAGCATGGTATTTTGCATATGTAACTGGATTAGCCCTTTCTGTCCCTTCATACTCTGAATTAATCTAACAAGAATACAAAACATGCTATGAAGAGGTAATGTTCACATATGTGTAGGGCATTACACTATAATTAATTTGATAGGAAGCATAATACCAATAAGGTTACATTATCTAGTGGTTCTATCATAAAGCATGCATAAAACAGTATACAGTAAAAAAAAAAAAACACTTTACACGACAGTAATAATCATACACACGTCTTGGGGATATGCATGTTCATTTATAGAATATGAAAAATAATTAAGTCAGTTTTATGGGCTTTATGTATCTTTCTTATGGGGAAATAGTGAGAGTTACTCTCCCCACATTCCTTTGTTTTTGCATGTGGCTACCTTCCCCCACCTGGAATGTCTCTTTGGTCCACTAGTTGCTGGACTAGTGTCAGGAAAGGGGGAATAAAAGATGATAATGATCAGTAGGAGAGCAGACTGTGACTGTGTCTGTGTGCAAGGAATCACTCTGAGAGCAGGTGAACAATCACTCAAAGCTTCCTCCTTTATTGGACCAGGGACAAACAAGGCTAAGATACAGTGTTGTTCGGTGATCCACACCGAGAGATATGCTGCTCTGCTGTGTATCACAACTTTGCACTTTAAAAGTGATCATATAATGTTTAGAAATACACAAATAAAATAAGAATTTAAAAAGGAAATATAAAAATGCATGTCTTTCATTTCCTCATTCTTATTATAGCAATATAGAAACACATTAATACACGGCATCAAAACACATAATTTGATTTAATATATTTGTATAAAAGTAATATAGAAAAAAAGGAAACTACAACCCTGTGACTGTGATGACAGTCATGCGGGACAGCGTGTGTGAGAAAACTACATGTGCTTGTTAGTGCTATCTGTTAGTGCTATCTCAATTAAAGTTGGAATTTCTAACACAGAACATAAAATTTAATGAAAACGCATACCCGAGACAAACATCTCCCCAGGATGGCAGCTGGCAAGTGTGGTGTGCTTGTGGTGCTTTTAGCATACATATTTTTTTTTTTTTTTTTTGAAAACGGCCCTAAAATCAGTTTCGAGGGGCATTTGCATAGTTGCTATGCTCACTCAAACAAACTTTTACTTAAAAAACAACTTGGTTATGGGAAGAAAATCCTCAATCCTCATCATCCATGTTGGTATCCAGCCAAGCGCAATGATAAAGGTGGCATCAAAAGGCAAGTGAATGGTGACGAATTGATAATTTTCATCTGCCTATTATTATCTGGAGATATACATCAATGCCTGGGCCCGATGCAGGAATTTGGACCAAGGAATACGATGTCAAGTAGGCCCTTGGCATGTGCGATGGTTTGCCCTAGACATTCAAACGCCGGGGACAAATTCCTATCCATGAGTGTCGCTGAAGGGAGTGGAAGCGTGTGTGGAGGCGCCGGGAGAAGTGGTGGAGATCCGGAGCTGGGAGACGCGACAGTGATCTGGGAGCACGGTGCGGAGCAGGCCAGGAGTTTGGATCCACAGGCCCCCGTGGAGCAGGCACTCTTGGAAGAGCTGGAGGGTGTCTATAAAGAGATATTGAATGTGGATTCTTTCATGTCGGCGAGAGGATTACACCTGCTTCATCTCAATGTCAGAAGCCTTCTCCCGAAAATCACAGAGATCCGACACCTCAGCAAAAGCAGAAAGGTAGGAATATTTTGTTTCTCCGAGACATGGCTGGATGACTCCATTACGGACGCTGAAATTGAATTGGAGAACTATTTGGTAATTAGGAGAGATAGAAACCGCAAAGGTGGAGGGGTGTGCATATATGTAAGAACGGACATTGGTTTTAATCATAGAATGGACTTAAATAGTGAGCAGGCTGAAGCAGTTTGGTTAGATATTTTGCTACCGAAGAGTAAGCCCAAACTAATTTGCGCATGCTACAGACCACCTGATCAAACACAGTTTTATGAACTTTTAGAGGATGTTTGCTCAATTTGCATGGACTTAAATCTGAAGTTATCATGTTGGGGGATTTCAACACTGATTTTCAGAAAAGTGATGTTTCTGGGTATAAAGCATTGATGAATTTCTGTCGCTCCTATAGTTTACATCAGTTGATTAATGAAGGGTGTGCTCTACCACCCAAACCACGATTGACCTTGTCCTAGTGTCAGACAAATCTAGGATAACAGAAAGCGGGGTTATAAAATATGGGTTGAGTGACCATTCTATTATTTTCTGTACTAGAAAGATCAAGCAAGCAGTGCTCAACTATCATACTTCTATAAAAACCCGGTCACTGAAAAAGTATAGCAAAGAAGCGCTGAATGGCTGTTTAAATAAAATGAATTGGTCTATGGTTTTGCAATGTAGTGATGTGGACAGAGCATGGTGCTTATTTAAAAATATGTTTTTAAAAGCTGTAGATAAAATAGCCCCATATAAAGAAATTAGAATAAAGCAGAGAACAGAACCCTGGGTAAATGACGAGGTACTTGAGGCAATTAGGATAAGAAATAGGAAGTATGGGAAATTCAGAGAAAACAAGGATGAGCAGAGTTGGGCTGATAATAAAAAGGCAAGAAATTAAGTTAGCAGATTAGTGGTCAATACAATAAAGGCATATTTCAATGAAAAAATTGCTGAATACTGAAATGACTCAGGAAAGTTATGGAAATCCCTTAAGCAACTTGGCTACAGTAAAAGGCTAAAAACAAAAAAAAAACACTAATATCACTCTAGATCTTGGTAACAACATTACATCAGAGAAGGAGATAGTGGCAGATAGCTTTAATAAGTATTTATCATCTGTTGCCAGGAAGCTTGTGGAAAAGTTACCTGGCCAGACTGGTCAATATGGTGAAAGTCATGTGCAGGCCTTTTACTCTCAGTTAGGTGTCTAGGCGGGGAGTTTCTTTTTTGAAAAGGTGAGGGAGGCACTTGTTCTTGAGAAGCTGAAGAGGCTTGATGGCTCTAAAGCCACATGATTAGATTCTATTCCATCTAGATTCGTGAGGGATGCCGCTGAGATCATTACTCCGAGCATTACTCATTTTATAAACTGGTCGATAGAACAAGGATACTTTCCCAATGACCTTAAGATTGCCAGAGTGATTTCATTATATAAGAAAGGGAGTAAACTAGACCCTGGTAATTATAGACCTGTCTCAATTCTTGGTTGTCTGTCAAAGATAATTGAAAGGATAATTTTTGAACAGATTGATAATTACTTAAAATCACAAAACTTACTTTATGAGTTCCAGTCTGGCTTTCATAAATCTCACTCTATGGATTCCTGTTTACTGTTTCTAACTGACTATATAAAAAAGGAGGTAGATAATGGAAATTTCTGTGGCATGGTCATGTTAGACTTAAAAAAACCCTTTGATACAGTCGACCATTGTGTTTTAATGTATAAATTGAAAGCCATGGGTTTTAGTGAATTAGTACAGAAATGGGTGGGCTCCTATCTGGAGAATAGAACGCAAGTAGTGCACATTGGGGGGAAAATGTCTCAACCAAAAGGCATGGACTGTGGGGTACCTCAAGGGAGCGTTTTGGGTCCACTTTACTTTCTGCTATATACAAATGACCTAAAGTCTGCTTGTTCATGCAGTCTTTTTTTATATGCAGATGATTCTACGCTGGTTGTTTCTCACAAGGATAAATACTTAGCGCAGAACTTTGAAATGTTAGCATGTGGATGGCTGATAACAGATTATCACTTCATTTAGGGAAAATTTAATCTATATTGTTTGGAACAAAGATAAAGTTAAAGAAAGCCTCTGGTTTTAAGGTCCTAGCTGGAGATATTGTAATTACTGCCAAGGAATCAATAAGTTATCTTGGATGTATGTTAGATTGCAACTTATCTGGAGTAGGTCAGGCCCAAAAGGTAATCACCAAAGTAAACCAGAGAGTCCGTTTTTTGGCCAGAATATCAAAGTTTTTGGATGAAAAAACAAAGCTAATTCTGGCAGGAGCTTTAATTCAGCCTTATTTTGATTATGCGTGTGGCTCATGGTACAATGGTGTCACAGGGAACCTGAAACATAGGCTTCAGACGTCTCAAAATAAATTAATAAGGCTTAATTTAGGCTTCCCATAAGAACTCATCTGGAATCTTCCCACTTTGAAAGGGTGGGATGGTTGAACTTGATGATCGAGTGTCTCAGATGCAGCTGGGTATGGTACATAAAATTGTTTATGGAGATGTTCCCAAATATTTTAGAAATTATTTTAATAGAGTAAACGAAGTTCACAGGTACTCCACTAGGTGTAGATCAACAGATTTTGTACCCCCCAGATTTAACACTAATCTGGGCAAATAGTCTTTTCTTTATGCTGGAACTACCCTTTGGAATCGGTTACCTGGTACACTCAAGACAGTAAGAAGCATAGGCAGTTTTAAACAGGGTTTGAAAGTATGGCTTAGGTGCCAATCGTAATCATTATTATATTATAGTTTATTTTTATTGTTAATTTTTCTGTATAATATGAAAATGTTTAATGATGACAATGAATTTGTTTAATGTATGATGAATGATTGATGTGTGATTTGCTGCCACTTGTCCAATAAAAAAAAATCTATTACATTATCAACTGGCTCTGATCAGTGGCCGATCATTTGGAGCATTCCTAGAAACTACCTATATGAAAAGGTTTTTCATATCCATATTTGACCTCAAAGCATGTAAGCTCCCAAGGGTTGGGAACAACTGCCTTACATCATCAGAGCAGCTCAGCAATTCACAGTGAGAGATAGGCGGCTCTGATGTGGGTCACACAGTGCTTGCTTGCTCATTACTCAATACTTAATTATACTTAATTATATTAATTATAAGTAAAGTTATTTGTGTCTGGAAAGGAGAAACACATCGACTGCAAAAAAACACATCTTCATTCAAATATTATTTCCATGAGTGTTGTCACAAGTCACTTTCTCCCTCATATACCTGATGATTGAGTTAATTACTTAAAATGCAGTTTATCATCACCAAAAAATAAATAAATAAATAAATAAAGCACAAGTTTTGTGTCAGATTGTTATGTTGTAACGCTAAATAGAATGATAGAATTATATATGACCCTTTGGGGCCATGAGATCCACCAATAAGAGAGGTTCCCATATCTCAATCGATTTTTTTTTTTTTAGGAGAGATGTGATATTTCTTCTTTTTTTTTTTTTTTAAGTAATCATACTTATGTTTGACTGGTGAAAGAAAATCGATTGAAGCAGACCAGAATGTCATAATGACTGAAGTGGTTATGACTTGAGTCTGTAAGCAATGGTCAGGCAGAACAGTATAACAACTGCATTGTGCGAAAAATGCCCTGAACACCTTATCAAATGCATATTGCAGCAACACCCATTCAGAAAATATCAAAATGAGACATGAGATATATTCTGAGAAATAGACAGACAGACAGACAGTAGAAAGACAGTTTTCATTGGATATGCAGATCTGTGATTGTATTGTTTATATTTAATATATTAATATAGTTTTTTTTTTTACTATTTTCTCACATAGTTTGTCCACGGTGACATTAGAAAACGTGTAATATGATCAGCATAGAGAGGACATGCTAACAAAGTCAGGCAGTTTATTCTTTAACCAGACACTGCCTTCTAATGAAAACACCATCTGCTGTCCTTGTTTATTCCGCTGTCTCTGTCAATGTATTTAAGCAAATTAGTTTATCCTCACTACAAAATTAACTAAAAGCTCAGCACATCACATGGTCCTTACAAACTGTTGCAAACTTGTTCCAAACTGTTATACTTAATGTGAGAGTCAGGTGCTCTGCAAGAAGTCCTTTTGGTTTTGTAGCAGATACCACAGTACTAACAAGAAAGCATAATTAATGTTGGAGCCGAAAGCCTCATTGGCAGCATGCAATTGCACCTCCGGTGACCCGAGTTCAATTCCCGGCTCGAGGTCCTTTGCCGATCGCGTTCCCCTCTTTCTGTGCTTTCCTGTCTGATCTGTAACTGTCCTATCTAATTAAAGATTTTTTTAAAAAGGCCAAAGAAAGTATAAATATTACATTTGGACACATATACACTATCAGGGTCTTATTAAGGCAGTGCCTCCTCAGTGCCTCAATCTGAGCCCATTGCATCTTAATAGACCCCCTAAAATGTGCCGTGAGTTTGGTAATTGAGAATGAATGGTGAAAAGTCACATGAGAGGAGGCAATCCCTGTATTGCACTATGATTGGCTATTGCACTGTTCTCACGATAAATCCCACCTCTCACATCCACATCCGCACACTTGTCTGAAATTTAAGAATGGTACTGTTTTTTGTTTGTTTTTGTTTTTAAGTATATGTAATGTTTATTTACTCAACCATGGAAAATTATTAGGTTACTTGAAATTTCATTTCAGAACACCACTGCATGCCGCTGCTTTGAAGTCATTTAGAGTACAATGTAAATATGGTCATGGTGACAAATTTATACCGCCATCAGTCCAATGCAGGTATTTATTTGCAGTGGTGAGTACACTGAAAAAAAATGGTGTGGGATTTACTTTGAAACCATTTTCACTTAAAATTGCTGCATTTCACAAATGATTACAAAGAAGTGATGCTCGAAACAGATGTTCGTGGCTATCTGTACGAGCCACAATATAGCGAAGAGCAGCTGAGGCTGATGGAGGAACAGGAGGCGGCTGCTGCGGTTTCTGCAGCCGAGGCAGAAGACCTGCCTGTCGCGGACAAGGAGCCCGGACTGGCTCGAGCTGGGGCGGACTGGTGGTGCCTGTGCTCTCACTGTGCGCCTACGGACAGAGAGATAAGAGTCCGTCCGCTGCAAAGAATTTCAAAGATGCCAATTTCTCCTGGACGAAATGTCTGAGGCAGACAAGGACACAGATGTTTGTGTTGTGAACCATCCTAGTTTCGCACCGCATATGGACAGCGGTCCAATACCTGGAGACATATTTCAGAATCCCAAAGGTAAACTGGAAACGACAGCCAAAGCCTACAGGGACAAACGGATGTCTGACTGTAAAGTTAGTGTTTCTATTTTATTTCTTATACCAACGTGGCATGTACACAATTTGTTCAAGCATTATCACGAAATTAGCAAGGCGAGAAATTGGGTAGAGGCCGTCGTGTCGTTCTACCCGCTTGTGTCGTGCAGGCAATCCGACTGAAATATCCAGCTCCAGATGGCCAGTACTGCAGGCACCAAGAAGTTGAGGATGCTCAGGAGGAACTATAACTTTTGTTAACATTATTATTTTTGTTGTTGTTGATATAATTATTTAAATAAATGGATCACATTCACGTTGTTGTTGTCCTCAATAGTGTTGCTCCAAATTTATGTTTGATAAATAGTCAGGCTATTGGACGACCAACATTTCATAAGTGGAACTAGTAACCAACTGTTGCCTTACATGACAATAGATAGCAAAATAATCATAGGTCATGCCTTCATCATTTTTTATTCTTACTTTGCAAGTCTAAATTGCATTATGTCATTTGCTAAATCAGTTTCCTCCCAAGTTTATAATGTTGAACTTTAGTGTAGACAGAAAGAATTAAATGTTTTTTTTTTTTTTTTATTCACAGATTTAAGAATTGTGTCATGGGTAGACAAGAAATTTAAATAACAAGGGCATACTTATAAAAACTAAACAAGATAATAGCTAATTTAGCTAAAGCTAATAATTTATATATACATCCAGTATTTGCAGAATATAAAAAGGCACAGATGGTGTTGTCCCAGAACAGTAGTGAGAGAGATGGAGATTGAGTTGGGTGCTACTGTATGTGAAGAGGTCTCAGAAGCAGCTTTTGAACAATGCTTTGGCAGTCTCTTTTGATGGTTTTGGTAAAGGGGCAATGTTGGGTGGCAAATCAGGTTGTGGCAGGGCGAGTGAGGAGGTTGGGTTTTGGAACTTGATGTTCGGATTGCGTCTACTTTCCAGGACTCTCTCGATGAGGTCTCCGACAAACTTTGTTGTGTGTGGCGTGAATACTTTTTCAATATCCATTGCTTAGACTTCTTGCAGTATACTTGATTGAACCGTGCTTCTCCTGTAAATGACAAGGAATATAATAACACAGAAAATATAAATGAAGATTTGATTGTAGTAGAGTTCTCTCCCCAATGAATATATTTGGATATATATATATATATATATATATATATATATATATATATATATATATATATATATATATATACAGTGGTGTGAAAAAGTGTTTGCCCCCTGGGTAAATATGATCAAATATGGCTGTAAAAAATAAATCTGCATTTTTTAATCCTTTTGATATTTTATTTAAAAAATGTGCAAAAATCTAACCTTTCATTGAAGTAAAATAATTGAAAGTGGGGGGGAAATCACATTATGAAATAAATGTTTTTCTCCAAAACACGTTGGGAAACATTGTTTGCCCCCTTTTATTAAATACTTTTTGCAACCTCTTTTTTCCAAGATAACAGCTCTGAGTTTTCTCCTATAATGCCTGATGAGTTTGGAGAACACCTGACAAGAGATCAGAGACCATTCCTCCATACAGAATCTCTCCATCCTGTTCTCCGTTATAAGATTTAATTTCAAGTATTTCATTTTACACATGAGGTACTTTTTTATCCCTGTGTGCACCAAACCCATCTTAAGTGTTTGCTGCCAAAAAAGCTAATGTTTTTGTTTCATCTGGCCATAGAACCCATCCCATTTGAAGTTCCAGTAGTGTCAGTTACTTTTCAAATGTTCTATGGTCAGATGAAACAAAAACATAAGCTTTTTTGGCAGCAAACACTTAAGATGGGTTTGGTGCACACAGGGATAAAAAAGTACCTCATGTGTAAAATGAAATACTCTGCTGTATCTTTAATGCTGTGGGCCTAATTTTCTGCCAGAGGTCCTGGACATCTTGTTCAGATACATGGCATCACAGATTCGATCAAATACCAACAGATAAAAAATCTAAACCTGACAGCCTGTGCTAGAAATCTTATAACGGAGAACAGAATGGAGAGATTCTGTATGGAGGAATGGTCTCTGATCTCTTGTCAGGTGTTCTCCAAACTCATCAGGCATTATAGGAGAAAACTCAGAGTTGTTATTTTGGAAAAAAGAGGTTGCAAAAAGTATTTAATAAAAGGGGGCAAACAATTTTTCCCAACGTGTTTTGGAGAAAAACATTTATTTCATAATGTGATTTTCCCCCCACTTTCAATTATTTTACTTCAATGAAAGGTTAGATTTTTGCACATTTTTTAAATAAAATATCAAAAGGATTAAAAATGCAGATTTATTTTTTACAGCCATATTTGATCATATTTACCAAGGGGGCAAACACTTTTTCACACCACTGTGTATATATATATATATATATATATATATATATATATATATATATATATATATATATATATATATAATATATACAGACCCTTTCCAAAAAATTAGAATATCATGGAAAAGTTTATTTCCATAATTCCATTCAAAACGTTAAACTTCCATAGATTATAGATTCAGGGCCCACAACTTAAACGATTTCAAGTATTTAGTTGTTTATTTGTACATAATTTGGGCTTTCAGCTCATAAAACCAAGAAAGCAGGATTTCAAAAAATTTGATTATTACATGAAATCACACAGTAATTACACAGTGATACCATGATCATTGAACCAGGTTTTGGTTATTTTGGCAGTGTGGACAGGTGCAAATCCTGCTGGAAAATGAAGTCAGCATCTCCATAAAGCTTGTCTACTGAAGGAAGCATGAAGTGCTTCGAAAATGTCCTGGTAGACGGCTACGTTGAGTGGACAGCACAGTGGACCAACACCAGCCGATGACATGGTTCCCCAAACCAACACAGACTGTGGAAACTTCACACTGGACTTCAAGCATCTTGGATTGTGTGCCTCTCCATTCTTCCTCCAGACTCTGGGACCTTGGTTTCCAAATGAGATGCAAAATTTGCTCTCATCAGAAAAAAGGACTTTGGTCCACTGTGCTTTATTAAATCCAGAGTCAACTCAGCCGTCTACCAGGACATTTTCAGAGCACCTCATGCTTCCTTCATTTTCCAGCAGGATTTGCACCTTCCCACACTGCCAAAATAACCAAAACCTGGTTCAATGACCATGGTATCACTGTGTAATTACTGTGTGATTTCATGTAATATTCTAATTTTTTGAAATCCTGTTTTCGTGGGTTTTATGAGCTGGAAGCCCAAATTATGTACAAATAAACAACTAAATACTTTAAATCGTTTAAGTTGTGGGCCCTGAATCTATAATCTATGGAAGTTTAACGTTTTGAATGGAATTATTAAAATAAATAAACTTTTCCATGATATTCTAATTTTTTGGAAAGGGTCTGTATATATAATATTATAATATTATACACTTTTTAGAAAAAAAGTATGCCAATTTGGTTAGCTGTTAACATTCTAATTTTGGTTATTATACTATTCGAAGAGCATACATGGTAACAAACCTGTCACTGTGGTGGCTTGTTTCCTTTTTACAATGTTTTCATTATGGTCGAGGATGGCGAGGTGGGACCCTCATTCCATGGTATGAGAAGGCCTGCCGCTTGGGGAGGTATTTCAGCATATCACTATGAAAGTTCTCCAGTGGCCCTGTGTGCAATTACAAATAGGAAAAGAGGATGGATAGGACTAATTAAAACATGTTGATTAGGATATAGAAAAATATTCAAGAGTAAAAGCACATCTATTCTCACCAGTATGTTTGAAGAGTGCCATATGATCGAGGTCTTTCAAGAGCCTTTTGTTTAGGACCAGCGACGACAGGGCCTGAAATGCCACTGAGTCTTTGTCAATCCACATCCGCATCCTCTGGTCCTGGGCGGTAAGAGGAGGATGGTCACACCGATGCCATTTTCCGTCATCATCTCTCCACTCGTGTTTGTTGCAAACATGGTGTGTAATGAATTTCCACCGGTTTTTCAGTGCCTGTGTGAAAGAAAAGATTTTAAATAACACTAAAAAAGAAACAAATCAGATATAAATTTTATTGCAGCTTATGATACCTTACCTCTATGTTCCCCTTACTTGTGGCACATGTATACCACATGTGGTTTACGACAGACCTGTGAAAGACATTGAAATTAGTAATTTCAAACCTTTTAAACCAATGGAACTTCTGCAAGATTACAAACCAACACTGACTTGGACCATGCTTGAAGGATTGCATTGTCCTTTTTTTTCTCCTTCGTCAGCATTTTATTCCAGAAACCTGTGTTCGTAAATGCAGCACAATTTTGGTCAAACACCAACATTTTCCATTTATTTATGCATTGTCCACATTCACCCTCTCAGAGCCATTTATATCCACCTTTTGGTTTAGGTTTATTTAGCTATTATTTATTTACTTTTGTTCAACTGTGTATATGATAATTGAGTTAACCTCACACCTTTCACACCTCACCTGGCGCCAAAGCTTTGCTGCCCTTAGCCAGTGTAGATGTGTGGTTTGTTTGTTGTTGTGGTTAAATAAAAAACAAATCACACCTCTACAATGGCTGAGTTCAGCAAGGCTGCACAGATCTGGGAGGGGGTGAGGAGTGACACAATGAGGTGTCGTGAGAAGTGTGGAGAATTGCGTGCATGTGTTTACAAGAATGGTAAAAAACACATACCTTTGGCTGTGTGCCAGATGTCAAATTTGTGCTGGATGTTAGGATATTGTTTCCTCATTGTCTTCCGTATTGATGCGGAGCGGTCCGTGGTCATCACCTCCACGTCAAGGCCCAAGTCCAGAAGCTCTGTCATTCCCCTTCTAAAACCCAGTGGCTCCATGGGTCCAGAGCTAGTGGCCTCTGTAGACTAAAGATTCAAGTTTGATAAGTTTGATGTTATCAAAGTTTTCAACATAGTAGCAGTAATTTTCCATTATTGTTATTCTGCATCCATTTATATGTATCTTACCTGAACCAGTTCTATGTGTAGTATCTCCTTTGTATCGTCTAACATAAACGTGGAGTGACAGTATTTCGCATTGAAACCTGGCGAGTCACATCAGCCATCACCCGCCAAGTGTAGCCGCTTCCCATCCTACTGTTCCAAATAAACTCTTGCCAAGATTTCTGTTCTTCTTTCTTCATACAAGCAGGGTGCAAATACGTGTTCTGGATGGCGTAAAATGTAGTTTGTCCAATCATTTGGACACCCATGGCTTTGCACCAGTCTGAAAGTTTCGTGTATGTTCCACCCTTGAACAGAACAGCTGCAGCAGAAAGGAGATTCACCTCTGGCATTCCTCTAACATCAGGTGAAGATGTCCAAGTCCCCGAATGGCCCCCAAGACAAATCCATTTCACCTTCCTCTGTGCCCCAGTATCAAAGATGACCTTTGAAGAAATTGGTTACCCGCACATCTGGCAGAATTTGAATAGTGACATAAGGCTGGATTCATTGACAATGATCTTCTTTTCACGCCAGTCCTTTACACCTTCTTCTTCTGATGATGACAATGATGTGGGGGGGATGGTTGACTCAAGCTGATAGCTTTCATCGGTTGGGCAAACTTCAAGTCAAGTCATCTTCATTTATATAGCGCTTTTAACAATGTAGATTGTTTCAAAGCAGCTTTACAGAGATAAGCGTATAATTTAAGGTAACAGAGATTGTTTTGGCTTTATAGCGGTTCTTTAATAAAGTTATTTTCCAGCTAACAGTTAGTCGCAACACAGTAGTTAGTCGCAACACATAGTCTTTACAGTTAGTCGCAACGATCATTTGTTATTAAATTAAGGGTCGCTAAGACGACACCATTCTCTCTACACAGACTTTAAACGCGAACCTGTGAGAAACGCTGATGGCGTTCACATGCGCATTTAGAATTGGTTCTATAGTTATGTGCGTTTGAATATATGTGCGCAGGTTTGGAAGTCCCTACAAGCCAAGCCTAAACAAAGTACTTGTCTTTCCTTATAAATTTTGATAAAGAATTTTATTTTATTTTGTCACTTCAGGGTAGGAACACGAAATGAATTTTCCCGACAACGCCTTATCTGTAGAGTGGTAAAGGGATCCTCCATAGGGAGAGACTAGTTGGCACTTCAGCACTGCGTTGTCATCGGGTCCAGGCGAAGGTCCTTCGTCAGATCTGGATACGGCCTGGATCCGGCAGGCTGCGGGAAAACCTCGGGATAAACACAGACACTAAAATTAGCGTAGATGCCATTCTTCTCATGATGTAACGAGTACATCAGGATTTATGGGAAGTGTTCCCGGTTCCGGCTGACCTAATCTATGCAGCCTAACATTGAATTATAGAAGTCTATAATGTATTATGTGAATGCTAGGTCAAAGAGATGTGTCTTTAATCTGGCTTTGAACTGACAGAGTGTGTCTGCTTCCCGGACAATGTTAGGAAGACTGTTCCAAAGTTTTGGTGCTAAATAGGAAAAGGATCTACCGCCAGCAGTCGATTTTGATATTCTAGGTATTATTAACTGGACGGAATTTTGAGATCGCAATAGACGTGAAGGACTATAATGCGTTAAGAGCTCGCTCAAGTACTGCGGAGCTAAACCATTTAGTGCTTTGTAAGTAATCAGAAATATTTTAAAATTTATGCGATGTTTAATAGGGAGCCAATGCAGTGTTGACAGAACCGGGCTAATATGGTCATACTTCCTGGTTCTGGTAAGAACTCGAGCTGCTGCGTTTTGAACTAGCTGTAGTTTGTTTATTAAGCGTGCAGGGCAACCACCCAGTAGAGCATTACAATAATCTAGCCTTGAGGTCATGAACGCATGAACTAATTGTTCCGCATTTGTCAATGAGAGCATATGGCGTAATTTAGATATATTTTTAAGATGGAAAAATGCAGTTTTACAGATACTAGACACATGACTTTCAAATGAAAGATTGGTATCAAAGAGCACACCCAGGTTCCTAACCGACGACGAAGACTTAACAGAACAGCCATCAAGTGTTAGACAGTATTCTAGGTTATTACGTGAGGAAGTTTTTTGTCCAATAATTAGAAACTCTGTTTTTTCAGAATTTAGAAGTAGGAAATTACGAGTCATCCAATTTTTTATATCAGCTATGCATTCCGTTAGTTTTGTGAATTGATAAGTTTCGTTAGGTTTTGAAGAAATATACAGCTGAGTATCGTCAGCATAACAGTGGAAGCTAATTCCATGTTTCCTAATGATATCTCCTAATGGTAGCATGTACAGAGTGAACAGCAGCGGTCCTAGTACTGAGCCTTGAGGTATGCCATACTGAACTTGTGATCGATGAGACATCTCTTCATTTACTGCTACAAACTGATAACGGTCAGATAAGTATGATTTAAACCATGCTAGTGCAATTCCACTAATGCCAACATAATGTTCGAGTCTATTTAAAAGAACGTTGTGGTCAATGGTGGCAAATGCAGCACTAAGATCGAGTAACACTAATAGAGAGATACAACCACGATCGGATGATAAGAGCAAATCATTTGTGACTCTAACGAGAGCCGTCTCGGTACTATGGTACGGTCTAAATCCGGACTGGAAATCCTCGCAGATGTCATTTCTTTCAAGAAAGGAACACAGTTGTGAGGATACTGCCTTTTCTAGTATCTTTGACAGAAAAGGTAGATTCGAGATCGGCCTGTAATTGACTAATTCTGTAGGATCAAGTTGCGTTTTTTTAACAAGCGGTTTAATCATAGCCAGCTTAAAGTTTTTTGGTATGTATCCTAGAGACAAAGACGAATTAATGATATTAAGAAGAGGATCTATGACCTCTGGAAGCATCTCTTTCAGTAGCTTAGTCGGTATAGGGTCTAACATACTGTCACATTCACCGTCTGTCATCGTCCTGTCTGCACTACACTTCCCAGAGTCCTCAGTCATCACCTGCATCTGGTCCTCATCACCATCATCATCATCACCACCGTCACCTGTTGTCCTGTCATTATCTCTGTGTATTTAAGTTCCTGGTTTTCACTCATCATTGTCGGTTATTGTTTGTGCACCAGCACTCTGTTAAGTTAGTTTACCTGTTAATAAAACCGCTGTTATTTGTAATTCGAATTTCATCATTCATTCTTTCATTTATCTTCTTCACCAACCCGGGAACATGACAGAAACCCGACCCAAAATATGGATGAACGCCTCAGGTTCATCCTCGTGGCGATATCCTGAGCTTTTCTAGGAGGTTTTTTGAACTCGCCCTCACAAGCCCTTTGGAGGATGAAACCCTCAGTGTCTTGTTCCGGATCGGGATCACGTTCCATCGCCCCCTCGACGTCCCAGACACCACCGGACTATCTTGGAGAGAGACTATGTTTCGGTGTCTGGTGAGTGTTGCGTCCTGGTCCGGAACATCACCGTCTCCAGCCATCTTCGCCACGCCATCCATCCTCATCCATAGTCCAATCGCTCCAGAGCCTAGTGAGCCTGTGCCAGAGCTTCCAGGATTCCAAATTTCCCTTTCTCAATGGGAGGGACCGAGTCCTATTCGGTGCCCGAGTCCGCCGGAATCAGAGCCTGCACGTCACGCCTGTCCAGCCGAGCCTGCACTTCACGCCAGTCCAGCCGAGCCTGCACTTCACGCCAGTCCAGCCGAGCCCGCACTTCACGTCAGAGCTGCCGAGACCAAGGCAGTATGCGTCGTGCCCGCCGCCCCTGAGACTGTGAGCGGCATGCCCGCCACGCCTGAGACAGTGAACGTCATGCCCGCCGAGCTGGAGACTAACAGCGTCTTGCCCGCAAAGTCCTCTTCACAGCTGGTCCTGTCCAGCTCAGAGCCCTCTTCGCCGCTGGTCCCGTCCATGCTCAGAGCCCTCTTCGCCGCTGGTCCTGTCCAGCTCAGAGCCTTCTTCACCGCTGGTCCCGTCCAGCTCAGAGCCTTCTTCGCCGCTGGTCCCGTCCAGCTCAGAGCCTTCTTCGCCGCTGGTCCCGTCCAGCTCAGAGCCTTCTTCGCCACTGGTCCCGTCCAGCTCAGAGCCTTCTTCGCCGCTGGTCCCGTCCAGCTCAGAGGCCTCTTCGCCACTGGTCCCATCCAGCTCAGAGCCCTCTTTGCCGCTGGTCCCGTCCAGCTCAGAGCCTTCTTCGCCGCTGGTCCCGTCCAGCTCAGAGCCCTCTTCTTCACCGCTGGTCCTTTCCAGCTCAAAGATTTCTTCGCCGCTGGTCCCGTCCCATCCAGCGCAGAGCCCCCTTCACCGCTGGTCCCGTCCAGCACTAAGCCCTCTTCACCGCTGGTCCCGTCCAGCACTGAGCCCCCTTCACCGCTGGTTCCGTCCAGCACTGAGCCTTCTTCACCGCTAGTCCCGACCAGCACTGAGCCCTCTTCACCGCTGGTCCTGCCCAGCACAAAGCCTTCACCGCTGGTCCTGCCGCCCAGCACCGAGCCCTCATCACTGCCCAGCACCGAGCCCTCATCGCTGCCCAGCACCGAGCCCTCATCGCTGCCCAGCACCAAGCCCTCTTCGCTGCCCAGCACTGAGCCCTCTTCGCTGCCCAGCACCGAGCCCTCTTCACGGTCCCTATCAGCCCAATCAGAGACTGTTTTTAGCCATCCTTCTTCTCCTGTACCCGGGACTTTCCCCAAGTATTTTTTTGGGGGGGGCCATATGCCTCCGTCCTGGCCACTCGAGGGACCACGGCCACCCGAGGGGTCCTCACCGCTGTAGTCGCCTGAGGGGTCCTCACCGCCGTGGTCGCCTGAGGGGACATCACCGCCATGGCCACCCGAAGGGTCCGCACCTCCATGGCCAACCGAAGGGTCCGCACCGCCAGGGCCTTATCCTCAACCTGCACCGCCTTGGTCCTGTCTTCAACCTGCACCGCCTTGGTCCTGTCTTCAACCTGCACCGCCTTGGTTCTGTCTTCTGTCTGCACCGTCGTGATCACCTCCTCCTCTGTCTGTCCTGCCACCATCCTGGAGTCCGTCCTTCTGAACCTGTTCCACCTTCCCGTCACGGACTCCAGGATGCCCACCCCCCCTGCCGTATGCTGCCTTCTTCAGGGCGGGACGCACCTTGCGGGAGGGGGGAGTAATGTCACATTCACCGTCTGTCATCGTCTGTCTGCACTACACTTCCCAGAGTCCTCAGTCATCACCTGCACCTGGTCCTCATTGCCATCATCATCATCACCACCGTCACCTGTTGTCCTGTCATTATCTCTGTGTATTTAAGTTCCTGGTTTTCACTCATCATTGTTGGTTATTGTTTGTGCACCAGCACTCTGTTAAGTTAGTTTACCTGTTAATAAAACCGCTGTTATTTGTAATTCGAGTTTCATCATTCATTCTTTCATTCATCTTCTTCACCAACCCGGGAACCTGACACATACATGTTGTAGATTTAGATGATTTTATGAGTTTAGTAAATTCTTCCTGTCCTATAGCAACGAATGAATCAAATTTTTCCTCAGGGAGACTACAATTGTCACGTTAACTAAAGAAAACTAAGGGAGAGGACTCAAGTGCAGAAAGAATGATTTATTAAATAAAAGAAACATAAAATGAAACAAAAACCCACAAGGGGGAAAACATGATAACAAACAAAACAACAACTTCAAAAACAACACATACCGGGGTTTCACAGGAGAGCGGGAGACGTAAACAAGACAACGATCTGACAAAGACTGCAAACACAAAGGAACTTATAAAAGGGACAAATCAGGCAGGTGATGAGGGAACAACAGGTGGGACAAATGAAACCAATAATGAGATAACAAGGAGGGTGGGGTCAAAACAGAACACAAACACCACATGTGCTACACAAGACAGGACAGGCATGTGACAACAATGCACTGCCTGATGTGATACTGTAGTAGACGGTTGCATAGTTATAATTTTGTCCCTGATATTATCAATCTTATAAGTGAAGAAGTTCATAAAATCATTACTGCTGTGTTGCTTGGAACTGCTGTGTTGCTTTATTTTTCGTTAGTTTAGCCACCGTTTCAAATAAATACCTAGGATTATGTTTATTTTCTTCTAATAGGGTTGAAAAATAAGCAGATCTAGCAGCTTTTAAAGCCTCTCTGTAAGTAATAGAGCTCTCCTTCCATGAAATGCAAAATACCTCTAGTTTTGTTTTCCTTCCAGTTGCGTTCCATTTTTCTGGCTGCTCTCTTAAGGGCCCGAGTGTGCTCGTTGTACCACGGCGTTGGACTATTTTCTTTAATCTTCTTTAAGCGCAACGGAGCAACTGTGTCTAAAGTGCTGAAAATGAGAGAGTTAAAAGTTTCTGTTGCAATATCAAGTTCTTCTAAGCTATCTGGGATGCTGAGATGATGAAACTGATCAGGAAGATTATTGATAAAGCAATCTTTAGTGGCAGAAGTGATAGTTCTAACATATTTGTAACACAGAGTCGGCTTTGCAGCCTTGGCTAAATGTAATTTACACGAGACTAGGTAATGATCTGAGATGTCATCGCTCTGCTGCAGAATTTCAATGGCATCAACATCTATTCCGTGTGATAATATTAGATCTAGAGTATGATTACGATGATGAGTAGGTCCTGACACGTGTTGTCCAACCAAAAACCAATTGAGTTTACAATGTCTTTAAATGCCAATCCCAATGCATCTTTTTCATTATCGATGTGTATATTAAAATCACCAACAATTAGTACTTTATCTGCAGTCAATATTAATTCTGATAGAAAGTCCGCAAATTCTTTGATAAAGTCTGTATGGTGCCCTGGTGGCCTGTATACAGTAGCCAGCATAAATCTCAAATGTGATTTATCGTTTACACTATATATTTTTACATTAAGCACCAATGCTTCAAAAGAATTATATTTAAAACTTGATTTTTTTATATTTAAAACTTTGATAAATTACAGCAACACCACCCCCTTTGCGTTTCAGACGAGGCTCATGTTTATAACAGTAATCTTGCGGGGTGGACTCATTTAAAGTAATGTAATCGTTTGGTTTTAGCCAGGTTTCTGTCAAACACAGCACATCTAGGTTATTATCTGAAATCATATCATTAACAACGAGTGCTTTTGAAGTAAGCGATCGAATATTCAGCAACCCAAGCTTTATCATTTGTTCATCTGTATTATAGCTGTTTTTTATTTGTTGAACATCAATTAAATTTTTAACCTTAGATGGGTTTAAACGTTTTTTGGAATTCCAAGTTCGGGGAACAGACACAGTCTCTATATGATGATAGCTAGGTGAAAGAGGCTCTATGTGATGGGATTTATCTGACCTTGGTGATGCGAGGCCGCTAGCAGACGGTCGGTTTAGCCAGTCTGTCTGCTTCCTGACCTGAGCCCCAGATTGTCATGTTTGAGCTCTAAGACTATGAGCCATATTACTAGAGAGAAGAGCAGCACCATCCCAGGAGGAGAATATCTCTTTTCAACAGGTCAGGTTTGCCCCAAAAACTTTTCCAATTGTCTATGAATTCTATATTATTTTGTGGACACCACTTAGACAGCCAACCGTTAAGCGAACACAATCTACTAACTATCTCATCACTCCTGCGAACAGGAAGGGGGCCAGAGCAAATTACAGTCCTTGACATCATACTTGCAAGTTCACACACCTCTTTAATATTAATTTTGGTGATCTCCGACTGGCGGAGTCGAACATCATTAGTGCCGACATGAATAATGATCTTAGAGAATTTACGATTAGCTTTAGCCAGTACTTTTAAATTTGCTTTGATGTCAGGCACTCTGGCTCCCGGCAAACATGTGACTATGGTGGCTGGTGTCTCTATTTTCACGTTCCGTGTAATAGAATCGCCAAAAACTAGGGCACAATCATTCTCAGTGGGTGCTTCACTGAGCGGGGCAAATCGATTTGTTATGGTAATCGGAACGGAAGAGTGGTTTTTTGATCCGCGACTAGAGCGATCCCTCACTGTCACCCATTTGCCCGGCTGCGCAGGCTCTACTTCAGCCGGAACCGACTCATGTAAAGAGTTCACTATGCTAGGCGCATCCAAAGCAGTATTTAAATCTCTAGCACTCTTACTATCCTCAATTAAGGTTTGGATGCGTGTCTCTAATTCTGAAATCTTCTCCGTCAACCTAACTGTCTCCTTACATTTATCACATATAAATCCTATATTGCCGACAGAGAAGGCTATGCTAAACATGTGACATGAAGTGCAGGTGACAATAACAGGACAAGACATTACTCACCGTGTTTGTTGACTGATTCTTACTCACCTGAGCTTTTTATGAACTCAAAGGCGCGGGCGCGCGAGAGAAAAATAAATAAATAAAAATAGTTGAGCGCACGGGTGGCGTGTTAACAGGCTAGCGAATTACTAGTGTGTTGTGCTAGTAGTAACGGAAGCTAGCGATGTCAGGTTAATCTGAGATGTTGGGTAAGATGTATTTTAGTAGTATAAACAACTAGAAATTGTAGTAAATGATGGTTCAAAACAAAGAAATACGAGGCTTAAACGGAGCTTACAGCACCGAAGCAAACACACTCACATCAGGCAGCGAGGCAGACAGGAGCAATCGATCCTTACTTAAAACTTCAGTGCTGCTGGCACTCGTATTGATGCCTCCAGGTGTACTTGGACATGGTGACTGTAAAATCAAAAAGAGGTTTCTTTTTAGTGTTAAATTCCACTAATTTCAACCATACATTAGTTTAAGAATTCCGTTAGAGACAATATGCTGTACAAAGTTACAAACTGTGCTGCTTGGATAGGGGTAGGTTTCTTGACTGGTGTTGAGGTTAGATGACATTGTTCATCATCATCTTCCGACGACGATGACACCGAAGCTGCAGCAGACACTAGCCGCTTTCCGACCAAGTAGTTACAGGAACTTAGTTCTAGGAACTGTCCACTTCTAAACAGTTCTAAGAACTACTCTCCCCCAAACTCGGTTTTGCTGTTTGCGTTCGCACT
The DNA here is from genome assembly GCA_022828995.1 of Vimba vimba. Lineage (NCBI taxonomy): Eukaryota > Metazoa > Chordata > Actinopteri > Cypriniformes > Leuciscidae > Vimba > Vimba vimba. The sequence continues at coordinate 21,382,668 of CM040824.1, read as the reverse complement.
GGCCAAGTGGCTATAGGAACTGGTAGGAGGGGTAAGGGAGTGACGCAAGCACGGTGACTTTTATTTTGACGGCGCGACGGACCTTTATTTTGGTGGCGCTGAGAACGCCAGAGCAAACAATGCTGCATTCTCTGTGTTTATTAGTTAGCGATCTGTCTAACAGTACTGTTTAATATGTTATTAGATAGAACTGTTATAGAAAGTAGACAGTATATGAAAAAAAGCTTATGCCGTGTGGTTGATGTCCAGTGTTGCTAGCTGGGCAGATAAACATAATCATGTTTGGCTTGGTCCCCTCAAAGTTGCGTTGGATTTTCTCTTCAGCATAAAGGTTTAAAGACCCATCTATCACTGTTTTCCATGTTTGTATAGTTAGTATATGGAGTAAATATATAGGCTATAATCTGTGTGTTTACGTTCTAGCAGTTTTAAAAATGGCGGGTGCTGGTGCTCCGCGTGCGTTCGGTCAATCAGCGTACACTAACGTCACGGGTAGTTTCTATAGTGCTGGTTTAGACCCTACTCTGAAGTAGGACCTAAATTAGTTCCTCCAAATGGAGTTCCTAGAACTAAAATCGTTCCTAGTTCCTGCGGTGCGAACACGCCGACATCCGGGTACTTTAGCCAATAGTTCTAGGAACTGTGAAAAGGTTCCTCCGGTCGGAAAGCAGCTACTGTTAGAGTCTGAAATGCCAAACGTTCAATAACATAAAATTTTTTTAATAACATCTAATGCCAAACAAGGTTGATCGATACCAGCAAAATTATATAGAACATTGCTGAAGCGTCTTTCTAACGTTACATTGCTAATTTGCTTCTTCACTGTTGACGAGTGGAGTTTTAGTGACGCCGACACATTAGAACCACTAGCAAGGAAAAAATGCGAAAGACGGCAGATTTACTTTGTAAACAGCCAACTTATATACAACTCATATTTGATGTCCTACTTTACTGCAGACGACTGTATGTGTGTTATCAGAAATAAAGTCGAGCAAGTCTCTTACCTCCAAGCGAATGCGTTTAGCGCTGCTAGTGCCAGATGTTCCAGGCTGTTCATCGTCATCTGGAAAGGTAAACACCGACGGAATCGCGGTATCCAAAAGAGCGACTCTCTCCATTCCCAGGACATTTTGTTCGAAGTCTTCCTTTTTAAAATGTGCAAATCCTCTTGTTTTTTAGGTCTTCCATGGCTGTGTCTTGTAAATACATTGGGTGGTTCATCGTCCTTAGCCACTGTTTGCATCGCTCCACATCTCTCGGTAGGGAATGAAAACTTACTTTTTGTCCTTTCCTTGTTCTGACTGAACATCCCGGTACCATGCAATAGTTCACCATTTCAAAATAAATAGTAACGAGGAGTAATTCAATAATGAGTTCGCCAACTAACTAATTTTTTCCTGTGAAATGAATTTCAAACTCTCTCTGATAAGCGGATACCTCATAGGCGGTGTGCTGGATTAGTGGGAGTGGCTTGTGGAGCTGTGCAATGTGTTATGATCTAGCTGGGGATTGAACTCGGGTCTCCGGAGTGTGTCCCCCCTTGATGCTAACCACTCCACCACTGGAGGAGGTTGAACCCAAATGCAGAGGAATAAAGAACAGTAAAACCCCTAAAGTCTGAGTTTAATCTTTGGCTCTTTACTTTCGATGGAAAAAAACTAAATAATAGCAACAGTCTTAGTTGGCACTTTAGGTGAATGTGCTACAGGGAAACTCAAACAACTCTCTTTGAGAGGCAATACAAAAAAGGGTAATCCAGACAGAAGAGATCTTCGTAAACATCAGTCCAGAAAGATAAAACCAGAAATCCACAAAAAGGTAACAAAAACATACAATCCAAGAACAAAACAGAAGGAAGGGAAAAAATCTCAAGCCCAAAAATTCTTAGGAATGACAACGCTTTGGCTAACATCAGGACTGAACGAGAACAAAAGGCAGTGAGGCCTTAAATAGGGTTTATAATTAGGTATGATGCAGGTGAGAGCTTTTCTACCATTTAACCAAGGAGAAATAATCTGGGTAGAAATAATGCCATCTAGTGGTGAAATCAAGATACTTCAGAAAAAAACATTATATGAGTTGGCTGGTTATAGCCACTCCTAGTGATTAACCAACTGTTTTGATGATCCACTGATTTAAAGAATGCTTGTGTGAACAATGGCTGTGCATCCTGAAGAAGCATGAGTTGAGACAAAACGCGTTGATCAACAATTTTTGGCCCGGTTTCACAGACAGTGCTTAGATTAAGGATTAGGCCTTAATTCAAGGGCATATAGGTAGCTTTTATAAATGTGCCTTAGAAAAAAAAAAAAAGAAAAAAAAACCTTCACTGATGTGCATCTTGAGACAAAACAATGTCACTGACATATTTTAAGATATGTCAGCTTGCTTTCACTTAAAACAGCTCAAACATGCATTTTAGTCTGGAACTAAGCTTAACACTAGAAGTGCCAGAATTCCATAACTACTAGAACTCTAGCGGTCATTTTGACCGCTAGATTCCAAACTCTATATCTTTCATGATAAATACCCAATTGAGAGATTAATGCATTTATTGTATTAGGATATCTTTTAAAAACAAAATAACGCCAAACTGTACATTTAAACAAGTTTAATTATACATCTATAAATAATAATATCCGTAGATGTCCTGAACAAAATGACGGAGCAGCCTATGTTTTCATGTTTACACTGTTCGATCGCGCCCGCGCCTTACACACACACACACACACACACACACACACACACACACACACACACACACACACACACACACACACACACACACACACACACACACAATATTCCAGCATTGCAATCTTGACATCGCAGCCTGTTCATTATAGCCATAATAAAATATAATAATAAAATAGTCAACCTAACATACAAAAATTCCACTGCTCTGTTTATATAGTCAGTAGTACAATTCGTACCATTTTGCGCATGTTAAGAGGATGATTTTTTCCGTCGATATTGGAACGTGAGTGAAGTACAAAGCCTATAATAAAGAATAGTTTACCATCCAAATACATCGCAAATGTTGAAACATTTTGATTCTAATTTGAGAGTTACGTGAGCCCAACGCCGCTTACTTTCACTTTCGCTTGAAAGTAGCCTATTTCATTTTGGCTTGTTTATAGTTATTTTTTCATTCTTGTTCTGTTCTGAATATCATTACATTTAAATGATTTGTTGTGGAATATGTTTTGTGTATTTTTTACCACATTTTATTGTTGTGTATATTGGTATATGTATAATAATACCGCAAAATTCAGTGCGGTCAATCTGACCGTCTATGGCCGAAATAGGTAAATATGTTCATTTGTTTTTTTGCCTTATATGTAATTTATATGAAAAACATTTTAAATGAAAATACAGACACTTTTAGGAAAAGTCAGGTACCAGCAGGATTTTATTTATTTTTCCAACAAAGTTATTGCAGATATAAAATTCAAAACGGTCAAAATGACCGCCATGGCAGTTCTAGTGTTAAGCCTTGTCTGTGAAACCAGGGGTTAATGTTTAACTTACTTGGCCCACTTCATCAATGGCTTTTTATGCTTAACCATGTGAGTGCCTTGAAATAATTGGTAACACTTTATTTTGATAGTCCACTTTAGACATTCTACTAACTATAAGTAACTTTGCAGCTACATGTCAACTAACTGTCATTAGAGGATTTGCTAACACTTTATTTTGTTGGTCCCCTAACAGACATTCTACTGACTATAAGTAACGTGGCAACTACAAGTCAACTTATTTTCCTAACCAGAACCCTAACACCTAACCATAACCTAACAGTCTACTGACAGTCTACTACAGCCTACTAATACTCTAATGAGAGTTAGTTGACATGTAGTTGAAAAGTTACTTATAGTTAGTAGAATGTCTAAAGTGGACTATCGAAATAGTGTAACCAAATAATTTATTGTTTAATTAAATATACTTATATTAATTCAGGGGCTTCTCATTGGATCTCACAGCGCTGTATATTAATTCTGTGCCGAGGTCAAACACTTCTCAGTGGATCTTGCAACACTCTTTAATAATGATTGTATGTATAATTCAAGGGCATAGTTTTGGTCTGAACATTGGGGAGGATGAAGTGTAAAACCGTTTAGTGGGATTCCAGGGCATGCTCCCTCATGAGGTTTGTTTGTTTATTTTTACAAAAATATATCTAAAATATCTTAGTTAACAATTACTTGATTGTATTAGGATCTGATGTGTATTATGTTATTTAAGCTCCTAAAACCTTCAGTTTGAAATAATTTTCTAAATCAAAGTGCCATGGTAATTTCCTGTCATCTCTTGCAATATTTGAAAGCCAGTTTTTGTTTTCTAATATGTTTCATTATGAGCAGAACACATTTTACATATGGAGAAAACCAATTGTTTAGTTTAGTTTATACTAAACTTTTTAAAACTTTTTTAGCAATATAGTGGGTGAATTATGTGTATGATGTATATTACGATGGTATGATGAACTATATGCCTTTCTCCACTGACATTCTGAGTTGTTCAAAGCATTTAGAAGGAAACTGATTGTTTGAAGGCAGCTATCTGACTCTGATGTGGTGAACGGGAACATGGTTTGTGTAAAATTAGCAACACATTATTAGCTGTTTGATAACGTAGTCAAGCAAAAGGTTAATTATATTAATTACCATTATGTATCCGACGTTGTAAAGAGTGATACCATTGAGCAGTGTTTACCTCAGTAAGTTGACTGAGCGAGTGGATCTATCTCTGAGCTGGTGTGATTGAGAGGAGACGGAGCCATGATTATGCTAAATATTCATGGATCCACGTATACTAAACGAAGCAAGGGTGTAGAGTTACATTCAAGCTATTTAAAGCCATGAATTATATATGAAAAAAGTCATTTTGGTGATTTTGGGACTTTAAAATAAAGTGTAATCTAATTTTCTTAGAAAGTAAAAAATTACAGGTATACACAGCAACATCTTATATACCTGATGTAAGGCATCTCAAACAAAACTCCTGAATAAAAAAATAACAGGATTTGATGCCATGAACATTGGAAACTTTGGCAGATTCTGTGCTCTGAAGCGCTCATTCTAGCAGCCTGGAACCTTGTAAACGTGTATCCACTAGACGTATTGATAGATTGCCAGACAGATTGTCACAAGATCTAGTAATTTTTGTGTGCAATATGCATCAGACTGTCTGTGAGAGGGTGCAGAACTGATTTTGCCATTCAGAACCAGAGGAAAGGCACCAGCACTGACACCCTAGCAGCATAGCAGGGTGTTATGTCAGTAACTATTTTATAAAAGCATTAAGGCACTTAAGGCCATGCTGTGGATTTACAATATAACACTACATCTCATACCTTTTACTTAATTATGAAATGTATAGTCCCAACTCTAAATCCTGTCTGGATGAGCCACATGGAAATAGTCGATATACACAAACCTTTGACTGCACAGTTGACTTTTTTATTAATTTGGCACACTTTGATATTGATCTGTTTATATATATATATATATATATATATATATATATATATATATATATATATATATATATATATATATATATATATATATATATATTGTTGATGTGTTATGTTGTTATTTATGTTAAAGCAATACTCCACCCAAAAATTACCTTTTCTAAAAATCTACATTTACGTTCATCTGAAGAAAGAAAGTCATACACATCTGGAATGACATGAGGGTGAGTAAATGATGAGAGAATTAAAATTTTTGTGTGGAGTGTCCCTTTAAATACTTATTGTAAAGCAATTTTGAGCATAGGAAAGGCACTATTAAAGGGTTAGTTCACCCAAAAATGAAAATTATGTCATTAATGACTCACCCTCATATCGTTCCAAGCCCGTAGGACCTCCGTTCATCTTCGGAACACAGTTTAAGATATTTTAGATTTAGTCCGAGAGCTTTCTGTCCCTCCATTGAAAATGTATGGTATACTGGTATACTGTCCATGTCCAGAAAAGGAAATACAGACATCATCAAAGTAGTCCAAGTGACTACAGTGGCTCAATCTTAAGTTTATAAAGCGACGAGAATACTTTTTGTGCGCAAAAAACAACAAAAATAGTGACTTTATTCCACTATTCATTTCCTTCTCTCTAGCCCTCGAGTTTTTTCACGTAGTATAACTGCGTAGCGCATCTGTGTTGTACGTCACACGTAGGCTCACTATTGGCCGACGCTGGTCATGTGTGTGATGTGTGTGACGTACAACCCAGAAGCGCTACGCAGTTATACTACGTGAACTAACTCGAGGCCGAGAGATAAGGAAATGAATAGTGGAATAAAGTCGTTATTTTTGTTGTTTTTTGTGCACAAAAAGTATTCTCGTTGCTTTATAAACTTAAGATTGAGCCACTGTAGTCACTTGGACTACTTTGATGATGTCTGTATTACCTTTTCTGGACATGGACAGTATACCGTACATATATTTTCAATGGAGGGACAGAAAGCTCTCGGACTAAATCTAAAATATCTTAAACTGTGTTCCGAAGATGAACAGAGGTCTTACGGGCTTGGAACGACATGAGGTGAGTCATTAATGACATAATTTTCATTTTTGGGTGAACTAACCCTTTAAACAACCGTTAAGTTTCTTGTCATGACTTGTTGAGACTTGTATTTTTGAATAGTTTCTTAATTTCTCATACACCATTTAATCAGATATCTGATATCTACTGGTGAACCCATCTCGCTGGATTTTGCCATGTTTTGTAAAGACTAAAGAGTAAATTTACAATTGTTATGTTATACTCTAACACTGAGTTCACAGGTCTGTTGTTCACCTGTGTGTGTGTGTGTGTGTTTGTCTTTGTTTGGCTCCGTTTTACTGAATAAGTCACAGTTTGGCTCTGTGGCTCTTCCAAGAAAATCTGTCATAAAACATTTCTGTTTTGGGGTTAAAGTCATGATTACCAGGACTTCTCTGAAGTTCTGAACTGCAAACCAAGAACACACATGTGTCCATTCTCACTGTCCTGTGAGCTTATATCAGTGTTAGCCAGCAGCCATATCACCCAAGACTGGTTGCCCACTGAAGCCCACTGTTGCCCTCTGTCATCAGAATGATTTGGTATATTGACCTCCCAGAAGTCTCTCACATGATTTGCATTCTTAAACAATAGGCATCCAAACGCCCGATAACATGACAGCGTTTATTGCATTTTGTCATTTATGCTGTTGGAAAAAAGAGTGGCTTCCCCGATTGCAGCAACTTTCATTTTTATTACAGATATTTTGTGCCAATTTCCCAGGAAGTTATGTTTTTTTTTCTTTTCTTTTTTTCCCCTTGGACACATGGCATGAAAATGCTGCTTTATTCACAAATTTGTATGCGATTATTCCAATTTTGTACATAATTTAAATTTGCAACATTGGATGGATTCACAGCTAGTGTATATATAAAATGTTTGTACAAAATATTATATAAAATATTATCAACACCTTGGAATATAAATCAAGCAGACAGAATTGAAAATTCAACAATCCTATTATATACAATACATTCTCCTGTATTAGTTTGTGGCTGGGGCATGGGAGAATTGGGGATTAGTAAATTCTGGGGGAAGGATTGTCATTTTATGTGTTTGAGAAAAGTCAGGGAAATAAATAGATGTATGGCTGTGTGTGTTTTGTCTGTATTATTTTCTCAATGAAAACTGCTGTCCTAAATACCTGTGTCAGACACATCTGGACACACATAAACATGCATAGAGCTAATAAATGTTTTTAATTGATATATTTTCACATAGTGTTAAATAAGGGGTTGAATAAAACACTGCACTAGAGACTGACCTCAATACACACACAAATAATAACCTTTAAGATGGTGTGTGTCTGTAGGCGTTTCAAATATAAAGTTGGAGGAACCTTGCTGAATGCAAAGCAGATTGCACACATCCAGCCTGTTGATAACTGAGACTAAGTGGGAATGAAATAGTGCCGCTGATACCATCATCATTTATTTTGCATTTGCTGTCTGCATTGTCTAAGCAGTCAATCCACCAAAGGAATTATGCAAATCAAATAAATGTGAATTGATTAAACAAATTAGTACTAGTGTTTGCAGTTTGCATGACACAACTCCCCAGCTCGAAGGCCATTTCGGACAGTGTGTTTTGCAGCATACAGCAGATCACCATGATCTGGTATACTTTGCCTAGAATGTATTACTACTGCCATGATCACGGAAAGATATCTGCACAATAAATTGTGATTATTGCTTCTTTTGATAAATTAAGCATGATCATCAGCATTTCCCGTTGGTTATCCTAAAAAAGACTAAATCTGCTGGCAAACCTGCTCAGTGATGACCTGTAATCTAAATATGGATCTTGACTGAATTGTTTGGGATTGTTGTTGTGGAATAGATGTACTTACACAATCTCTGTGTCACAATACAAAGTCGTTGTTGTTTTAATAAAAAATAAAAACACATTACAATAATTTGGAATTGTTGAAATTAATATTAGGAATTTCACAGATTTAGCTTCTTGTTTTACCTGTTTTCATAATGAAGAGAGTGTTTATTTAAATGATTAGCTAAATATAACAAATCAGGAAACTAGACAAGGTAAATTAAGCCATGTTTACTTTCTCTTTTTATTTGGGCTTATGTGAAAGTGCAATTCTTGATTAAATGAAAAGGGATTACTTGATTTTTATGACAAAATTGTGATTAATCACAATTTTAAGGAAAATATTTATTATTATCAGTTCAACCATTATTGTGAAGCCCTCCTGGAAGATCTAAGATGGTTTAAATAAAATTCAGTTTACCGCCAACTTTTTCTGGTGCTAAAAGCACAATATTAACTGCATCAAGCAAAGAGTGCTACTGTTTGTGAATCCACTGCATTCTTTAATAAAGCTCATTTAAAGAAGGCAGATTGCTGCCGAAAATTTTAAGCAGTGCTGTGATTTTGTTGAAGCTGATTACGTTTGATTTGTGCTGAAATATTGCAGACTGAGTAATAATAATTTCTACCATTTTGCAATTTGTGTAATTGTAAGTTAACAGTTCTATATGTAGTTCTCATCAGATCTACATTTCAAATACTAGTCATACATTTATTTGCACTACGCCCCTCCACTAACTGAACTAAGCTATCGATTGATGAAGGTGTATTCCCATATTGCATCTCAATAGTACAGGTGGAACAGTCAGGAAAATGTCAGTGCTGTGTGACAATTGTGCTGCTCATTCTGTGTGAGACATTCATGTGTGTGGTTGTAGATGTACAGAGGTACGAGGAAATACAACGTGAAGGAAGTGTGGTGATATGCTGCTTTAAAGAATGTAATTTCCTGGTAACTGCTTCTATAATGACATGCAAGCATTTAACTGATTTCTGCTGAGGCTAAATTAGCTCCCTCTGTCTCTGCAATAAACAGGAACATAATTTATATTATAGGAAGGAGAAGTAAAAAAAAAACTAAAAAAAAAACACATATAATATATATATATATATAGCTTTCCTGTAGCTCAAGTAGAGCGTTGGCGCCTGCAACACCAAGGTTATGGGTTCGATTCCCAGGGAAAGCAAGAATGTAAATGTGTACCTTGAAATGCAATGTAAGTCGCTTTGGATAAAAGCTTCTGCCAAATGCATAAATGTAAATGTAAATATAACACTAAAGCACACATCCAACAGCTCCTTCAACTTCTGTCTCCCATAAATCTTTTCTTATTATTCTCGTATCTTTCAGAAATGGGTTTGAGTCTGTTTCCAGTGACCAAATTAAAGGTAGGGTAGGCAATTTAGAAGAAGCTAGTAATAGCAAGTCAGTTTTGAAAGCATAAGATCCCACCCTCCCTTCAGAGTGCTCTCCAAAACAAAGGTAAACTAACACAATACAACAAGAAGAGGAAGGTGTCAGCTAACGCAACATTAAAAAGATACCATAAAAAGAGTAAAAACATTAAAAAGTACAATAGTAAAATCCTGTGTTATTGAGTTAATACATATAAAACACAAATCAACACATTCTCACATGTAAAAAAGTTATCCCATTTATTCTGGAATTTAAATCTTGGCAGTTTCACAACCAGAAGTTGTTGTGGCATGATTGATTCTCACTGTGAGTGATGACAACACACTAACGGTTCCAAGATGGTGGGCGTGCCAACATTTTTGGAGCAGTTGAATGTGGCATCTGCGTATACAAATCTATGCTCAGGAGTCTCACTTATGGACTTTCTGAACGAAGGCACTCACTGGCGTCGAGTATGAATGAAACATTAATTACATGTGAGAGTTAGCGCTCCATAATGCTCACATTGTCCTATTTTGTATACAAAAATAAATAAAATACGGCTTTCTAAAGATATTTGATGTGAACATACGATAATCCATAGATTTTAATCCAAATGAGCACACTTTGGGACTAAAAGTCCCAAGGGATGTAAATATAAAAAACAGAAAGGCATTAGCAGTTAAAGTCCCCCTGTTGTGAAAAGCTTTTAACCCCCTGAGGTCGGCGGTATCGCCGGCGATACCAGCTCGCTTTTTTTTCATCAGTGTAAAAGAAACTCATAAAAACTCTGTTGACTTTGATTTTCCATAGGAGTTTCATACATCACTCGATTCTGTTAAATGTGTATTATTTTTGTGTATACTCACAATAAAAACAAAGTGCTGTGCTTTTTGCCAAATAAAGAAAAATAAACACAAAGCGAGTTCTGCCTTCTCTCTGCCAGTGAAGTCCATTCTGAAACGCGTCCGAAAATGAACAATAACTCAGCGAATACTCAGTCAAACAGGCATGCAGACACACAGGCATGAAGCTTGAATTCTCTTCTTTTAAATGAAGTAATTTATATAAAAAACAAATATTCTCAGTTCATGTAATCTGTAAGAAAAGAGCGAGATGTCAGTCGTTCTCATCTCATCTAATTACTTGTAATGTGACTCCGCCCTCGGAGAGCACGCGCTATCCAAACGCAAATGGCTGAGGCAATCTGCACAATCCTGTGAACTCCCCCATATCAGCTTGAGAAAACAAGTTGAATCAGATCATTGTAGCCTACTTGTTTACACCGTCTCACAGCGCTGTGAGGAATAATAATAATGGAAAATGTCCCTCAGAAGTGCTGGTATATCGAGGAGCGAGCTGAGGAATGGTGTAGTAAGTTTTTTTCCTTCTCACGTAAATCGGGTTTCTGTTTATGAATGAATGAACGGCAGAGATGCGCGCTGTTTACCACAGCTCACAAAAAGACAGTTTAAATTTAAATCGCGTGTGTGAATGAATGATGATGTTTTAGCAAACTGTATTGCTATACTGAGATGAGTAAAATCGACTGAAATATGTTGAAATAAAGTGTCTAGGTTTTGACATAAATGCAAATATAAATGTAATTTTACAAAATATTATCGATTTTCAAATACTGCTGTATTGAATGAACAGCTTTTAGCAAACTCTATTGCTATGCTGAGCTGAGGAAAAATATCAAAAATTATCAAAAATAAAGTCATCAAATAATACGTTTTGTATACTTTAGTTTTTAAAAAGAAAGATTACACTTGAATTGTTGTAACTGTAACCTTTTTAATAAAAAATATATATGTTTAAGGTAGATGTAAACAAGTAAATATAATTTTTTTCTTTAAATAATTTGTATTGTGTTTTATTAGTGACAAATTTGTGGAGAGGATAAATATTCCAAAACTGAAAATACAGTATGAGAATTAACTGCACAATTACTAGACATGTTTACCTTGGATATTATACAATTTGCAAGCACAATTTGTGAAAAAAAAAAAAAAAAAAAAATGCGATGCCTCCAACTGTGAACCAATTTGGTAGTGTATATATATATATATATATATATATATATATATATATATATATATATATATATATGTGTGTGTGTGTATATATGAAGAGTTCAGATGCAAAAGCCTCTAAATGCCATCTGAAATTTTCTTCTAGAATGATTATTTTTATGAAGCTTGTATATTTAAGTTAGCTATAGGTGACACACCTGAATGAATGGCTCATTAAGTATGCAGGGGCATTGTCTAATCAGGTGTGAACTACTAAATACAGTGAGGAAAATAAGTATTTGAACACCCTGCTATTTTGCAAGTTCTCCCACTTGGAAATCATGGAGGGGTCTGAAATTGTCATCGTAGGTGCATGTCCACTGTGAGAGACATAATCTAAAAACAAAAATCCAGAAATCACAATGTATGATTTTTTTAACTATTTATTTGTATGATACAGCTGCAAATAAGTATTTGAACACTTGTCTATCAGCTAGAATTCTGACCCTCAAAGACCTGTTAGTCTGCCTTTAAAATGTCCACCTCCACTCCATTTATTATCCTAAATTAGATGCACCTGTTTGAGGTCGTTAGCTGCATAAAGACACCTGTCCACCCCATACAATCAGTAAGAATCCAACTACTAACATGGCCAAGACCAAAGAGCTGGCCAAGACCAAAGAGCTGTCCAAAGACACTAGAGACAAAATTGTACACCTCCACAAGGCTGGAAAGGGCTACGGGGAAATTGCCAAGCAGCTTGGTGAAAAAAGGTCCACTGTTGGAGCAATCATTAGAAAATGGAAGAAGCTAAACATGACTGTCAATCTCGGACCCTCGGACTGGGGCTCCATGCAAGATCTCACCTCGTGGGGTCTCAATGATCCTAAGAAAGGTGAGAAATCAGCCCAGAACTACACGGGAGGAGCTGGTCAATGACCTGAAAAGAGCTGGGACCACCGTTTCCAAGGTTACTGTTGGTAATACACTAAGACGTCATGGTTTGAAATCATGCATGGCACGGAAGGTTCGCCTGCTTAAACCAGCACATGTCAAGGCCCGTCTTAAGTTTGCCAATGACCATTTGGATGATCCAGTGGAGTCATGGGAGAAAGTCATGTGGTCAGATGAGCCCAAAATAAAACTTTTTGGTCATAATTCCACTAAACGTGTTTGGAGGAAGAAGAATGATGAGTACCATCCCAAGAACACCATCCCTACTGTGAAGCATGGGGGTGGTAGCATCATGTTTTGGGGGTGTTTTTCTGCACATGGGACAGGGCGACTGCACTGTATTAAGGAGAGGATGACCGAGGCCATGTATTGTGAGATTTTGGGGAACAACCTCCTTCCCTCAGTTAGAGCATTGAAGATGGGTCGAGGCTGGGTCTTCCAACATGACAATGACCCGAAGCACACAGCCAGGATAACCAAGGAGTGGCTCTGTAAGAAGCATATCAAGGTTCTGGCGTGGCCTAGCCAGTCTCCAGACCTAAACCCAATAGAGAATCTTTGGAGGGAGCTCAAACTCCGTGTTTCTCAGTGACAGCCCAAAAACCTGACTGATCTAGAGAAGATCTGTGTGGAGGAGTGGGCCAAAATCCCTCCTGCAGTATGTGCAAACCTGGTGAAAAACTACAGGAAACGTTTGACCTCTGTAATTGCAAACAAAGGCTACTGTACCAAATATTAACATTGATTTTCTCAGGTGTTCAAATACTTATTTGCAGCTGTATCATACAAATAAATAGTTAATTATGTCTCTCACAGTGGACATGCACCTACGATGACAATTTCAGACCCCTCCATGATTTCTAAGTGGGAGAACTTGCAAAATAGCAGGGTGTTCAAATACGTATTTTCCTCACTGTATGCATGATCGTTTACGCCCCATCCGCATATTGGCTTTCCAAACTAAAAGTGTTTTGCAAAACTTAAATCAATGTATCGTTTTATGTAAATGATTAGGCAGGATGATTTTCACATTATTTGAAGAAAAAACTCTAGGCGAGGACATCCATTAGTCAAAAGTCTTATTGACACATATTTAGTATGTGTTTTGTGGCCTTATTTCAGAAACTTTCATTTTTATTTTTTTCAATAACCATGCATAAACATTATTCTCTCAAAAATGAAAACATGTACATACATGTGGCTCACATATAATGGTAGTCCTGTTTGTGCTAAATAGAGTGTAATTTTTTTTTGCCATTGATATGTTTATAAGCAACTGAAAAAAGCACAAATGTCAGGGCATGTCAGAACATCTCAAGGACCCCAAAAACACCCCAGACTCCAGAGGATTAATACTGTTTATATGTCTATGTGGTGATTTTAATACGCTTTAAGACAAACCATGTGCAAATTCATAAGTCAACACCATTGCTGAGTATTTTCTCCTTAAAACGGCAGTGAACCAAAGACCGTCTCAAAAACGTGGTTGCTTTCAAGTCAGGTCAAGTCACAACAAAGTTGACAAATCTAGAAGAAAATAGCGTCATAGTCCAGCTTAAGTAAGTTCAGTGATGGTTCAGGTTCATTTTTGTTGTAAAATTGTGATTAATTTAGTTCATTTATATAAATAGCCGCTCTAGAGAAAACTGCGATTAATTAATAATTAACCTTCTGGGGTCTGAGGTGTTTTTGGTGTCCTTGAGATGTTCTGACATGCCCTGACATTTGTGCTTTTTTCAGTTGCTTATTAACATATTAATGGCAAAGGTGTAATTACACTCTATTTAGCACAAACAGGGCTACCATAATATGTGAGCAACATATATGTTCATGTTTGTATTTTTGAGAGAATAATGTTTATGCATGGTTATTGAAAAAAACTAAAAACTAAAGTTTCTGAAATAAGGCCACAAAACACATACTAAATATGTGTCAATAAGACTTTTGAGTAATGGATGTTGTCGCCTAGAGTTTTTTCTTCAAAATGATCTGAAAATCATCCTGCCTAATCATTCACATAAAACAATACATTGATTTAAATTTTGCAAGACACTTTCTGTCTGGAAAGGCAATATGCGAGTGGGCGTCAACGATCCAACACCATCATGCATATTGAGTAGTTCACACCTGAGGAGACAATGGGTCCCGCATACTTAATGAGCCATTCATTCAGTTGTGTCACTGAGCCACAAGAAAGGATTTATGGATTTATTACTTTGAATATAGCCTATGCTACATTGGAACAAACACTATAACATATTATTTGATGACTTTATTTTTGACAAAACATACTATATTTAACATATGAGCAAAAATTGTCGAACTTATTTGAGGTGGCAGATATTTTACAGTAAAAATGTATAATCTATCCAAAACTAGTCAACAAAATGTTCTCTTTCATATGTCTGTAACATAGGTCTTTCGTTTTTATTATAAGGAATATAAATGTTAATTTGCAGTTTAATACGTTGCTTATACAAATACATTTTATTTCACCATATTTCAGTCGATTTTTACTCATCTCAGTATAGCAGTTCAGTTTGCTAAAAGCGGATCATTCGTTCACACACAGAAACGCGATTCAAATTTAAACCGTCTTTTTGCGAGTTGTGGTAAACAGCGCGCATCTCTGCCGTTCATTTATTCACACACAGAAACGCGATTCACTTGAGAATGAAAAAAACTTACTACAGTATTCCATCCGTTGCTCCTCGAAATACCAGCACTTCTGAGGTACATTTTCCATTATTATTATTACGATAGTATTATTCCTCACAGCGCTGCAAGACGGTGTAAACAAGTACAATGATCTGAATAAACTTGATGTGTTTTCTCAAGCTGATATGGGGGCGTTCGCAGTTTGCATTCATTTGCATTCATTTGCATTCATTTGCATTTGAATAGCGCGCCCCCCCCCGTGGGCGGGATCACATTAAAACATAATGAGCTGAGATGAGAACGACTGACATCTCTCTCTTTTCATACAGATTACATAAACAGAGAATATTTGTTTTTTTATAAAAATTACTTCATTTAAAAGAAGAGAATTCAAGCTTCATGCCTGTGTGTCTGTATGCCTGTTTGACTGAGTATTCGCTGAGTTACAGTTCATTTTCGGACGCGTTTCAGAATCTGACAGAGAGAAAGCAGAACTTGCATCATGTTTATTTTTCTTTATTTGGCAAAAAGCACAACACTTTGCTTTTATTGTGAGTATACACACAAATAATACACACTTAACAGGATCGATTGATGTATGAAACTTGTTTGTAAAATCAAAGTCAACAGAATATTTTGAGTCTCGTTTCAACTGATAAGAAAAAAAGCGAGCAAATCATGCCGGTGCGATTGTCGACCCCAGGGGGTTAATAATAATAATATTTTTTCTACGTTTATATAGCGCTTTGAGTACATATAGAAGGGGGAAATCTCCTCAACCACCACCAATGAAGTCACCAGTGGTGTCATCGCCCAGCTCAGTTCAGTTCTCATATAATGGTGTCAATACAGGCAGATCAATAATATTGTTGAATTTTACATTGCTTTCCCCTACCAAAGTTGACCGCAACTGCAGAATTTCACGTTAAGCGTTTTCTTTTTTAACAGGCTCTAAAATAAGGAAAATGCCCTTTACGTGAAACTCTGCATGTCACGTTCATATTCTATAGTGTCACGGGAAAGAGAACAGAAGAAGCAATAGCAAGTAAAACTGGTTTATTGGAGCGATAAAAAGTAACCAGACTCAATGGAAGAAACACTGGAACAGTCAGATAGGTAGCGCAGGTTTGCAAATGCGCAACTCGGTCGTCCGAAGAGTCAGAAGAGTGAAATAATAATCCCGGAGTGATGAAGCTGACATGAAGACTGGAACTCAGATGAAAACAGGAAACAACGACGGGAAACCTCCCACACAAAGAACAGGCTGGTAGCACGGAGACACGAGGCGGTACAGACACTGCACAGGGAATCATCCAACAATAACGATCTGACAAACACAAGATGCAAGAGGTGAGAATAAATAGGCTCTGGTGATTAGAATCAGCTGGCACTGATTCTCCTGGAGGATCATCAGCGACCACACCCACACACACACCCATGCACACACATAAACACAGCGCAAGGAAGAGTCAGTGAATTCAGCAACCGTGACAGTACCCCTCCCCCTAGGAGCGCCTCCTCCCCATCTACGAGTCGCGGTGGTGGGGGAACCGGGGCAGGCGGATTAATGGGAGAATAAAACAAGGGTTTTAATTTGGATACATGGAACACGGGATGAATTCTCCTGTACGCAGGATGAAGTTTGAGTCGGACTGCCACCGGGCTAATGACTTTGGTGACAGGAAACGGGCCAATGAATTTAGGAGCTAACTTGTTAGAAACGGAGCGGAGCGGAATGTTCTTGGTAGAAAGCCACACTTTGGAACCGACGACGTATACAGGAGGTCTTGACCGGTGGTGATCGGCCTTAACCTTGGTGCGCGCCCCGACCTGGAGCAGAGTTTCACGGGCTCTGGTCCATGTGCGATGGCACCTCTGGATGAAGGCGTGAGCAGAGGGGACCGTGACTTTGGATTCCAGGCTAGAAAAAATTGGTGGCTGGTACCCTAAGCTACACTCAAACTGAGATAGGCCCGTAGATGACACTGGTAACGAGTTATGTGCGTACTCAACCATTGAGAGCTGCTGACTCCAGGAGGAAGGATTCTTAGACACCAAACATCGCAACATTCTCTCCAAATCCTGGTTGGCTCTCTTGGTTTGACCATTGCTTTGGGGATGGTATCCTGAAGACAGACTTACAGTCGCTCCCAGTAATTTACAAAACTTCTGCCAGAATTTGGACACAAATTGGGACCCCCTGTCAGAGACCACGTCCGTCGGGAGGCCATGTAAGCGAAAGACGTGATCTATGACAGTCACCACTGTCTCCTTGGCAGAGGGTAATTTAGGCAAGGGAATGAAATGAGCCGCCTTCGAGAACCGGTCCACTACAGTCAAAACGACCGTCTTGCCTTGGGAGGACGGGAGGGCGGTAATAAAATCTAGCACTATGTGGGACCAGGGTCTCGAAGGGACAGACAGCGTTTAACCCATCTGGGGGTCGATTGGAAGTCTTACCAGCGGCGCAAATCGAGCAAGCTAAAACAAAATCTCGAATGTCGCGAGCCATCAATGGCCACCAGAATCGTTGCTTGACCAAAAAGCTGGTACGGTTTACTCCTGGGTGACATGCCACGTTGGAACAATGACCCCATCGAATAACATCGGACCCTAATTCCTCCGGCACAAACAACCGATTAGGTGGACAACCGGGCGGAGGTGTTACCCCTTCTAAGGCCGTCTTGACCTTCGATTCGACCTCCCATGTGAGTGTGGAGATGAATAGAGTCTCGGGTAAAATGCACTTGGGAGTAGACGGGCGTTCAGATCGATCAAAAATATGAGACAAAGAATCGGTTTTGATGTTTTTGGAACCGAGAGGCGGTACGAGAGGGAAAAATCCCACCGAGCCTGCCTGGAGTTGAGTCTTTTAGCAGATTGAATGTATTCCAGGTTCTTGTGGTCGGTCCAGACGATAAAAGGTACCCCCGACCCTTCTAACCAATGTCGCCATTCCTCCAACGCTAACTTGACTGCCAACAACTCTCTGTTACCAATGTCATAGTTACGTTCGGTAGGCGATAATCGATGAGAAAAAAACGTGCAAGGATGCATCTTGTCGTCTGTGGAAGAGCGTTGGGAGAGCACTGCACCTACCCCCTCCTCTGATGCGTCGACCTCCACCACGAACTGACGTGATGGATCAGGGGCTATCAGAATGGGAGCTGAAACGAAGCGGCTCTTCAGGTTAGCGAATACAGCCTCGGCTGTATCGGACCACCTGAGCGTAGTTCTGGGGGAGGTCAAGGCAGTCAGAGGAGCGGCTAGTTGGCTGAAATTACGAATGAAACGTCGGTAAAAATTGGCAAACCCCAGAAACCTCTGTACCTGACGTACCTGGCAGAAGATCTATGGCACAGTCATAGGGACGATGCGGAGTAAGAGAAGCAGCTCTGGACTTACTGATCACTTCCTTCAGGTCGAGGTACTCCGCGGGCACGTTTGACAAATTCACCGGCTCCTCCTGCAAAACAGAACTGGACAACAACGAAACAGCAGACATTAAACAAGACGCATAACATTGAGTGCTCCAGGCAGAAACAGAATTATGTCCCCAGTCAACCCTGGGGTTATGCTGTATGAGCCAGGGATGACCGAGGACAATGGGGATGTGAGGGGAGTCCAGTAACAGAAATGAAAGTTCCTCGGAATGATTGCCCGATGTGATGAGTGTTAACTGAGTGGTGGTGAATGATATGGTAGGTAGCTCTTGACCATTGAGTGCGTTGACAGAAATCTTGTTGGTGAGTGGTATGGTAGGTATTAGGTACATTGGCACTGCCCTCACGATTCGATTCGATTACGATTCACCAAGTAACGATTCGATTCAATTCGATTCTACGATGCATTGCGATGCATCAAAATTCTACTACACACAACAAGGCAAAATTTTCATCAGTCTTGAGGCAATACAAGCAGTCAGATATTGAACAACAGATTTTATTGGCTGCTATGTGTGTATTATCACTCTCCTGTATCTTTGACATAAATGTCATTAAATAAAATAAAATTGAATGGTACAGGGTATTGGATATGGCATTTTCAAACCTGAAAAAGAAAGCAAGTTAGTGCTTTAAAGAAAGTTAGTGTTACTACAGTAAATCCATGGTGAATATTGCAGATCTGTGGACACTGGAAAGTTCATTCACGTCACAATGTTTCTTCCTGGTTTCCACGTCAGCGCTGTTTGATCTGTTAATAACGGAGAAATGTGAATGTTTCTCACTAGATCTCGCAGCGATGTTATTACTTTAGTGGCGAGTTCAAATGCTTTCTTTACTGGATCTCTTAGCGCTGTGTAGTATAAAATTGGCTCGCAAACTGATAAACAGTCCGTCACGAGTAGCTCAGTTTCGTTCTGCTTACATTGCGTTTGCCATTTGATGCTGTGGTCGCGCCAGCGTCTACATTATGAGCGCGCTCGCAACGCGCTTACATTTGAAATAACTGTTCGGTTTGAAAATGCGTGCTTTGTACCGAACGGTTTAATACGAATACGCGTACCGTTACACCCCTAAAACAGTGACATAATCGATTATGGCACTTTGCCGCATCGATGCTGAATCGTGCATGCCCCGCATTGCGATGCATCGCGGAATCGATTATTGTTGACACCACTAGTAGGTATCTGAAGTTTGCATGCCAGAGTCCAGTCCATAAAATTACCTTCCGCTCCAGAGTCGAGAAGAGCTTGACAATGATGGGACCGAGTAGCCCATTGCAATCTCACCGGGAGGAGGGTGGAAGAGGGTTTCTGTATGGAGACCCCGCCCAACAGAATCCTCTTCTCTACTGCCGGGCCCAATCTTTTACGGGGCAGTTGTTGAGAAAGTGGCCCGCCCCTCCGCAGTAGTGGCACAATCCCCGGGACCTCCTTCTCTCCCTCTCCTCCCTGGAGAGCCGAGCTCGACCCACCTGCATGGGCTCGTGATCGTCGACGGGGCTGACCGCATCACAGCCGCTGGCCTGGGTGAGTCCGAAGGTCCTAGGAATCGGAGTCGTGTGGGTGCGTTGCTCCAAGCGATGCAAACGAGCATCCACTCGCAGGGCCAGCTCAATAAGTCCGTTTAGGTCCGTTGGCAGGTCCAGGGTATAGATCTCCCGCTGGATACGGTCAGCCAGCCCATGTCCCATGTCTCACTGCACCTCCTCGTTCCAGCGCCACTCAGCGGCAAGGGTGCGGAATTCGATGGAATAATCAGCAACTGGTCTATCTCCCTGGTAGAGGTCCGCGAGCTGTCGTGCCGCCTCTCTACCCGCGACCGCCCAATCGAAAACCCTCTTCATCTCCTGTGAGAGTGCTGCGAACGAGGAACAACACAGGTGTTGGTTCCCCCACAGAGCCGCACGCCCTGACAGCAGCATGAGCACGAAAGCCACCTTCGAATCTTCAGTGCAAAAAGTCTGTGGCTGGAGAGCAAAAAACATAGAGCATTTGGTCAAGAAAGCTCTACAATAATTAGGCTCACCCGAATAACACTCTGGCGTCGGTAATCATGGCTCGTGTTGACGACTGGGTGCGGGAGGAGTGGGGGGAACCGGCGACGGGGGTGGTGCAGTGGGCGTTGCCAGTTGTTGTATTTGCTGGGTGAGCCCGGACACCTGCACTACCAATGTTTGAACCGCGCGGCCAGTCACGGCTAGATTCTCCTCCTGTTGGTCCATGCGAGCCGTGTTGCGAGCGAGAAATTCCGCGAGCTCGGGTGTTCTCTCCCCGGAATGTAAGTTGATGGCTTTCAGTGGGAAGCTGGTCGGATAAAAGAATTCTAATGTACATTTGTACATCTTATTATTTAGACGTAGTAATAGTTACTCAGTGTGTTAATAAATGATTTATTAATACATATTCTTACTGTCATTAAAATTTACCACTGCCAACACTAGATTACAGGAGTGCCAAAATACAACAAATACATTTTTATGAAACAACAATAATATAATCAAATATTCCACAGTGTCAAAACTACCTCAGTACTAACTTTCAAACATTAGAGAACAGCAGTGCAGATCGTGGACACGTTTCGGTTCATTGATCATCAGCGTTTCTCACAGGTTCGCGTTTAAAGTCTGTGTAGAGGGAATGGTGTCGTCTTAGCGGCCCCTAATTTAATAACAAATTATCGTTGCGACGGAAGCAAATCAAAACTAACTTTAGATGGAAAAAATAACTTAACTCTGCTATAAAGCCAAAACAACCTCTGTTACCCTAAATTGTCCGCTTATCTCTGTAAAGCTGCTTTGAAACAATCTACGTTGTTAAAAGCGCTATATAAATGAAGATGACTTGACTTGACTTGACTTGACTTGATCAACTTTAGTTTGATTTAGTTTGATTTAGTGTGAAAACTTAGAAGATACTATCAAAGCCTTTAAGGCTTCCGGTAAGCTGCTGCCAAATCAAACTAAAGTATTTTTAATATTTACACTACAGAAATTTATTTTTATATCAGATTGCAGAGGCAAAGTTTTATTTTGCTGCACAGTTATGTTTTCTGGTGTACAGGAATTGTTATTTTGTACAACATTGCAGATATATTGTATTTTTAATTTTATATGTGTACAGTTGTACAGTTTAATTTTTTGCATCTTGAAATAAATATGTATATGTTCTGTATCACTCTGTGTTGTGTTTGTTTCCTTTTTCTGTTTAGAAGAACATCTCCTTTGTAAAAACTGTAAATAGTCCTCACTTTAGATGAGCTCACAAAAAAAGTTAACTGACAACTACTAAATGTTTTGTAACTACCTGAATTAATCATGAATTACAATAGGAATACGTGTTAATGAAGCAGTTATTAACACACTGAGTAACTATTACTGTATGTCTAAACAATATGTATAAATAAACATTTAAATAGTTTAATAATCATTTACTTACACTTTCTAAATTATCTTATGAACCACTGACAACTCCAAAATAACTGGTTTGTAAATAATGTAATACTTAATTTAGAAATGATAAATTGATCATTAATAAAGTATGAAAATACAATTATTAAACAAATCAAGAATAAAGCATTTATAGCTGTATTTATAAACTGCATACTAGTGTCTATTAATGTAGGGACAATGCGTTATAAATAATGAATTAACTATTTATTAATGCTTAACTAATGATTCATAGAATGCAGATATTATAAAGTGTTATAATTATATTAAAACGTTTAGTGTAGTTTTTAGTGCTCCTCTTGTGTCCAATGTTTAATGAATATTGTTATTTACCCTCCTCTGATGAAGACCGTTTCCTTGCATTATGTAAGTTTGACTCTCTCATTTTGTGTGTCTTCCTCAGCCTCTGCTGGTCCAAACCACTCTGGAACGACTCCGATATCGCAAAGAACAAGGTGGGCCAAAGCAACTTTCTTTTTGAGCCACAGGCAAAATTTTTACTGCATTCATTACTGCTCTGTTTTTCTTATTATTTATCGTTCTTCTTTTGACTTTATTCTGTTTGTCTGTCAGATATCAGCGAGTCTGTGGATGACAAGAGAATGAAGTTTAAGGTCTAATATACAGCAGTATGTCAGGTAATGTCATAGAAATCTAAAACTCGCTAGACACTTTAGCTCTGTTCCAAAACCTATAAAGTCTGCATAGACAGCTAGGCAGCATCCCATGGATTTTTTTTATTTTATTTGGAACAATCTGGATGATGTTCCACCATCAAAAGAGAAAATTATTTTCTTTGTTTCTCTGTTACATTTTGTATGTGTACAGTTACAGTATGTTCCGTGTTAGTTTGAACCAGAACACACATTCCGTTCCATTTAGCGAATGTACAAATAGAGTTTTCGTTGATTTATTAAAGAATTGAGAAGTATCATCTGGTAATCTTTATTATATCTACTGTACATATATTTTATGTTTTTAATTTTAACTACTTCCAGTATAACTTCAAGGTCTTTGTGCTCCCCAACCTCTAAAATCCCAATTCAAACCCTGCACATAAATTATTTGAAACACTCAGCAACTTGCTTATGAGACTCGCATTATGGTTGCACAGTTCATCAAATAAATAATCAAGATTACCATGCCACCCATTGGCCCAACGACGGAATCCAACGGTGTGGGCGAAGGTGTAATGCGTGTATATCTTTTCAGTGCTCCAGTGAGGTTCACTTTATTTATTAGAATTTAGTTTCAATATTACTTTAGCTCTACGCTTAATCTGACTCCAATTTCAAATGATAATCAAATTTAGATTGTGTTTCTTATTAGAAAATAATCATAAATATTGATTATGAATTAATTTAGATCTTTGATTATTCTGGGTATCCCATACTTTCAATTATTCATTCATTAAGTACTACAGAGCCCCTGAGGGGACTTTTGCAAAAAAAAAATATATATAAAGACTTTTGCGTGCTCACGAGAAACTATCACGTGCACACGAGAAACTTTTGCGTGAGCACGAGAAAACTATCGCGTGCTCACGTGTTTTATTTATTTATTTTTTTTGCAAAAGTCCGTAGGGGCTCCGTAGTATGGTTTTATGGACTTAAAAAAAAAATCTTTTTCAAGCTTTTTTAATTATTTTTATTTTGCACTCCTGGAATGATTTATTCTTTCCAAACAAAGCTATTCAAATCATCTGGTGAACTTTCCTGTATTTCTTCAGATCGCAATATATATCTCAGAAAAGTAAATAATGTTATGTCGGTTTTTTCCAATAATGCATAGCCCTAATTAAAATATTGGGAATAACAGTAGTGTCACAGTGTGGTACAGGCAGAAGAAGACGAGGGAGAATCAAAAGTTCCAATGCAAACTTTACTAACAATATAATACAAATAGGTACATACAGGCAGAAGGTACACACACACTTAGTAGGACAGTGATCGGACCAAGACTGACTGAACTGAATGGAACTAAATACAAACACTGATGAACACTGATTGACAGAACACAGTTGACATAGATGATGATGAACTAACACAAGTGATACAGATGAACTGATAAAGGTTGTCATGGAAATAAATGAGTGACGGGAAAACAGAACAAAGGAAGACGTGACTAATACAAACAAACATTGACACGTGACAAGTTGGGGATATAATCAACAATAATAACAGATATTAAAACAAATATTTTTGTCATAATTGTGCAGCCAAATGAGAAACACACAAGAGACACTACTTGATCAGTTCCTTTAGAGTTTGGTGTTAGATTTTAGGGTACAATTGTCAATTTTTGATTATGTTCATTATTGAATGAAATATTTTTCTCGATAATGGATTCTGGGATTGCCTTCTCCAAAAAGAATAAATACAATTTCTAGGTTTTGAAACAGAGCTATTATCAGTATTGTATCAGCATATATATTTGATGTCTGTTCTAGCTAGTTGAAGTATAATAAATAAAAAATTGTAGCAATACAATATTTGACATTTTATTTGACCTAATTCCTGTGTCTGTAATCTAAGAATAAATGCGCATGTTCTGTTATCACATAGTTTCCTTTGTGTTTAACAAGCTGCACATCTTCCTTAGAATGTGATCTTTAAACTGAATCGTGCATGTCAGACTTTCTCAGTTTGCTAATTGCCTTATCTTTAGCATTTTCTTATGAAACAGCACGAAAAACATTGCCTCACACTACATATTTGCTCAGACACAGATATATACCGGCATTCTCTTCCTGTGATGTACATCTGTTTTTGTGACATTAATACTGAGAACATGATCCTGGATGACAAGAGTACCAAAAAGTCTCTTTTTCTGTTTGCTGTCTTCAGGGCTCAATAATAAGGATTTTTTTCTACTGGCCCAATCACAGTTCAGGCTTCACTAAAGAAAAAAATAAATGAAAATGTTAACCTAAATTGGGTATATATAGTTTCTTCTGGTTCTTAAATGTGATTGGCTGATAGCCTTTTCCAGCCATGCGATATTCTACTAGTATCACTAAGGGAACCGTTTCCCCATATGTATCACTCTGCTTGCTGCATTTCTCACAGTGAGTGTCATGGCAAATTAGAAAACCCACCATGATTTTACAAATAGTACTGTGTCACAGAATGTAGTTTTAAGAGGTTTTTTTTGGTGAGAATGCAGTTATTTAGACCTCAAATGCGACTTATTTATAAACATAACACCTATTTGGCAATTTGTTTTATATATCACAGACTCGCTCTCATGTTTCATACAAATGCAGCTTTCTCCACGGAACAAAATATACCTAACAAAATATTTAAACTCAAGTCAATATGTTGTGTCTAATTATTTACTTATGTGGCAAAGCCATGTAATAAGCGGGATATTGTACATCCAGCCGGTTGTTATCGCAGAATAAACCCCTTTAGTGATGCAAGTATATATATATATATATATATATATATATATATATATATATATATATATATATATATATATATATATATATATATAGCGAGGCTTTTGCATCTGAACTCTTCATATATATATATATATATATATATATATATATATATATATATATATATATATATATATATATATATATATATATATACACTCACCTAAAGGATTATTAGGAACACCTGTTCAATTTCTCATTAATGCAATTATCTAATCAACCAATCACATGGCAGTTGCTTCAATGCATTTAGTGGTGTGGTCAAGACAATAATGGTCTGGTCAAGACAATCTCCTGAACTCCAAACTGAATGTCAGAATGGGAAAGAAAGATGATTTAAGCAATTTTGAGCATGGCATGGTTGTTGGTGCCAGACGGGCCGGTCTGAGTATTTCACAATCTGCTCAGTTACTGGGATTTTCACGCACAACCATTTCTAGGGTTTACAAAGAATGGTGTGAAAAGGGAAAAACATCCAGTATGCGGCAGTCCTGTGGGTGAAAATGCCTTGTTGATGCTAGAGGTCAGAGGAGAATGGGCCGACTGATTCAAGCTGATAGAAGAGCAACTTTGACTGAAATAACCACTCGTTACAACCGAGGTATGCAGCAAAGCATTTGTGAAGCCACAACACGCACAACCTTGAGGCGGATGGGCTACAACAGCAGAAGACCCCACCGGGTACCACTCATCTCCACTACAAATAGGAAAAAGAGGCTACAATTTGCATGAGCTCACCAAAATTGGACAGTTGAAGACTTGAAAAATGTTGCCTGGTCTGATGAGTCTCGATTTCTGTTGAGACATTCAGATGGTAGAGTCAGAATTTGGCGTAAACAGAATGAGAACATGGATCCATCATGCCTTGTTACCACTGTGCAGGCTGGTGGTGGTGGTGTAATGGTGTGGGGGATGTTTTCTTGGCACATTTTAGGCCCCTTAGTGCCAATTTGGCATAGTTTAAATGCCACGGCCTACCTGAGCATTGTTTCTTACCATGTCCATCCCTTTATGACCACCATGTACCCATCCTTTGATGGCTACTTCCAGCAGGATAATGAACCATGTCACAAAGCTCGAATCATTTCAAATTGGTTTCTTGAACATGACAATGAGTTCACTGTACTAAAATGGCCCCCACAGTCACCAGATCTCAACCCAATAGAGCATCTTTGGGATGTGGTGGAACGGGAGCTTCGTGCCCTGGATGTGCATCCCACAAATCTCCATCAACTGCAAGATGCTATCCTATCAATATGGGCCAACATTTCTAAAGAATGCTTTCAGCACCTTGTTGAATCAATGCCACGTAGAATTAAGGCAGTTCTGAAGGCGAAAGGGGGTCAAACACAGTATTAGTATGGTGTTCCTAATAATCCTTTAGGTGAGTGTATATATATATATATATATATATATATATATATATATATATATATATATATATATATATACACAGTGGGGAGAACAAGTATTTGATACACTGCAGATTTTGCAGGTTTTCCTACTTACAAAGCATGTAGAGGTCTGTAATTTTTTATCATAAGTACACTTCAACTGTGAGAGACAGAATCTAAAAAATTTCCCTCAGAAAATCACATTGTATGATTTTTAAATAATTAATTTGCATTTTATTGCATGACATAAGTATTTGATCACCTACCAACCAGTAAGAATTCCGGCTCTCACAGACCTGTTCGTTTTTCTTTAAGAAGCCCTCCTGTTCTCCACTCATTACCTGTATTAACTGCACCTGTTTGAACTCGTTACCCGTATAAAAGACACCTGTCCACACACTCAATCAAACAGACTCCAACCTCTCCACAATGGCAAAGACCAGAGAGCTGTGTAAGGACATCAGGGATAAAATTGTAGACCTTCACAAGGGTGGGATGGGCTACAGGACAATAGGCAAGCAGCTTGGTGAGAAGGCAACAACTGTTGGCGCAATTATTAGAAAATGGAAGAAGTTCAAGATGACAGTCAGTCTCCCTCGGTCTGGGGCACCATGCAAGATCTCACCTCGTGGGGCATCAATGATCATGGCAGGACCTGGTCAATGACCTGAAGAGAGCTGGGACCACAGTCTCAAAGAAAACCATTAGTAACACACAACGCCGTCATGGATTAAAATCCTGCTGCGCACGCAAGGTCCCCCTGCTCAAGACAGCACATGTCCAGGCCCGTCTGAAGTTTGCTAATGACCATCTGGATGATCCAGAGGAGGAATGGGAGAAGGTCATGTGGTCTGATGAGACAAAAATAGAGCTTTTTCGTCTAAACTCATGTTTGGGGGAAGAAGAAGGATGAGTACAACCCCAAGAACACCATGCCAACCGTGAAGCATGGAGGTGGAAACATCATTCTTTGGGGATGTTTTTCTGCAAAGGGGACAGGACGACTTCACTGTATTGAGGGGAGGATGGATGGGGCCATGTATCGCGAGATCTTGCCCAACAGCCTCCTTCCCACAGTAAGAGCATTGAATATGGGTCGTGACTGGGTCTTCCAGCATGACAACAACCCAAAACACACAGCCAGGGCAACTAAGGAGTGGCTCCGTAAGAAGCATCTCAAGGTCCTGGAGTGGCCTAGCCAGTCTCCAGACCTGAACCCAATAGAAAATCTTTGGAGGGAGCTGAAAGTCCGTATTGCCCAGCGACAGCCCCGAAACCTGAAGGATCTGGAGAAGGTCTGTATGAAGGAGTGGGCCAAAATCCCTGCTGCAGTGTGTGCAAACTCTATGATCTCTGTAATTGCAAACAAAAGTTTCTGTACCAAATATTAAGTTCTGCTTTTCTGATGTATCAAATACTTATGTCATGCAATAAAATGCTAATTAATTACTTAAAAATCATACAGTGTGATTTTCTGGATTTTTGTTTTAGATTCCGTCACTCATAGTTGAAGAGTACCAATGATAAAAATTACAGACTTCTACATGCTTTGTAAGTGGGAAAACCTGCAAAATCGGCAGTGTATCAAATACTTGTTCTCCCCACTGTATACATGCTTCTTCTCCAGTTTTGTACAACACACTGAATGTGCAAATTGAATTGATCTCCAAACCTCTCTCACACTGGTCCCAGGTCATCAGACCATCCTTACTGTCGAGCCCTGAACTTGCTGTTTCCCAAATTGTGTGTTCGCAAGCTGTCTCTCTGTCTCGCTTTTTCTAAATGTCTTTATAATAAGGTTTAAAGTGCCTCTCCCATTTATTTTAGAGCAAGCAGACAAATGCACCTCCCGCTGGAAAGATGAGCCCATGCAGAATGGTACAGTAATACCCTCCATCAGCCATTTATTCTCATCTATCTCTCTCTTTCTTTCATGAAATGCTGTTATAGTGGGTGTTTGATGAGGGGATACAGTTCATAATGTCAGAGATGAAAGAGTGTTAACCTCATTTTACTTACTCATGTGACCTATTTCTGAGGGGAAATTCAATGAGAAAAGGGAGGGACTTGATTTTATTCACCTGCAATTGATTGGATGGTGAGAAGAGACCGACACATACCAGAAATGTGAGTTTGATGAAACAATGCTATTGGCTAACATGGCATAATCAAAGAAAGTAATATCAGTGGTAAAATAAAGTTGACAAAGCAAGTTTTAGTATTACATATTTATGTCCAATGACATGCACTGATTAATCATTTACATTCAGTTCAGAAACATGCACTAAAATAGTAAATAAGGTTGACTTCTAATTTTATTATTGACTGTGATTGTTCATGACTCATATGAAGTCGACATTGAAAGGATTCTTTTAAAGTTTTTAAAACATCTTCACCAAAGTCAATTTGATCAAATTTAAGGTCTTAAATATCAAATGGTATAACAAAAGTTATAATTTTAAGAGGTCTTAAATTTGGGTACAAAAAACAAACAAAGGAATTGTGACACAACTCATAATGCATGGTCCCATAAAACATACAGTAAGCAAACACACATTATTATTACCAGGACTGCCATTTGAATTATACTACCCCACCCGCCTAATGACCTATCAAAAACTCCACTCAGTGACCACCCTCTCCCAGCATTGGCAGTTAAATGGATGATAGAATGATTTTATAGGGTATTTCACACTGTTCCTTAAAGGATAATTCCGGTATTTAGCACTTTGAGTCTCTTTTTTGGTTTGTTTTGTATGAACTAGAGTGGTGGACACAGAAATTTTGACGATGGGTCCTGTCTCGGCTTTTTGACTCGTTTAGAATCGCCTTTGACTGCTTCAGAGTGGCTGGCTACGGACATGCACAAACATGTCCTTAAAACAACCCTTAATGTTCGTTTTCAAAACTGTGCGACTCACCAAGTGGTTAGTGGTGTTCGTTGATGATTAAAAACAAATATATCGGCGCAATGTATGATTTCAATCCGTGTTATTTGCTATAGTGGAACTATTTTTTCAGATACCTCACAACCGCGTATAAACTTCCATTCGATATTTGAGTCTGAAGCATCTTTTCCGTTTCCGGTAGCGCAGTAATATCAACGAGCAATGAGTCCTCCAACAGAAATCAATGGGATTTTACAAAATGCCAAATAAAACACGACAGAAACTGTATTTCGCTACGCTACTTGTTTTGGAACATCAACGAACATCACTAACCACTCGGTGAGTTGCACAGTTTTGAAATGAACGTTAAGGGTTGTTTTAAGGACATGTTTGTGCATGCCCGTAGCCAGCCACTCTGAAGCGGTTAAAGGCGATTCTAAACGAGTCAAAAAGTCGAGACAGGACCCATCGTCAAAATTTCTGTGTCCACCACTCTAGTTCATCTAAAACAAACCAGAAAAGAGACTCAAAGTGCTAAATACCGGAATTATCCTTTAAAGGGCACCTATTATGCCCCTTTTCACAAGATGTAAAATAAGTCTCTGATGTCCCCAGAGTGTGTATGTGAAGTTTTAGCCCCAGAGTGTGTATGTTTTAGCTCAAAATACCCAACAGATAATTTTTTACAGCAAGTTTCAATTGTCATTTTTTGGGGCTCAGAAAAACGCGCTGTTTTAGTGTGTATCCCTTTAAATGCAAATTAACTGCTGCTGCCGGCCCAGGGGGCGGAGCCTCACGAGCTAGCGCTAAGAGTCAGGATAATCTCATCTGATAATATCAAAACAGAAACTCTCAGTAGCGGTGTTCATTTCGACTCGGAGTCGGACAATAATGCCCACAGAGCCAGAGAATATATGCTGTATGGAGGTAGAACAGGTATAGTTTAATTATGGTTATAACTTATTTGTCATCTGCTTTTATCCACTATTAATACAAGCCTGCTGTAGCAAACCCCGTCCGAATGATGACCAAAATATACTTATGAGTTCAATTAAGTTTATTATACCTCACACAAAAGATGAAACGGTGGAGTGCAATAAGTGAGGAGACAAGAGACGGAGATGCGTCGTGTCAGCTTTACTCTCCACTTCAATATCAATCAAAACTCTGTACAGCCAGTGAGGTCAAAACAGACACACAGCGTTAACCCGGAACCCGTATCTCAAAACCACTCTCCCTTAAAGGTACAGTCCCTTGGTGAATGTCTCTTTCGGTCTTCATTGTGGGTCACCACACAGGCCCCCCCAGAATTCACCCATAATAACAGGACCAGACCGAACAGGTACCCCAAATAGAACATAGGACACAATTCACTAATGCAAAACAGAACAGTCCAGCTCATAACAGTCCCTAGAAAAGTCAATGTATAGGGGGGCGGACCAAGCGGCCATACCGGCTGCGCTTAACAGGAGAGGGGCAAAGGGTAAGGGGCGGGGCAAGGGGCGGGGCAGGGGCAGGGGTCGAGGCTGCCACAGGGGGGCGCCCTCGCCGTGGGGGGCTGGGCCAGCTGAAGCGATTCACCAATATCCACATGAGCAGGCTTAAGACGGTCTATAGCCACCCGCTCCGGTCTGCCCCCCATATCCACAACAAAGTTCTTAGACCCTCCCACCAGGACACGGAAGGGCCCATCGTAGGGGGGCTGCAACGGAGTCCGATGGCCATCGTGGCGGATGAAGACATACTTGGCTGACGGTAAATCCTTGGGCACATAGGACTGGGGGAGGCCATGGTGAGACGTTGGAATGGGAACAAAAGCGTCGGCAATGTCCTGAGACACAGCGCGATGGGAGGCAACCGACCACGGGGCCGTGGCATCTGGAAGAAACTCCCCCGGGACACGCAAAGGCTGGCCATACACCAGCTCGGCTGACGAGGCTTGAAGATCTTCCTTGGGGGCGGAGCGAAGGCCAAGCATAACCCATGGGAGGCGGTCAGCCCAGTCGCTGCCCGTAAGGCTGACCTTGAGCGCGGCTTTCATGTCCCGATGGAACCGCACGCAAAGTCCGTTGCTCTGTGGGTTATAGGGTGTGGTACGGTGGACCTTCACCCCCAGGACCTCATCGACCGCAGACTGCGGACCTCTGTCCGAGGAAAGGTCGGACGGTGTGCCGAAACGGGCCACCCAAGCCATAATGAACGCCCGGGCCACTTCAGCTGATGTAGTGGAGGACAGGGGAACTACTTCTGGCCACCTGGTGGTCCTATCCACCATGGTGAGGAGGTAGGTGTAACCACGGGAGGGGGGAAGTGGGCTCACCAGGTCCACATTCACATGATCAAAACGCCTCTCTGGCACTTTGAAGGGTGCCAAAGGGGCCTTGGTATGACGAGTCACCTTTGCGCGCTGGCACGCCACACAGGCAGCAGCCCAGGTCCTGACGTCCCTCGGCAGGCCCGGCCAGACAAACTTGGCCCCCACCAGCTTGGTAGATGCCTTCACCCCCGGGTGGGAAATGCCGTGGATGGCGTCAAAAACCTTATGCCTCCAGCCAGCGGGAACCATAGGGCCAGTGGAGACGTCACAGAGGAGTGTAGTGTTGGCCATATCAAACACTACATCTTCCATGAGCAGAGCAGTGGGGGCCGTCCTGTAGGCTTGCACCTCAGAGTCCGCGGTCTGATCCTCAGCCATAGCTGCATAATCGAGGCCCAAGTGGACGGAACCAGTGACCGCCTGGGAGAGGCAGTCGGCGACGAAATTGTCTTTGCCGGCCACGTGCTGAATGTCAGTGGTGTACTCAGAGATGGCAGCGAGCTGACGCTGTTGTCGACCAGACCATGGCTCCGAAGACTTGGCCATGGCGAACGTCAGTGGCTTGTGGTCAACGAAAGCCGTGAACCGCCGGCCCTCCAACAGGAAACGGAAATGACGGGTGTCGAGGAAAAGACCCAGGAGCTACGTAGTAAGAGCAACTGGGGCGGTCGGAGACGGGTGCGCCAGCCGAGCAGCGTTGGCCAGCGCGGTTTTAGCAGCATCAAAGGCACCAGTCCTCTCTGGGGACCAAACCAACACGTCCGCCGGCCTCCCACCCCGTAAGGCGTCGTACAATGGTCGCATGAGTTGGGCCGCATGGGGGAGGAAACGGTTGTAGAAGTTCACCATGCCCAGGAACTCCTGCAGGGACTTCACAGTGCGTGGGCGTGGGAAACTGGCGACAGCGTCCACCTTGGCAGGGAGGGGGACGGCCCCCTCTGGGGTGATGTGGTGGCCGAGGAAAGTGATGGACGACCGGCCAAATTCGCACTTGGCAGGGTTAATGATGAGACCATGCTCACTGAGCTAGCCGAACAGCTGCCGGAGATGCTTCAGGTGGTCGTCTGCGGACACGCTGGCCACAAGAATGTCGTCCAAGTAAACAAATAGGAAGGGCATGTCCCGCAGCACAGAGTCCATGAGGCATTGAAACGTCTGCGCTGCCCCCTTGAGGCCGAAAGGCATCCGTAGGAATTTGAAAAGGCCAAAGGGTGTGATGACCGCTGTTTTGGGTACATCCTGCGGGTGGACAGGCACCTGGTGGTAACCTCGCACCAGGTCCACTTTTGAAAAGATGGTGGCGCCGGCTAGATGGGCGGAGAAGTCCTGTATGTGTGGCACTGGGTACCGGTCAGGGGTGGTGGCATTGTTT
This sequence comes from Vimba vimba, assembly GCA_022828995.1. Classification (NCBI taxonomy): domain Eukaryota; kingdom Metazoa; phylum Chordata; class Actinopteri; order Cypriniformes; family Leuciscidae; genus Vimba; species Vimba vimba. Next base: position 21,348,961 of record CM040824.1, on the reverse strand, counting down.
ATGCGACAGAAATCACCGCAGGGACGCCAACCGCCATCAGCCTTGGTCACCATGTGCAGGGGGGAAGCCCACGGGCTGTTGGAGCGGCGCACAATGCCGAGGTGCTCCATGGTGGTGAACTCCTCCCTGGCGATCGCGAGCTTGGCAGAGTCGAGGCGCCGAGCTCGTGCATAGACTGGGGGGCCAACCGTGGTGATTTAGTGCTCCACGCCATGCTTAGCCACCGCCGATGAAAATGTGGGCGTGGTGATGTCAGGGAACTCAGCAAGCAGGCGTTGATACAGGTCTCCGGTGGCAAGCGTGTTCGACAGACAAAGCGCCCCCATCCTTCCCGGCGTGCAGGGGTACGAAGCAAAAGAGAGGGCGTCAATCAGGCGGCAGTTTGTAACATCCACCAACAGTCTATAAGCGCAGAGGAAATCCGCCGAAAACTACTTCCACATACCTTGTGCCATAGGTACGAATGGGCGTGCCGTTGGCGGCCCTGCCCGCCAGCTATGGTGTCCACAGGCTTCGCCGGCAGGATGCTGCGCTGAGCCCCAGAATCGACCAGCAGCCGCCGGCCAGACAAGGAGTCAGTGATGAATAACAGCTTGCAGTCACGGCCAGCGCCCATAGCTGCTAATGAGCGCCGGCCCTGGCTTTTCCCTGGGATCCAAAACTGCAAGGCTGGCGACACTGCTTGGCCTTGGCCCCAAACCTGGAATGGTAATAACACCACCCTTCCTCACGCTGTCGGCGGGCCGTCACAGCAGCTGCGGTGTCCGGGTTGTCCTCTGTTGGTGGAAGCAGGGCAGATGTGCGCTGGGGGGGCAGCAGCGCATGGACAAACTGCTGCCAGTTGGCAAGGAAAATCCTGTCTGCCTCCACAGCCAATGCCCGGTAATCTCTGGAGGAAGGGAGGGGGGAACTGGCTAGTGCGGTGCGTACGGGTGCTGGAAGCTGCCTCAGAAAAATGTGGGCGAAGAGGAACGCGGGATCCGCCGCGCCCAGCACAGCCAGCATCCTTTCCATTAACTCGGACGGCTTGCTGTCGCCAAGGCCGTTTAGGGACAGCAGGCGGTCTGCCTTTTCCAGCTCCGACAGTTCAAAGAGGTTCAACAGGAACGTTTTGAGCGCATCGTACTTGCCGTCGGCCGGCGGAGCCCCTAACAGTGCCATAGCCCTGGCTGTCGTCGAGGCATCTAAGGCCGCTACCACGTGGAAATACTTTGTAACGTCCTGTGTTATTCCTCTCAGCTGGAACTGGGCCTCGATGTGTTGAAACCACGGGCGTGGATTGTGCTGCCAAAAGTCCGGTAACTTGATAGTGGCCGCGTAGATAGCGCCGACATTAGCCGCGCCGCTATCAGCGGCAGGCGCCGCGGCAGCCACATTTTCACCACCGTCGTTGTGTGACATAATTCAGCCGTATCAAACTCGCGTCGGGGTCACCAATGTGGAGTGCAATAAGTGAGGAGACAAGAGACGGAGATGCGTCGTGTCAGCTTTACTCTCCACTTCAATATCAATCAAAACACTGTACAGCCAGTGACGTCAAAACAGACACACAGCGTTAACCCGGAACCCGTATCTCAAAACCACTCTCCCTTAAAGGTACAGTCCCTTGGTGAATGTCTCTTTCGGTCGTCATTGTGGGTCACCACAAAGCCTTTGTTTTACTCCAGAAAATCACTGTAAGAGCCGAATAAACACAGTATATAAGTGTGCATTAAAGTCTTATCCGTAAACTCTCTCTCTCTCCCTTTCATTATCATGGAAAATACACAGCAAAATACACAAAACACTCGTTAGAACTAACAGTAAACAAATATACACCTTTTCAGTGGGTGCTTAATCAACTGGTAAACTTTAAATCCACGACTCCATGAGCTGTCATAAAGTGCATGCTCTCACTTTCATTTCTGCCGTGGTCAGTAACGTTAGGCCTGTCGCTCCGGAGACCATAAGCTGGATCACAAACAGTACAGATCCATCCTCGAGTAACAATGAGAGTAAATGAAGACTGCTAAGTTCATTCTTACATCCAACAACAAAACATCTCAATCGCTTAGGAGACATTCTTGTCTACAGCTGCTCAAGCGTCGAAATACTGGTGGACTGTGTCCAGCTCACTCAGGGCGGGTCTATGCTCAAACTGCAGTGTCAATCAACAGTCGTGGGAGGGGCCTGTGCAAAGTGACGTCACATTGCCCTGAATCTGAGAACAACTCGTTCTGAGACAGTGCTTATGATTTATGGGGATTTTAAAAAAAGCACTTGGTGGATTTTTATCACTATAGGGTGGTTGTGTACATACACTGCCAACACACATTTATGTTCAAACACCATGTAAAAGTGAATTTTGCATAATAGGTGCCCTTTAAGCAGTGTTGGGTAAGTTACTTTAAAAAAGTAATTAGTTATAGTTACTAGTTACTTCTCACAAAAAGTAACTGCGTTAGTAACTGAATTACATCATTACAAAAGTAACTAATTACCAGGGAAAGTAACTATTGCGTTACTTAAATTTTTTTTTTAAAAAAAGTTTAAATATAAGAAATTTCTTGGATACCCCCAATATGAAATGTTAAATTAATTAAATGGACACTAAATAGAACATGCTTCTTAAGAAATGTACCAAAAATAAATAAATAGTAATAGAAAATATAGCCTACATACACATAGTGCATATCATTAAAATGATAAAACACACACCTTTATAACTGGTAGACTGTATTGCCTACTTGAAGTATTTTCTTCCTCACAATATTAAGTTTAACAAAAGCAAGCTCTCAATATAATACTGAACAATGTACCAACATAAATAATAATAATAAAATATAATCTTTATAATCTTTTGGGGCTTTATTTTTATAACCTACAGAGAACGTCATCATCAGAGGTTAGCCAAATTCTAGTCGTGTTTGCCGCACAACAACCGGTCAAACAAATAGCCATGTTTGAACGCTCCCTGCAGGTTATTTTGGAGTTTATGTTAGGCTATATAAACTAATTAAAACATTGCATATGATACCAATATGCTACAGAGATTATTCTAATGCTGAAATGTGTAATTTATTTATAAATAAAGTATTTATGCTCGTTGCGCTCGGACACATTCGGTCTCTGTCGCGCAATGTCGAGCGCGTTCTCGGACACACTCGGGGCCCTATCTTGCACCCAGCGCAATTGACTTTGTACACCGACGCATGTATCATTCCTATTTTGCACCCGCGCAAAGCGCGCTTTTCCCTCCACAGAAGCACGTCGCTAAACTAGGGAATGAACTTGCGCTCCCTGGGCGGTTCAGCGCAAAAAAGGAGGCGTGTTCCGGCGCAAACGTTCCTTCATGCTATTTTGCAGGTTTAGAAAACAATTGCGCCACTAACCAGGAAAAAATAGTTTAAAGTAAGTGGCGCGTTGCGCATGTTATTCATATGCTATTTTAAGGGCGCATGCTTGGCCATAATCAATGTAGCGTGTACACAACGCGCATACACTTTGATTCTCTCATCTACACAGAAGCAGCAGTTTTCATTTTTGCAAATCATTCATTATTACGATGTAATAAAAAAAAATCATGTTTTCACAGTTCAAGTTCAAGTTATATTTTGATGTGACAAAGTTATGATGAGTCGTTTATTTACTCTTCCCATTAATGCCATAATTTATTAATTCAAACTGATTCGAGGATGCAGAACTCACACAAAAACAAGAGGTGGGATTTATTGTGTGAACCAATCATAGCCAAGCATAACCAATCATACTGCAATGGAGGCATTGCCTCCTCTCACATGACTTTCCCCCATTCATTCTTAATTACCCCCCACCACACGCTTTAGGGGGTCTGTTAAAACTCAATGGGCTCAAGGGAGGCAAGAGAGATGCGGCCTCCCGCTGTAACTTTACCTGCTGGTGTCGTGGTTGGACAGTGTTACTTTAAAAAACAAAAAACTAGTTATTTATACACCTTTTAATGTCATATCAGTGCAAAGCGCTGAAACCCTATTGTAATTGTTACGACTATTATTATTATTATTATTATTATTATTATTCAATAATTCAATTGAATTAAAATCCCGATATATAACTTTTTTATCTTATCTTTTACAAATGTACCTCCTAGATATTCAGTAGCATCTGTTTATGCACATGATATTAGTGATCATTGTGCTGTTGCAATAGTTAGAAATGCAAAATTACTTTGAACAAAACCTTGTGTTATTACCAGGTGGTGTCTCAAATTATTGAACTAGGTTTTGTTAATGATCTTGTTCGGTTTGATTGGGAGAAGATTTAGTTGATTCCAGATATGGAATGTGCCTGGAAGAATTTTTATGAAGGGCTCACTTCATTATAAATGCTGCTCTCAAAAAAATGCCATGTTAAAGCTGATAGTTTTTTTTTTTTTTTTTTTTTTTTTTAATGAAACAACTTGCAACAAATAAGCCTTTGCAGTTCTGAAAAAAAAAAATATTGATTATGTATCAGGGGCATAAAAGGCTGCAGAGCTTAATTCATAATGGATATTTCCATAAAAATGTTAGATAAAGAAAAATGCTTGATTGCTTAAAAAAGCAGTTTGTTGCTGCGAAATATATTTCAGGTACCTAAAACTATAGATATGAACAATGATATGGATTATAGAGGAACTAAATATGGATCTAAAATTAGTTTTAAACAGCTGCTAGTTTTAAACAGTTTTGCTTTGTTTAAATAAAGTTCCAAACTTTCTGGAACTTTGTTTAAAGTTTGTTTGTGAGATCACCTTCTTTTAACAATGGGATAACAAAGGCTCATTATCCAGTGTTAAAAGAAGGAGATCCCACAAACATGAATAACTATAGGCCGTTTTCTAAATTCTTTATTTTTTCAGAACTCTTATTAGTGAACATATTGTCTTCATATTTAACTGAACATAATATTTTATCACATAATCAGTAAATTTTTTTTAAAAAAACATACAAAAAACAGCACAACTACAGCTGCAATTAAGGTCTTAAACTATCTTAATTGAGGCACTTGACAGGGGATATCATTGTGCATCACTTTTATTTATTTATCTAAGGCATTTCGGACTGTTCATTTTCAATGGCGAGCAAACATCATTTTTGATCATGTGTTCCTCCCTGCCCTCACTTCATTACGAGTTGGGAAACACGCAATTTATGTGTTGTTTGTTTGGGAGTGGAGCATGCACGGTCAGCTCTATTAAAAGGGGGCTGACCGTGTTCATTCATAAATTCCTGATGTGTAAAATATGCACTATTGAGATTTTTATATCTGCTCCTGTTGGCTTTCTTCTCAAGGGAAGAAAGTCAATAAAGATTCTTTGGCTTGGATCTTGCGTACGCCGAGGCAGCGCGTATATTGCGGTGCTGCAATAAGAATCTAGTGGCTCGGATCTCGCGTTTGTAGAGGCAGCGCGTAGGTTATGGGTCTGCAATAAGAATCTAGAGGCTCGTATCACACATTTGCCGAGGCAACACGTAGATTACGAGTCTGCAATACATGCGTAAGTGACTGAGCAGACTGGAATTTCTCTTTCTCTCTTTTTCCTATGATTGTGTGCAAACTAATTATGTGTGTTTGCAGACTATTATTTATGGTTCTTTTTGTGACTTAGATTATAACATGAATATTCAGTCTATCATTCAGACCATGTATTCTTGTCTGCTTGTTTCTTGGCTGCCTTTAATTTTGAGGAATTGTGGCTTTGGAAGTTAGATGTCTGTTTAAAAATACTATATTCAGCCTTTCATCCAGACTTTTTGTCTGGTTTGTTTTTTTGCTGTATTTAATTTTGAGGAAATCGGATTTTTTTTTTGTCTGGTTGGTTTTTCGCTGTATTTAATTTTGAGGAAATAAATGTTAAATACTCATCTGATTTTGATGTCTGTATTAATACACTATATTCAGCCTTTCATCCTGTAACATAGCTGAGAAATGCAGGTGAAGACGAGGATCTAAATGGATCTAAAAGCACCGGCTCAGGAACAGGAACAGACATGGGCTCAGGAACAGGCAGCGTGGAGGCGGCCATCTTTACTGAGGGCTCAGGCTACGTGGCGGTGGCCATCTTGTCCGGAGACACTGGCTCGGCGGCGGCCATCTTGTCCAGAGACACTGGGTCGGCGCAGCCATCTTGTCTGGAGACACTGGCTCGGCAGACGTGATGTGAACAGTCTCTGGATCGGCAGACGTGACATGAACAGTCTCTGGCTCGGCAGACGTGACGTGAACAGTCTCTGGATCGACAGACGTGAGGTGAACAGTCTCTGGCTCGACAGACGTGAACAGTCTCTGGCTCAGTGGTCTCGGCGGAACGAGATTCTGGCATGGCGGCCTGGGGAGTTGAGACTGTTGAGATCAGTGAAAATCTTGGATATCGGCTGCTCGGGCAGGTGTCAGTGGCAGATCGGCCAGCTTGGACACCAGTCCTCTCCACCCTCGGACGGGTCCAGTGGACGCAATTGTGCTGGCTGATGGTGCGGTCTGAGGTGGGCCACGCTCCATGGCCGACGGAGCTTCGGCTGTATAGCCGCCCCCCAAAAGAAAGTTAAGGGTGAATGTTACGCCCCGTCTAGGGGAAAAGGGTGCAACATGAAAGACTCAGAAATATGCAGGGTATTTGAACAAAGGTCAATTTACTTACTTAATTTGGGACTTTTGATTCAGGAGCTGACTAGGCCAAAATAACAAACAAAACAACCTTGTCTTTAAACCTCTTTCCTAAACCCTAACCCAAAAGGGTTAAGGGGGGGGGGGGGGGGTTGGGGGGTAATTAGAAACACCTAGGAAGACTAATAAAAAAGAAAAACTACAAAGGACTAGAAAACATGGCACAGAACAGGAAATAACAAAAGTCCACACAAGACAAAGGGGAACACAAGACAGGGATCATGGCACATCCAGACCGTTTTTACTTGTCTGGTTGATCTTTGGCTGCATTTAATTTGAGAAATGAAAAAAAAAAAAATACTTATATTATCTTTGAGGAGTTAGATGTCTGTATTCATATACTATTCAGCTTTTCATCCAGACCGTGTTTACTTGTCTGGTTGATCTTTGGCTGCATTTTATTCTGAGGAAATAAATGGTGAAATTCCCAGGGGCCGTTCTTGTGTGCTTCGGGGCGCAGTGGTCTCCAGCGAGTTCTAGTCTCAGTGTCTGACTCACAGGAGGAGGGTTTAAGAGGGGTCAGTTCGGTTGTTTCCTGCCAGTCATCCATTTCAGGGCACCGTATTGGCTCCTTTAGCAGTCTCAACCGAAGTCTTCCCGTAGTAAGACTGATCTGAGGACCGTCATTATCTCCAAGAAGGCTTCGGGGAAGAGGTCCTGACACCAGTGGCTTCAGGTCTCTGAGGGCAGTCCCTTCCAGGGGGGAAGTGGTTATCACTTCATTATTCAGTGCCCATTTCCCTTCGGTGCCCTCAGGGGGCCGTTCTGCCAACCCCGCTACCTTGTGTGTTTCTGGGCGCAGTGGTCTCGGGTGAGCCCATATCTCAGTGTCCGCCCCGAAATGTAGCGGCACTGGGATGCTCGCCCCTTCTGAGGAGGGTCTCAGGGCAATCAGTGCGGCTGTTCCCTGCCGGTTCTCTGCTTCAACTCGAGTAACATCAGAGACCAGTCTCGAGAGACTAGAAACTACTGCTAAATATATCTCAATGGATCCTGCGCACAGGGGGGTCCTGTCCACAGTGGTAGTCTCCGAGCAGGTTTTGGTTATGGAACAAGTATTCTCGCGTAGCCACACCCTTAGACTGAAGGCAGAAGGTCTGGACTCTGTTGCAGCTTTTCTTGGCCAAGGACCACCCAAGAGTACGTTTGACTGACATGTAACGCAACCAATCACAGTTCGTATTGTTCCGCGTCATGTTTAGGGGTGTGAAAATATAATGTCAATATCCCTGCAATAACAGACCGGCGTTCATCTATAAATAATTCATCCAAGAACGTTGAGCAAGTTTACTGCAACAATGGTGCCACAAACTTCACATACTTTTGAAAAACCAGCGTTTAGTTGGTCCAGATAAGTGCTCATTGTCACAGTTGTAAACACGACGGCGTTCTTCTTCCACGAGGGGCTTTGGCATCACGACATTTGTTACTAGGTGGACCGTTAAAGAACAACACACAAACGTCTCCCAGACATCCTGTAGAATTCAACCAATCAGATGACGACTTAGAAACTCCTAAAGTGTTTCCAGAAAAGTGTGCCATATGAATCAGACATTCAGCCAACGGTCCGTGGGCGTGACGTCTGAGGCTAAGACTATGGAACAAGTGGTAAAGGCTTTGCTGGGGAAGGGGGCCATAGAACCTGTCCATTCCCCCGACAGAGAGTCCAGGTTTACAGCCAGTATTTTATCGTTCCTAAGAAGGATGCAGGGTTGTGTCCAAATCTCTGCACTGAGGCGAATCGTGACAGGTTGCTTTCGGGGCAAAGCATACCAGTATTGTGTTCTTCCTTTCGGCCTAGTCATGTCAACCTGTATTTTGGCTCAATGTGGAGCAGATGGGGGTTTTGGCATTGAGATGTCTTCCTCCCTATATGAAAGTATGGGGGTTTAGGTTGAACGCTGAGAAAAGTGTGCTTTCTCCATGACAGAGGACCACTTTTTGGGTCCCCGGGACCCCGAATTTGGAAATCCAAAAAACGTTTTAACCCATCTAAGGTTAAAAATTTAATTGATGTTCAACAAATAAAAAACGGCTATAATACAGATGAGCAAATGCTAAAGCTTGGGTTGCTGAATATTCGATCGCTTACTTCAAAAGCACTCATTGTTAATGATATGATTTCAGATAATAACCTAGATGTGCTGTGTTTGACAGAAACCTGGCTAAAACCAAACGATTACATTACTTTAAATGAATCAACCCCGCAAGATTATTGTTATAAACATGAGCCTCGTCTGAAACGCAAAGGGGGTGGTGTTGCTGTAATTTATAGTAATAGTTTCAAAACCACTAAGAAATCAAGTTTTAAATATGATTCTTTTGAAGCATTGGTGCTTAATGTAAAATATAGTGTAAACGATAAATCACGTTTGAGATTTGTGCTGGCTACTGTATACAGGCCACCAGGGCACCATACAGACTTTATCAAAGAATTTGCGGACTTTCTATCAGAATTAATATTGACTGCAGATAAAGTACTAATTGTTGGTGATTTTAATATACACATCGATAATGAAAAAGATGCATTGGGATTGGCATTTAAAGACATTGTAAATTCAATTGGAGTTAGACAACACGTGTCAGGACCTACTCATCGTCGTAATCATACTCTAGATCTAATATTATCCCACGGAATAGATGTTGATGCCGTTGAAATTTTGCAGCAGAGCGATGACATCTCAGATCATTATCTAGTCTCGTGTAATTTGCATTTAGCCAAGGCTGCAAAGACAACTCCGTGTTTCAAATATGTGAGACCTATCACTTCTGCCACTAAAGATTGCTTTATTAATAATCTTCCTGATCAGTTTCATCATCTCAGCATCCCAGATAGCTTAGAAGAACTAGATATTACAACAGAAACGTTTAACTCTCTCTTTTCCAGCACTTTAGACACAGTTGCTCCGTTGCGCTTAAAGAAGATTAAAGAAAATAATCCAACGCCGTGGTACAACGAGCACACTCAGGCACTTAAGAGAGCAGCCAGAAAAATGGAGCGCAACTGGAAGAAAACAAAACTAGAGGTATTTCGCATTTCATGGAAGGAGAGCTCAATTACTTACAGAGAGGCTTTAAAAGCTGCTAGATCTGCTTATTTTTCAACCCTATTAGAAGAAAATAAACATAATCCTAGGTATTTATTTGAAACAGTGGCTAAACTAACGAAAAAGAAAGTTTCAAGCCCAGAAGTTTCCAAGCAACACAGCAGTAATGACTTTATGAACTTCTTCACTTACAAGATTGATAATATCAGGGACAAAATTATAACTATGCAACCGTCTACTACAGTATCGCATCAGGCAGTGCATTGTAGTCTCCCGGAGGAAAAATTTGATTCATTCATTGCTATAGGAGAGGAAGAATTTACTAAACTCATTAAATCATCTAAATCGACAACATATATGTTAGACCCTATACCAACTAAGCTACTGAAAGAGATGCTTCCAGAGGTCATAGATCCTCTACTTAATATCATTAATTCATCTTTGTCTCTAGGATACGTACCAAAAAACTTTAAGCTGGCTATGATTAAACCGCTTGTTAAAAAAACGCAACTTGATCCTACAGAATTAGTCAATTACAGGCCGATCTCGAATCTACCTTTTCTGTCAAAGATATTAGAAAAGGCGGTATCCTCACAACTGTGTTCCTTTCTTGAGAGAAATGATATCTGCAAGGATTTCCAGTCAGGATTTAGACCGTACCATAGTACCGAGACAGCTCTCGTTAGAGTCACAAATGATTTGCTCTTATCATCCGATCGTGGTTGTATCTCTCTATTAGTGTTACTCGATCTTAGTGCTGCATTTGACACCATTGACCACAACATTCTTTTAAATAGATTAGAACATTATGTTGGCATTACGGGAAATGCACTAGCATGGTTTAAATCATACTTATCTGACCGTTATCAGTTTGTAGCAGTAAATGATGAGATGTCTCATCGATCACAAGTTCAGTATGGCGTACCACAAGGCTCAGTACTAGGACCGCTGCTGTTCACTCTGTACATGCTACCATTAGGAGATATCATTAGGAAACATGGAATTAGCTTTCACTGTTATGCTGACGATACTCAGCTCTATATTTCTTCAAAACCTAACGAAACTTATCAATTCACAAAATTAACGGAATGCATAGCGGATATAAAAAATTGGATGACTCGTAATTTCCTACTTCTAAATTCTGAAAAAACAGAGTTTCTAATTATTGGACAAAAAACTTCCTCACGTAATAACCTAGAATACTGTCTAACACTCGATGGCTGCTCTGTTAAGTCTTCGTCGTCGGTTAGGAACCTGGGTGTGCTCTTTGATACCAATCTTTCATTTGAAAGTCACGTGTCTAGTATTTGTAAAACCGCATTTTTCCATCTTAAAAATATATCTAAATTACGTCATATGCTCTCATTGACAAATGCGGAACAATTAGTTCATGCGTTCATGACCTCAAGGCTAGATTATTGTAATGCTCTACTGGGTGGTTGCCCTGCACACTTAATAAACAAACTACAGCTGGTTCAAAACGCAGCAGCTCGAGTTCTTACCAGAACCAGGAAGTATGACCATATTATCCCAGTTCTGTCAAAACTGCATTGGCTCCCTATTAAACATCGCATAAATTTTAAAATATTGCTGATTACTTACAAAGCACTAAATGGTTTAGCTCCGCAGTACTTGAGCGAGCTCTTAACGCATTATAGTCCGTCGCGTCTATTGCGATCTCAAAATTCCGGCCAGTTGATAATACCTAGAATATCAAAATCGACTGCTGGCGGTAGATCCTTTTCCTATTTAGCACCAAAACTCTGGAACAGTCTTCCTACCATTGTCCGGGAAGCAGACACACTCTGTCAGTTCAAAGCCAGATTAAAGACACATCTCTTTGACCTAGCATTCACATAATACATTATAGACTTCTATAATTTAATGTTAGGCTGCATAGATTAGGTCAGCCGGAACCGGGAACACTTCCCATAAATCCTGATGTACTCGTTACATCATAAGAAGAATGGCATCTACGCTAATTTTAGTGTCTGTGTTTATCCCGAGGTTTTCCTGCAGCCTGCCGGATCCAGGCCGTATCCAGATCTGACGAAGGACCTTCGCCTGGACCGATGACAACGCAGTGCTGAAGTGCCAACTAGTCTCTCCCTATGGAGGATCCCTCTACTACTCTACAGATAAGGCGTTGTCGGGAAAATTCGTTTCGCGTTCCTACCCCAAAGCAACAAAATAAAATTCTTTATCAAAATTTATAAGGAAAGACAAGTACTTTGTTTAGGCTTGGCTTGTAGGGAATTCCAAACCTGCATATTTTCAAATGCACATAACTATAGAACCCATTCTAAATGCGCATGTGAACGCCATCAGCGTTTCTCACAGGTTCGCGTTTAAAGTCTGTGTAGAGGGAATGGTGTCGTCTTAGCGGCCCCTAATTTAATAACAAATTATCGTTGCGACGGAAGCAAATCAATCAAAACTAACTTTAGATGGAAAATAACTTAACTCTGCTATAAAGCCAAAACAATATCTGTTACCTTAAATTATCCGCTTATCTCTGTAAAGCTGCTTTGAAACAATCTACGTTGTTAAAAGCGCTATATAAATGAAGATGACTTGACTTGACTTGACTTTTTCAGGTGTGGTGTGGGATTCGACGACAATGCAGACACATATTTCTCCTGCTCGTATTGGTTCGATCCTTACAGCTGTTAGCAAGATAAGGCTAGGCCAGTCACTCACTGTCAAACAGTTTCGAGACTGTTAGGTCTGATGGCAGCTGCATCAAGACCAAGTGGTTTCCCTGAGGGGCAAGCCGTTCTGCATGATCAAGGTTACACGCAGGTGCTTCATACTTTGGTTATGTGGAAGAAGCCTTGGTTCATATCCCAGGGTCCTGTGCTGGGAGTTCCAAGCTTACTCTAGAAATCCCTGCACAAGGAACTGGCAGGAATCATCACTTGGATCCAGTTAACTGCCCGGTTGGTACAGTGCTGGAATTTCTGCACGATCGATTCTCCACAGGGTTATCCCCCTCCACTCTAAAGGTTTACGTGGAGGCCTAGCCTGCTTACCACGCATCTTTGGGTGGTGTCTTTGGGGAGAAACCTTTGGTGTTTCCTCCGTGGTGCATCGGATCAGGAGTATGTCAGCTTTGTAAGCCTTATAACATGGGTATTCCTACAAGAGGTGTGTGATGCAGCGGGTTGTTCCTTTCCTCACACATTTGTCAGGTTTACAACCTAGATTTGGGCTTTATCCCTGGATCCCAGGTGATTTCTCTCTTTGTTGTGCTCGCCTGATTTCACACTAGACAGGTACTGGTCACTATGGCAGCATTGGTATTGACGTTCCCATAGCGTCTATCTCGACGCAACGTGTGGCGTTGAAAGGGAATGCCTCAGTTACGACTGTGACCTCGGTTCCCAGAAGAGAGACCATACTTCCCACATGCCTGTGATCGACTTGCTTCGGCCTATCAGAAGCTGACAATGTTTGGTCTGGGTGCGCTTTATAGCTTCATGCCATGACGTCACCCGCCTATACGCCATTGGACTGATTTCTCGTGCGGTAACACTTTACTTGAAGGGGTGTGCATAAGACTGACATGACACCTTCATAATCATGACATGAAACATGTCATGAATATGAAGGAGTTTTTATGCATGTTTATGACAACTGTCATTAAGTGTCATTCGCTCAATTATGACATTTTTATGCAAATATGACGTTTGAGATGTATTTGTTATGACAACTTGACATAAACCAATACATCATAACCTGTCAATGTCTTTGTCATGACAATTTGACATCAACCAATACATCATAACCTGTCATAAATGTGTCACAAACATGACATAGCAGATTTATTATCAAACTTAAGAAACTACTTAGCTTTATGGGTTAACATTACATTAAACTGTCATGTGGTTTGTTTTGACATTGGCTGTCATGAGGCCATTATAACTGTGTCATGAATATATTTATGACCACTTTTTTCTTCCAGTATTCCAGTATTAGTTATAAAATAATTTGACAGTATTAACACTTAATGACATTTTAATGACAAATTAAATTTGTATCACTGTAGTTGAGGTCAAGAAAAATATTCATGACACTGTTATAAAATTATTTGACAGAGTATTAACACTTAATTACATGTTAATGACAAATTCAATTTGTACCACAGGGAAAAAAAAGTGGTCGGTAATATAATGTAATAATTTAATGTAATAAAACCCATAAAGCTAAGTAGTTTCTTAAGTTTGATGATTAATCTGCTATGTCATGTTTATAACATATTTATGACAGGTTATGTTGTCTTGGTAATGTCAACTTGTCATGACAAAGACACTGACAGGTTATGATGTATTGGTTTATGTCAAGTTGTCATAACAAAGACATCTCAAACAATGTCATCTTTGCATTAAAAATGACATAATTGAGCGAATGACACTTAATGTCAGTTGTCATTAACATGCATAAAACCTCCTTCATATTCATGACATGTGTCATGATTATGAAGGTGTCTTGTCAGTCTTATGCACACCCCTTCAAGTAAAGTTTTGCCTCGCGTGCTTCACGACGCAATTACGCAGAGCGTTCCAATAGCATCAATCTCGAAGCAGCATCGTAACCGAGGTGTTCCTTGTGTCACTTTGGTGTCCACGAGTAAGCCTCCTTTTAAATCTTCGATCTGTGAGCTGTAAAGGATGAACCAAATTGCAAATGTTTTGAAATATGTATTGGTATTGTGCTGTTTCGTTATTGTAATATTGTGAGAACTTCTGTGGCTATTCTCATCTTGGCTAGGACACTTTTGAAAAAGTTTATTTCCTGGTTAAATAAAATGTGACCTTGCTGAAAGTAAAAAAGTATTGTTTTCTTAAAAAAAAAAAAAAAAACTTACATAACCTAAACTTTTGAATGGAAGTAGAAGTTTGTTCAGTTTAACATTTTCTGCAAAAATACTTAAATACAATTCACTGATGTACTAATGTGATTATCTATGTATGATATTTGGAAAAGTACTGAAAATTACAACTGACTTGAGAATGCCTTTTAAATTGCAATTCAGTTCCTGAATTTAAAATGAGGTAGTAAACCGGATTCAGAATTATCATTTGAATTTAAGGAAGTAGAGTCAAATGAAATTTTCTATTGCAGGTATACAGTGTAAATTTAAATTTTCAGAATTAATTTAAAAAAAAAAATTCTAATAAGTTTCATCCCGTTTTCTGTAGCACTTCTATGGGATTGGCTCTATCTAGGCTGTTCTCTCCTCTTGCTGTTTGGTTTGTTTTCTTCTTTAAAAACAGTATAAAGCTTTCATCTCTCAAAAGATCAAGAGGCTATGTTTTTGCCATTTTAACCCTATAAATCCTACTGTATCATAGTTAATACAGGAATTTATTGGGCCTCTAAATTACCATGATCAAAACTTTACTGAAAAACCTGTAATACAAAGTCTACTACATGCCTTCTGTCGACTGATTGATAGTTCTTACATTTTTTCCTAGTAAAAGTTTGTTAGTTTTCACTCTTCATTAAGCTATACAATCATTTTCAACTGTGCTAATACGTATCTTATCAAATCAGCACTTTAGAAGAATTTCTTAAGGTGTATATTGTGCAAGGCTTTCTTAGTAGGCTAGAGTAATGACTGCTGAAAATTAAGGTTTGCTATTCAAAAAATCCTAAATCATTGTTTCCACAACAATGTTAAGCACAACTGTTTTCAACATTGAGCACAAAAATCAGCATATGATGGCTGAAAGATCGTGTGACAATAAAGACTAAAGACAAATTCAGCTTTGCCATCACAGGAATAATTTAATTATTAGTTATTTTAAATTGTAGTATTTAAAACATATACTGATTTTACTGCACTTTTAATCAAATAAATGCAGCCTTGCACACACCACAAACTTTTGAATGGCAGTGTAGGTCAATATACCATTGTTTTTAATAAATTAAACGTACAATATGTAATTTTTTCGCCGCTAGGGGTCGCTAACCTCTTACAATAACAAAGGCGTAGTTTGATTACGCAACATTTGCTAAGAATGATGGATCTTGTTGTCAACGTCAAGCCGACCGATCTAATAATGTTTATGGATGAGTAAATACATTGATGTTTTTATCATGACTGTGATATGAAGCAGGTCGGGATTGCTAAGAGACAGCTATCAGCTCCACACGCGACGCGAAATCAACAAAAATAATAAATAATTTGCCTTTAATTGATAATACAGAAAACAATTGCATGTCACAAAGAAATTGTTTTTCCACCTCCACGAATGAGACGAGTGTTGTTCATTATGTCGCCTTGTTGAGGTAAATGGTAGTTTTCCTTGCTTTACCGCGGTCTTAAAGTAAAAAAGATGACTGTGAAAAATAGTAGAATTAAATTAAATACATTTATGGTGAGATTACTACAATTTATTTAATTAAACGCATTTATGGTGAAATTACTACATTTTCATGTCAATCTGTGTTCATTTTGACCACGAAACATGCGCTGTCACTTTAATTCAGCGCGTGCAGCACAGCAGAAATAGACTCGTTGCGGAAACGATCTCTGCACTGCTGTGCACCACAACTGGAACGGATCGACGGACCGCAACCGCGTGCAGTGTGAAAGCTCTGACCTGTTAACATGGGTACTGAAAAAAATACGCACCGCATACGCACTGCAAACGGAGTATGTGTGAAACGGGCGCAATCAGACAAACGCTCCATCTGTTTTCCTGAAGCCAAAATACATCCACACCCATGACTTGACGCCGACGGCCGACTGGAGTGTGTAACATTTCACTGTCATTGCCAGCTCGCTCTGACGGATCCATGTCAGACTCAACAATGTGTGTGAACATAGATAGACTGTGAAACGTAAGTAACGTGTGTGAAGCGGTGTGAAGAAGACAATAATGAGGTTAACGCCACCCGCAGCTTAGTAGGTTGTACGCATATGTCGGAGCAGATGCTGAAAATAGACAGGTGGCAAAATAAACACATTAATCGATACTCTCGCGGACGCATCAATGCATCGAATCGTCGGCTGTATAATCGATGCATCGATACGAATCGATTAATATTTACACCCCTAATAGATATAGTGATTTTTGCTATTTTTAAAGCAAAAAAACTACATATTGTACCTCTAACTTTTATCCATCTTTTAAATTTGGATGTTGTTACAACCCGGCTCTTAGGCTGCAACAAAAAGGGAGAGCAGTCACATCAATTCTCAACAAAACATTTGAACGCAAAGAAATGCACAAAAATATAATATTCACAAAGAACCATGTTAGGGCTGGGCAATCAGCATTGCTCAAACGGTCAAACTCCATGCCTGAGACATACGCCGAAGCAAGACATCACCAAAGCAGTGCTCCACCACAAACCCTTCCAGTGACATTTAACTCGAGTCCAACAAGTGTCAAGTGTATCGACTATGCTCCCCAAATGGCACCTGAAACACACCCATACACCACAAGCACATGCACAGCCGACGTCACAGATGTCAACATTTTATTTATTACTTCACTTGTGGGCAATTAAATTACAACCTGTGAATTATTTCAAGTCTATTTAGGAATTCAGATTTTTTCCTAAACCTACTTGTAAATCAGGGTTTTATCTCTGAAGCTCTTCTTAGTTACTAAGTATATCAATCAGCCGCTAAGAGTGCAGACCGTTCTCCAAGTGTGTGTATAAGCCTTCGGTCTTTGAAAGCAGCCTTGTGATTATGAGCGTGATGTGTATGATATAATGAAGGTGTTTGCCGGCCATCTGTTGCATGATGGGCCCCTCAGGACAGAGCCTCAGCGAAGTGCTTCCTTCTAACCAACTCTAATTGAGAGTGACAAATCCTTCCGCTTGAGTGTGATAACGGCCTTTGTATTTTTGTTTTGTTTTTTTGTGCCATTATAGTGAAAAGCATCAGACAATGTTGAGGTTAATGTGTGGTGACCATGTGTGTAACTGCTGTAGACCCCATTATGTCAATGGAAAGAAATAAACTAGCACACTTCTTCTCATTAGTGTTATTTACAAAGGAAAGCATTACTATTACTGTTGCTTTTACTGAGGGTTAAAAACTTGAACACGAATGACAATGACATTTCATTAGGGCCCAAGCCCTGAAAGGGCGAAGGCCCTATTGTTTTCCTAAGGATTATTATTAGGGCCCAAGCCCTGAAAGGCTCTATGTTATTAGCTCCGCCCAACAGGAAGTCAGCTATTATGGGTTGTTTGAAAAACGTACGCTCTGGAATTTGAAATACTCCTCCTAGAGAATTCATCTGATCGCCACCAAACTCGATCAGCATAAAGTCAAGACACTGCGGATGCTAAATTGCAGACGGATTTTTGATATCTTGAACGGTTTGGCCGTGGCGAGTAAACGAATTTATGGCGAGAAAAGAGAAACAGGAAGTGTGTTATAACTTCTGCATACATTAACTGATCTTGATGAAACTTCAGCAGTGTGTTCGTTGTAAGAGGCCGATCACATGGATGTGACTATTGTGAGTCAAAGTTATAGCGCCACCAACTGGCAGCAGGAAGTGTGTCACTTTCAAAATGCTTTGAAATCACCCTCTTATTTTTACCCGATTTACTTCAAACTTTATGTGTATAATGTAAACACATGGCAGATGTAGAACTGCGAAAGGATTATTGATATCTTAGATACTGTTGCCGTGGCAACGCTTCAAACTTTAATATTCTTTTCGGATGCTTTTGAGACTCTTAGCATGCTTGAAATTTTATAAAACTCGACAGACACATCACACTTATTAGCCAGTAGACATGTGAAAAGTTTCAGAAACGTGTTTTGTGGCCTTATTTCAGAAACTTTAGTTTTTAGTTTTTTCAATAACCATGCATAAACATTATTCTCTCAAAAATGCAAACATCTAACATCTTAGTTGATGACTTTATTTGTGACAAAAATAGTATATATATATATATATACATATATTTGATGTGGCAGTATATTCTACAGTAAAAACTGTACCCAAATCTAGTCAACAAAATGTTGTCTTTCATATTTTGCCTGACTATAACGTTGTTTTTATGAAATATTAGGGCATATAAATGTTAATTTGCAGTTTAATATGTTGCTTATACAGACATTTTATTTCAACATATTTCAGTCGATTTTTACTCATCTCAGTATAGCCAAGCATTTTAGTTGATTAAAGCGGTTTATTCTTTCACACACAGACACGCTATTCATATTTAGGTCAAACAGGCAAACATTCTGTTTCAAACAGGCAAACATTCATTCGCGGTATTCAAACGCAAATTCTGAGAACCTGAAGGGTACATATCTTTACAAATATGTACCCTTCATTCATCTACAGAAACGCGATTCATCTTTTTGCGGTTTACATAGGCCTCCACTAACGTTATTCCATAACGTTATTCCACATTAACACTTGAGAAAAGATAACTTAGCCTACCTCACTCCTCAGCGGGATCTATTGCTCACTGTTTGTTATGTAGGCTATATTATGCATCACTCGCAGCGCGCTGTGTTTACAGCTGATGGGCGTTTCACAGGACTGAAATGGTTCTCAGAATTTGCGTTTGAATAGCGCGCGCTCTCCGGGGTGTGGTCACATTACATTTGAATGAGCTCTAATGAGCTCAACTGGAATCGCTCTCTTTTAATACAGATTTCACAAGCTGGGAATATTTGTTTTTTATAAAAATTACTTCATTTAAAAGATGCGATCTCAAGCTTGATGCCCGTGGGTATGTTTGCCTGTTTGACTGAATTTTCGCGGAGTTACAGATCATTTTCGAACGTGTTTCAAATTGGAGTTCACGGACAGAGAGAGTGCAGAACTCGCATCATGTTAATTTTTCTTTATTTGGCAAAAAGCAAAACACTTTATTTTTATTGTGAGTACACAGAAAAATAGAAATTGAACAGGATCGATTGATGGATAACACGAAAATGAAAGATCAAAATTAACAGAGCATTATGAACTTAATTTACATTGCTAAAAAAAAAAACGAGCAAAACGCGCGGGCGCGCTTTTGGTCCCCAAAGGGTTAACCTCTTTTTGGGGTCCTTGAGATGTTCTGACATGCCCTGACATTTGTGCTTTTTTCAGTTGTTTATAAACATATTAATGGCAAAAACAATTACACTCTATTTAGCACAAACAGGGCTACCATAATATGTGAGCAACAAGAATGTACATGTTTGCATTTTTGAGAGAATAATGTTTATGCATGGTTATTGAAAAAACTAAAAACTAAAGTTTCTGAAATAAGGCCACAAAACACATACTAAATATGTGGATGTTGTCGCCTAGAGTTTTTTCTTCAAAATGATGTGAAAATCAACCTGCCTTATCATTCACATAACACAATACATTGATTTAAATTTTGCAAAGCACTTTCTGTTTGGAAAGGCAATATTCGTGTGGGCGTCAACGATACAATGACACCATCATGCATATTTAGTGGTTCGCACCTGAGGAGACAATTGGGCCTGCATACTTAATGAGCCATTCATTCAAGTGTGTCACCTATAGCCACAAGAAAGAATGCAAGAGCAACAGTTGGAAGCATCTCAATTTTTATTTAATTTTTTCACAAATTGTGCTTGCAAATTGGCCTATAATATCCAAGAAAAAACATGTCTAGTAATTGTGCAGTTAATTCTCATAATGTATTTTCAGTTTTGGAATATTTATCCTCTCCCCAAATTTGTCACTAATAAAACACAATAAAAATTATTTAAAGAAAAGGCTTATATTTACCTTTTAATAGTTTGTTTACATCTACCTTGTAAATCTTTTTTTTATTAAAAAGATTACAATTACAACAACAATTCAAGTGTAATCTTTCTTTGTAAAAACTAAAGTATACATTTTATCATACATATTTCAAAGTTAAGGATTTGATTGATTTTTTGACTACTTCATTTTTGACAAAACATACTATATTTAACATATGAGCAAAAATTGGCAAACAAAAGCTCATTTGAGGTGGCAGATATTTTACAGTAAAAATGTATAATATATCCAAAACTAATCAACGAAATGTTGTCTTTCATATGTCTGTAACATAGGTCTTTCGTTTTTATTATAAGAAATATAAATGTTAATTTGCAGTTTAATACGTTGCTTATACAAATTTGTACTCAGTATAGCAATACAGTTTGCTAAAAGCGAAACATTCATTTACACACAGAAACGCCTGACTATATAATATAATATAATATAATATATAACGTTGTTTTTATGAAATATTAGGGCATATACATGTTAATTTGCAGTTTAATACGTTGCTTATACAAATAGCCTACATTTTATTTCAACATATTTCAGTCGATTTTTACTCATCTCAGTATAGCAATACAGTTTGCTAAAACATCATCATTCATTCACACACAGAAACGCGATTCAAATTTAAACTGTCTTTTTGCGAGCTGTGGTAAACAGCGGGCATTTCTGCTGTTCATTCATTCACAAACAGAAACGCGATTCACTTGAGAAGGAAAAAAAACGTACTTCAGTATTCCTCAGCTCAGTCGGATCCTTGCTCCTCGAAATACCCGCACTTCTGAGGTACATTTTCCATTATTATTATTCCTCACAGCGCTGCGAGACGGTGTAAAGAATTACAATGATCTGATTAAACTTGTGTTTCCTCAAGCTGATATGGGGGCGTTCACAGGTTTGCGTGGATTGCCTCAGTAATTTGCGTTTGAACAGCGCACGCTCTCCGTGGGCGGGGTCACATTCAAAATAATTAGATGAGATGAGAAGGACTGACATCTCGCTCTTTTCTTACAGATTACATGAACTGAGAATATTTGTTTTTTTATATAAATTGCTTCATTTAAAAGAAGAGAATTCAAGCTTCATGCCTGTATGTCTGTATGCCTGTTTGACTGAGTATTCCCTGAGTTATGGTTCATTTTCGGACGCGTTTCAGAATGGACTTAACTGACAGAGAGAAGGCAGAACTCGCTTCGTGTTTATTTTTCTTTATTTGGCAAAAAGCACAACACTTTGTTTTTATTGTGAGTATACACAAAATAATACACATTTAACAGGATCGATTGATGTATGAAACTGGTTTGAAACACACCGGCGTGATTGCCGACCTCAGAGGGTTAAAAATGAAAGTAAAATATGTTTGTCTGCACTGACATTGATAATGGTGCGGAGCAGAGCGAGCGTTTTCAATGATTTCCTATGGAAGTAGGAATGAACTACAAAACGTTCGCTCTTCTCTGCTCGTTCCTCGCCGTAGACACGCACCGTTATGAATACCCATGCAGCCGTGAGCATTTTAGTTTAATTTTAAAATTAGCGCCATTTTGGGGGCGGATTGCTTTAATTTATTTTACAACAGCACAATGTTGTGTTTTATTGCGTGTACACAAATATAAGTTAACACTTTGCAGTTTGAATGATGTCCTGTATGAACAAAATTACAAAGTATGTTTTTATGTCTCCACTGTTCAATCGCGCCCACGCCACACAGACACACACACACACACACACACACACACACACACACACACACACACACACACACACACACACACACACACACACACACACACACACACACACACACACATTCCAGCATTGCAATCTTGACATTGCAGCCTGTTCATTATAGCCCTAATAAAATATAATAATAAAATAGTCAACCTAACATAAAAAAATTACACTGCTCTGTTTAAATAGTCAGTAGTACAATTTGTACCATTCACGGTAAGCATCACTCCACTGTGATGTTTCCAAGCACATTTTTGCACGTGTGAAGAGGATGATTTTTTCCGTCGATATTGGAACACGAGTGAAGTACAAAGCCTATAATAAAGAATAGTTTAGCATCCAAATACATCGCAAATGCTGAAACATTTTGATTCTAATGAGAGGGTTATGTGAGCCCAACACTGCTTACTTTCATTTTTATTTTTACATTAAAGGATTTAAAGGATTTGTTGAATGTTCCATGGATTTGTTGAGGATTTGTTGAGGACTTGTTGAGGATGTGGAATATTTTGAGTGTATCTTAAAATCAGAATAAGGTAATAAGGTTTCTGTCTTATATATATATATATATATATATATATATATATATATATATATATATATATATATATATATAAATATAGCTGCGAGCAGCGATTACGGGCCAAAGCCGGCGGCACCGCCACCCCGGTAACTAAAGGCACCGGGGTGGCGGTGCCACCGGCTTGGGCCCGTAATCGCTGCTCGCAGCTATATTTATTAGGGCCCAAGCCCTGAAGGGGCGAAGGCCCTATTGTTTTCGTTAGGATTATTAGGGCCCAAGCCCTGAAAGGGCGAAGGCCCTATTGTTTCCGGTAGGATTATTAGGGCCCAAGCCCTGAAAGGGCGAAGGCCCTATTGTTTTCGTTAGGATTATTTTTATTATTATTTTTTTTTTACTTCTCGGGCACTTTTGGGGCCTTTAACGTGCTCGAAAACTCTTGAAATTTTGCACACAGGTCAGAACCCGCGGCCATCAGGGCCGGGCTGAAGCTGGTACCCGGGCGTGGCAGGGGGGCTCAACAGCGCCCCCTTGAACAGGGTCCGAAAACTTGGTCCATATATCAAACATGCTTGCATGAATTAATATGAATCTCGGTACACATATAGATCTCATCGGGCAGAACAACTTCTGCACTCTATGTTATTAGCTCCGCCCAAAAGGAAGTGAGCTATTATGGGTTGTTTGAAAAACGCATGCTGTGGAATTTAATGTACTCCTCCTACAGAATTCATCCGATCCCCACCAACCTCGGTCAGTGTGAAGTCAAGACATTGAGGATGCTAAATTGCGGACGGATTTTTGATATCTCAAACGGTTTGGCCGTGGCGAGGAAACGAATTTATGGCTAGTTTTACCCACAGTTACAAAAATCAGTACGTATATTGGACTCATCGATCCAGACAACTTTCTAATTTACAGCCATTAGCTCCGACCAACAGGAAGTCAGATATTTTGGTTTGAATGTGGATTTCTTTGCAAAATCAGCCTCTGAATTTTTACCCACTCCTCCTAAGTGGTTTATTTTATTCCCACCAAACTTTTTCAACATGATGAAAATACATTAAAGATGCTAAATTGTGAACGGATAATACATATCTCAAGGGGTTTTGCTATGGCGAGGGATTAAAGTAATGTCAAAAATGGAAACACTAAAACCCTCATATTTTCTAAAAATGTAATTATACACCATTTATTTCTTTATAAAATTATACAAATATCAGAACTAAACCCATTTTATTCTTTTTTCAATTTAATAATTGCTTATGTTTACAAACAGCCAGAATATTTTTTTTTGTCCAAAAAATAAATAAATCATGTCATTCATAGTGCTATACTGCCCTCTTGAGCTCAAAATCAGGTAGGCCTATTGTATCTATATAAAAATATACTAGGTATGTGACGGTGAGAATATTTTACCACCAGTTAATCAACTTTAATCAATGTTGTGGAATATTTTGAGTGTATCATAAAATCAGAATAAGGTAAGACAAGTAATATTTTCTGTCTATATATATATATATATATATATATATATATATATATATATATAAATATAGCTGCGAGCAGCGATGAAGGGCCAAAGCCGGCGGCACGCCACCCCGGTGCCTTTAGGTAACTAAAGGCGCCGGGGTTGCGGTGCCACCGGCTTGGGCCCGTAATCGCTGCTCGCAGCTATATTTTATTATTATTATTATTATTATTTTGTCAACCTTTCGGGCACTTTTGGGGCCCTTAACATGCTCAAAAACTCTTGAAACTTTGCACACGGGTCAGAACCCGCGGCCATCAGGGCCGGGCTGAAGCTGGTACCCGGGCGTGGCAGGGGGGCTCGACAGCGCCCCCTGGAACGGGATCCGAACACATGTCCATAAATCAAACACGCTTGCATGTAATAAAATTAAACTCGGTACACATATAGATCTCATCGGGCCGAACAACTTTCGTGCTCTAAGTTTTACGCCAGCCAAACAGGAAGTCGGCTATTTAGGGTTGTTTGGAAACGCATGCTGTGGAATTTAATGTACTCCTCCTAGAGAATTCATCCATTCGCCTCCAAACTCGGTCAGCGTGAAGTCAAGGCATTGAGGATGCTAAATTGCGGACGGATTTTTAATATCTCGAACGGTTTGGCCGTGGCGAGGAAACGAATTTATGGCGAATAATGGAAACAGGAAGTGTGTTATAACTTCTGCATACATTAACTGATCTTGATTCAACTTCAGCAGTGTGTTCGTTGTAAGAGGCCGATCACATGGATGTGACTATTGTGAGTCAAAGTTATAGCGCCATCAACTGGCAGCAGGAAGTGTGTCCCTTTCAAAATGCTTTAAAATCACCCTCTTATTTTTACCCAATTTGCTTCAAACTTTTTGTGTTTAATGTAAACACACGGCAGATGTAGACCTGTGAAAGGATTTTTGATATCTTTAATAATGTTTCCATGGCAACGCTTCAAACTTTAATATTTTTTTTTGATGCTTTTGAGACTCTTAACATACTTGAAATTGCATGAAACTCGACAGACACATCACATTTATTAGCCAGTAGACATGTGCAAAGTTTCAGAAACGGGCGTGGTGAGGGGCTCAGTAGCGCCACCTTTAGTCATAAGTGGGGGGGTTAGTTTTATCAACAGCAACAAAACTTGGTATGTGTATTGTTCTCATCAAGACGGACAACTTTCTAATTTACATTAACCATCTCCGACCAACAGGAAGAGAGATATTTTGGTTTGAATGTGGATTTTCTGAAGAATTTTCTCTCCCTCTCTCTGTGTCTATGTGTGTGTGAGGGGAGGGGGGGAGGGATTTGACTATTGCTTTTATATTGTTAATCAAGGTTTCAGGGGCTTTTGGGGTCCTTAACGTGCTCAAAAACTCTTGAAACTTTACACACATGTCAGAACCCACGGCCATCAGGGCCGGGCTGAAGCTGGTACCCGGGCGTGGCTGGGGGGCTCAACAGCGCCCCCTTGAACGGGGTTCTAAAACTTGGTCCATATATCAAACACGCTTGCATGAATTAATATGAAACTCGGTACACATATAGATCTCATCGTGCCGAACAACTTTCCCCCGGTCAAGTTTTACGCCAGCCCAACAGGAAGTCGGCTATTATGGGTTGTTTGGAAAACACTTGCTGTGGAATGTGAAATACAAGACTTTGAGGATGCTAAATTGCGGACGGATTTTTGATATCTCGAACGGTTTGGCCGTGGCGAGGAATCAAATTTATGGCGAGAAAAGAGAAACATGAAGTGGAATAACTTTTGCATACATTAACTGATCTTGATGAAACTTCAGCAGTGTGTTCGTGGTAAGAGGCCGATCAGATGTATGTAACTATTGTGAGTCAAAGTTATAGCGCCACCAACTGGCAGCAGGAAGTATGTCACTTTCAACATGCTTTTGACAAAAGTGGGGGGGTTAGTTTTAAGTACAGTAAAAAAATATTTGTTTGTATATTGTTCTCATCAAGCCGGACAACTTTCTAATTTACATTCATTAGCTCAGGCCATCAGGAAGTCAGATATTTTGGTCTGAATGTGGATTTTTTTGCAAAATCAGCCTCTGAATTTTTAGCCACTCCTCTTACACTATTTATTTTATTCCCACCAGACTTTTTCAACGTGATGAAAATACATTAAATATGCTAAATTGTGAACGGATAATAAATATCTCAAACGGTTTTGCTATGGCGAGGGATTAAAATAATGTCCAAAAAGGAAAAACTAAAATCCTAAAATCTTCTAAAAATGTAATTATATACCATTTATTTCTATATAAAAGTATACAAATATCACAACTAAACCCATTTTATCCTGTTTTTAAAAAGAATTTTATTCTAATTTTATTCTAAAATTAAAAACAGTAAAGTAAAAAAACAAAACAAGTCATACATAGGGCTATACTGCCCTCTTGTGTCCAAAAGCACATCAAAATAGTATATAAAACTTTTTACCAGGTAGGCCAATATTCTATTTAAAGATACATTTATTAGGTATGTGTCTGAGGATATTTTCCCACCGGTTATTCGACGTGTGACACAAGCGGCTTTTAAAGTGCGAAGTGCTTTTAAATTGCTAATATAAAAGTGAAAGAAAAATACAGACTTCCACACTGACATTGATAATGTTGCACACACAAATCACACACACGTTGGAAAGAATGATGCTTTTAAACAACACTAAACCGCCATTAGGTTGTTGCCAGGCATCCATCTTAATAAGCGAGTCATTGATTCAGTCGTTCAAACGATTTGTTCGAATGAGTCGATCATGATTAAGACAGATGTTTATGGATTGATCATTCAAACTTTGAGTCAACCTGATTCCTTAAAAATGCTGAATCGTTCAGTTATGAGAAAACACGTGATGCGTGATGGTTCTGCTGTGATCTTTAACTATTTTCGCTGCTGAAACAGAACAAAAACAGTCAATACTGCATCTAAAATGTAAGTGACTTAATTGTAACTGTTTATTAACCTGTTGTATGAAATCTAGGGGTGGGAGAAAAAATTGATTCTTAGATGCATCGCGATGCGGACGTGGACGATTCTGAATCGATTCACAAATGTCAAAAAATCGATTCTCTAAAAAAATATGTTTCTAATAACGTAATATTGACGGAACGCAAAAGGCGGAACTCTAAGCAGATGTGCGTGCAGTCTGTGGCGCGCACATCACAGAGAAGTTTCTTCTGCTCACCAAGGCTGCATTTATTTGATTAAAAATACAAACAAAAACAGTAATATTGTAAAATATTATTCCAATTTAAAACAGCTGCTTTCTATTTTAATATATTTTAAACTGTTATTTATTCCTGTGATCAAAGCGGAGTCACTGTCACATGATCCTTCAGAAATTATTCTAATATGATGATTGATGCTCAAGAAACATTCATTATTATTTTAAATGTTGAAAACAGTTGTGTACAGTCTTTGATGAATATAAAGTTCAAAAGAACAGCATTTATCTGAAATCTAAAGCTTTTGTAACATAACACTACCGCTCAAAAGTTTGGGGTTAGTAATAATTTAAATTTTATTTTTGGGGGAAAGAAATAAAATAAATCAATACTTTTATTTATGAAGGATGAGTTAAACTGATCAACAGTTACAGTAAAGACATTTGTAATGTTAAAAAAAATATATTTGAAATAAATGCTGTTCTTTTGAACTTTACATTCATCAAAGCATTTTGAAAAAAAAATCTGTACACAACTGTTTTCAACATTGAAAATAATAATGAATATTTATTGAGCATCAATCATCATATTAGAATGATTTCTGAAGGATCATGTGACACTGAAGACTGGAGTAATGATGCAGAAAACTCAACTTTGATCACAGAAATTAATTACTATGTAAAATATTTTAAAATTGAAAACAGCTGTTTTAAATTGGAATAATATTCCACAATATTACAGTTTTTGTTTGTATTTTTAATCAAATAAATGCAGCCTTGGTGAGCAGAAGAGACTTCTCCTAAAAACATTAAAAATCTTACTAACCCCAAACTTTTGAACGGTAATATATATATAAATGTGTGTGTATGTGTATATATATATATATATATATAAATATAGCTGCGAGCAGCGATGGAGGGCCAAAGCCGGTGGTACCGCCACCCGGTGCCTTTAGGTAACTAAAGGCACCAGGGTTGCGGTGCCACCGGCTTGGGCCTGTAATCGCTGCTCGCAGCTATATTTAGGGCCCAAGCCCTGAAAGGGCGAAGGCCCTATTGTTTTCGTTAGGATTATTATTAGGGCCCAAGCCCTGAAAGGGCGAAGGCCCTATTGTTTTCGGTAGGATTATTTATTATTATTATTAGGGCCCAAGCCCTGAAAGGGCGAAGGCCCTATTGTTTTCGGTAGGATTATTGTTTATTATTAGGGCCCAAGCCCTGAAAGGGCGAAGGCCCTATTGTTTTCGTTAGGATTATTAGGGCCCAAGCCCTGAAAGGGCGAAGGCCCTATTGTTTTCGTTAGGATTATTATTATTATTAGGGCCCAAGCCCTGAAAGGGCGAAGGCCCTATTGTTTCCGGTAGGATTATTAGGGCCCAAGCCCTGAAAGGGCGAAGGCCCTATTGTTTCCGGTAGGATTATTTATTATTATTAGGGCCCAAGCCCTGAAAGGGCGAAGGCCCTATTGTTTCCGGTAGGATTATTAGGGCCCAAGCCCTGAAAGGGCGAAGGCCCTATTGTTTCCGGTAGGATTATTTATTAGGGCCCAAGCCCTGAAGGGGCGAAGGCCCTATTGTTTTCGGTAGGATTATTTATTATTATTATTTTTTTGTCAACCTTTCGGGCACTTTTGGGGCCCTTAACATGCTCGAAAACTCTTGAAACTTTGCACACGGGTCAGAACCCGCGGCCATCAGGGCTGGGCTGAAGCTGGTACCCGGGCGTGGCAGGGGGGCTCAACAGCGCCCCCTTGAACGAGGTCCGAAAACTTGGTCCATAAATCAGACACGCTTGCATGTAATAATAGGAAACTCAGTACACATATAGATCTCATCAGGCCGAACAACTTTCGTACTTTTACTTTTTACGCCAGCCCAACAGGAAGTCGGCTATTATGGGTTGTTTGGAAACGCATGCTGTCGATTTTGATGTACTCCTCCTAGGGAATTCATCCATTCGCCTCCAAACTCAGTCAGCATGAAGTCACGACATTGAGGATGCTAAATTGCGAACGGATTTTTGATATCTCGAACGGTTTGGCCGTGGCGAGGAAACGAATTCATGGCGAATAATGGAAAAAGGAAGTGTGTTATAACTTCTGCATACATTAACTGATCGTGATGAAACTTCAGCAGTGTGTTCGTTGTAAGAGGCCGATCACATGGATGTGACTATTGTGAGTCAAAGTTATAGCGCCACCAACTGGCAGCAGGAAATTTGTCACTTTCAAAATGCTTTGAAATCACTCTCTTATTTTTACCCGATTTGCTTAAAACTTTATGTGTATAATGTAGACACACGGCAGATGTAGACCTGTGAAAGGATTATTGATATCTTAGATACTGTTGCCGTGGCAATGCTTCAAACTTTAATATTCTTTTTTTAAGCTTTTGAGACTCTTAACATACTTGAAATTGCATGAAACTCGACAGACACATCACATTTATTATTCAGTAGACATGTGCAAAGTTTCAGAAACGGGCGTGGTGGAATGGCTCAGTAGCGCCACCTTTAGCTAAAAATGGGGGCTTAGTTTTTCCTAGAATCACAAAACTTGGTACGTATATTGTTCTCATCAGGCCGGACAACTTTCTAATTTATTGTCATTAGCTCAGACCAACAGGAAGTCAGATATTTTGGTTTGAATGTGGATTTTCTGGAGAATTTTCTCTCTCTCTCTGTGTGTGTGTGTGTGTGTGTGTGTGTGTGGAGGGGGTGGGGGGGATTTGTCTGTTGGGTGAGATTTGCTTTTTTGTTTTTCAAGGTTTCAGGGGCTTTTGGGGCCCTTAACGTGCTCGAAAACTCTTGAAACTTTGCACACAGGCCAGAACCAACGGCCATCAGGGCCGGGCTGAAGCTGGTACCCGGGCGTGGCAGGGGGGCTCGACAGCGCCCCCTGGAACGGGATCCGAACACGTGTCCATAAATCAAACACACTTGCATGTAATAATATGAAACTCGGTACACACATAGATCTCCTCGGGCCAAACAACTTTCGTGCTCTAAGTTTTACGCTAGCCCAACAGGAAGTCGGCTATTTAGCGTTGTTTGGAAACACATGCTGTGGAATTTAATGTACTCCTCCTAGGGAATTCATCCATTCGCCTCCAAACTCGGTCAGCATGAAGTCAAGACATTGAGGATGCTAAATTGCGGACGGATTTTGAATATCTCGAACGGTTTGGCCGTGGCGAGGAAACGAATTTATGGCGAAAAAATGAAACAGGAAGTGTGTTATAACTTCAGCATACATTAACTGATCTTGATGAAACTTCAGCAGTGTGTTCGTGGTAAGAGGCCGATCATATGGATGTAACTATTGTGAGTCAAAGTTATAGCGCCACCAACTGGCAGCAGGAAGTGTGTCACTTTCAACATGCTTTTGACAAAAGTGGGGGGGTTAGTTTTAAATACAGTAAAAAAAAAAAAGTGTGTATATTGTTCTCATCAAGCCGGACAACTTTCTAATTTACATTCATTAGCTCCGGCCATCAGGAAGTCAGATATTTTGGTCTGAATGTGGATTTTTTTGCAAAATCAGCCTCTGAATTTTTAGCCACTCCTCTTAAACTATTTATTTTATTCCCACCAAACTTTTTCAACATGATGAAAATACATTAAATATGCTAAATTGTGAACGGATAATAAATATCTCAAATGGTTTTGCTATGGCGAGGGATTAAAGTAATGTCCAAAAAGGAAACACAAAGCCTCAAATATTCTAAAAATGTAATTATATACCATTTATTTCTATATAAAAGTATACAAATATCACAACTAAACCCATTTTATTCTTTTTTTTTTTCAATTTAATAATTCTTTATAAGTTTAAAAATAGTAATTGTACTATTTAGTCCCATAAAAGTCAAGTCATACATAGGGCTATACTGCCCTCTTGTGTTCAAAATCAGGTAGGCCTATTGTATCTACATAAAAATATACTAGGTATGTGACGGTGAGAATATTTTACCACCGGTTAATTGACGTGTGACACCGCTGGGGGCTTTTGAATCGCCAACTTAAAAACGAAAGTAAAATATGTTCGTCCGCACTGACATTGATAGTTGTTGAGCGAGCGTTTCAAATGAATTCCTATGGAAGTAGGAATTAACTGAAAAACGTTCACTCTGTTCTGCTCGTTCCTCGCCGTGGACGCACACCGTTATGAATGCCCGTGCAGCCATGAGCATTTTAGTTTAGCTAAATGAGCAGCCATGAGCATTTTAGCGCCTTTCAGGGGGTGGATTGCTTGAAATTATTTTACAAAAGCACAATGTTGTGTTTTATTGCGACTGTACACAAATATAAGTTAACACTTTGCAGTTTGAATGTCGTCCTGTATAATGACGGACTATGTTTTTATGTGTCCACTGTTCAATCGCGCCCACGCTACACACACACACACGGTTTACTATCTTTGTGGGGACTCTCCATAGACTTAATGGTTTTTATACTGTACAAACTGTATATTCTATCTCCTTACACTAACCCTACCCCTAAACCTACCCATCACAGAAAACTTTCTACATTTTTACATTTCCAAAAAAACTCATTCTGTATGATTTATAAGCTTGTTTACCCATGGGGACCTCTATTTAGGTCCCCACTGTGACATGATTGCCCATGAGTCTGTGTGCATTAAGATTGAAGTCTCCACACGGATAGAAAAACATGAGCAGACACACACACACACACACACACACACACACACACACACACACACACACACACACACACACACACACACACACACACACACACACACACACACACACACACACACACACACACACACATTCCAGCATTGCAATCTTGACATCGCAGCCTGTTCATTATAGCCTTAATAAAATATAATAATAAAATGGTCAACCTAACATATAAAAATTACACTGCTCTAAATAGTCAGTAGTACAATTCGTACATTCACAGTAGTCACCGCTCCACTGTGATGTTTCCAAGCACATTTTTGCGCATGTGAAGAGGATAATTTTTCCCTTCAATATTGGAACGTGAGTGAAGTACAAAGCCTTTAATAAACAATAGTTTAGCATCCAAAAAAAGTAATATATATATATATATATATATATATATATATAATATATTATTATTATTATTATTATTATTATTATTATATATAATAATAATAATATATATTAAAAATGGGGGAAAAAAGAATATCTATCTATATATATATATATATATTGTTACACACACACATATATATATATATATATATATATATATATATATATATATATATATATATATATATATATATATATGTGTGTGTGTAACAATACATATATATATATAGATAGATATTCTTATATATATATATATATATATGTGTGTGTGTGTGTGTGTATGTATATATATATATATATATATATATATATATATATATATATATAAATATAGCTGCGAGCAGCGATGGAGGGCCCAAGCCGGTGACACCGCCACCCCGGTGCCTTTAGTGTAACTATTACTAGGGCTATTACTATTTATTATTAGGGCCCAAGCCCTGAAAGGGCGAAGGCCCTATTGTTTCCGGTAGGATTATTTATTAGGGCCCAAGCCCTGAATGGGCGAAGGCCCTATTGTTTTCGTTAGGATTATTTTTGTTATTATTTTTTTTCTACTTCTCGGGCACTTTTGGGGCCTTTAACGTGCTCGAAAACTCTTGAAATTTTGCACACAGGTCAGAACCCGCGGCCATCAGGGCCGGGCTGAAGCTGGTACCCGGGCGTGGCAGGGGGGCTCAACAGCGCCCCCTTGAACAGGGTCCGAAAACTTGGTCCATATATCAAACATGCTTGCATGAATTAATATGAATCTCGGTACACATATAGATCTCATCGGGCAGAACAACTTCTGCACTCTATGTTATTAGCTCCGCCCAAAAGGAAGTGAGCTATTATGGGTTGTTTGAAAAATGCATGCTGTGGAATTTAATGTACTCCTCCTACAGAATTCATCCGATCCCCACCAAACTCGGTCAGTGTGAAGTCAAGACATTGAGGATGCTAAATTGCGGACGGATTTTTGATATGTCGAATGGTTTGGCCGTGGCGAGGAAACGAATTTATGGCGATAAAAAAGAAACAGGAAGTGTGTTATAACTTCTGCATACATTATCTGATCTTGATGAAACTTCAGCAGTGTATTCGTTGTAAGATGCCGAACACAAGGATGTGACTATTGTGAGTCAAAGTTATAGCGCCACCAACTGGCAGCAGGAAGTGTGTCACTTTCAAAATGCTTTGAAATCACTCTCTTATTTTTACCCGATTTGCTTCAAACTTTATGTGTATAATGTAGAGACACGGCAGATGTAGACCTGTGAAAGGATTATTTATATCTTAGATACTGTTGCCGTGGCAACACATCAAACTTTAATATTATTTTCTGATGCTTTTGAGACTCTTAGCATGCTTGAAATTAGAAGAAACTCGACAGACACATCACACTTATTAACCAGTAGACATGTGCAAAGTTTCAAAAACGGGCATGGTGGAATGGCTCAGTAGCGCCACCTTTAGTAAAAAATGGGGGCTTAGTTTTTCCTAGAATCACAAAACTTGGTAGGTGTATTGTTCTCATCAAGCCGGACAACTTTCTAATTTACAGTCATTACCTCAGACCCACAGGAAGTCAGATATTTTGGTTTGAATGTGGATTTTCTGAAGAATTTTCTCTCCCTCTCTCTGTGTCTCTGTGTGTGTGAGGGGAGGGGGGGATTTGACTATTGCTTTTATATTGTTAATCAAGGTTTCAGGGGCTTTTGGGGTCCTTAACGTGCTCAAAAACTCTTGAAACTTTGCACACAAGTCAGAACCCCCTGCCATCAGGGCCGGGCTGAAGCTGGTACCCGGGCGTGGCAGGGGGGCTCAACAGCGCCCCCTTGAACTGGGTCCCAAAACTTGGTCCATAGATCAAACACGCTTGCATGAATTAATATGAAACTCGGTACACATATAGATCTCATTGGGCCGAACAACTTTCCCCCGGTCAAGTTTTACGCCAGCCCAACAGGAAGTCGGCTATTATGGGTTGTTTGGAAAACGCTCGCTGTGGAATGCGAAGTACTCCTCCTAGAGAATTCATCCAATCCCCACCAAACTCGGTGTGCATGAAGTCAAGACATTGAGGATGCTAAATTGCGGACGGATTTTTGATATCTCGACCGGTTTGGCCGTGGCGAGGAAACGAATTTATGGCGAGAAAAGAGAAACAGGAAGTGGTATAACTTCTGCATACATTAACTGATCTTGATGAAACTTCACCAGTGTGTTCGTGGTAAGAGGCCGATCAGATGGATGTAACTATTGTGAGTCAAAGTTATAGCGCCACCAACTGGCAGCAGGAAGTGTGTCACTTTCAACATGCTTTTGACAAAACTGGGGGGTTAGTTTTAACTACAGTAAAAAAAAAATAGTTTGTATATTGTTCTCATCAAGCCGGACAACTTTCTAATTTACATTCATTAGCTCCGGCCATCAGGAAGTCAGATATTTTGGTCTGAATGTGGATTTTTTTGCAAAATCAGCCTCTGAATTTTTAGCCACTCCTCTTAAAATATTTATTTTATTCCCACCAAACTTTTTCAACATGATGAAAATACATTAAAGATGCTAAATTGTTAACGGATATTGAATATCTCAAACGGTTTTGCTATGGCGAGGGATTCTGTTTTTGCAATTCAAGAAGTATGAAAAAGTTATGAACAGGCTATTTAGTGCTATTTGGTTCAACAAAAAAGCAAACATAGGGCTATACTGCCCTCTTGTGTTCAAAATCAGGTAGGCCTATTGTATCTACATAAAAATATACTAGGTATGTGACAGTGAGAATATTTTACCACCGGTTAATCGACGTGTGACACCGCTGGGGGCTTTTGAATCGCCAACTTAAAAACGAAAGTAAAATATGTTCGTCCGCACTGACATTGATAGTGGTTGAGCGGGCGTTTCAAATGAATTCCTATGGAAGTAGGAATTAACTGAAAAACGTTCACTCTGTTCTGCTCGTTCCTCGTCGTGGACGCGCACCGTTATGAATGCCCGTGCAGCCATGAGCATTTTAGTTTAATTTTAAAATTAGCGCCTTTCGGGGGGTGGATTGCTTGAAATTATTTTACAAAAGCACAATGTTGTGTTTTATTGTGACTGTACACAAATATAAGTTACAGTTTTTCTCGATTGTTTACACACATTTTCTGAAAGCATGCCTCATATTCTCAGAACTCTACACACAAATCCAAAAACACACACACAATGGGCAAAACCCCTCAACTCTCCTGCAAAATGAAACTTTACATTCAAAACAATGTTATTTCTTCTCAAAATGGTATTTTGTTTTCAAATGACACACACAAACCATCACATGAATAGACATTTATAAGAACCAGTTGAACACTGATGTGTTCAATGTAAAACACTATGATGAATGCAAAACACTTCTTCTCCATTCATCATAATGATTTAGGCCTTTTTTTGTTCAGTGTTACACTTTCTACAGACAGTACATAGGCTAGGCCCTACATAGGCTAAGTGTGTTGTAAAATATCTGAGAATATTGTTTTTATACTCAGAACACACAAATACACGGTAACGAATATATTTTATTTTTCCCACAAAAACAATGTTCCCAACCAACACAAAGTTGGACATACAGTGGTCTACATACAAAACAACAGAAGAATTTACTGTATACAGTTACAGTAATAAAAAAAAAAAAAAATCCAATGTTGGCATCCATTGCCCCATTGAAGAGCTGACCTTTTGCCCTTTTATGCTAAAGCTCTGATTGCTAATTGTAAAACTGTGTGACGGGTGTTTGCCCATGTGAAGAGTCAGTGTGCATATTTGAATGGCAGTGTGTTCCTTGTGAAAACAAGAGATTTTCTGCATGAAAATTGTGCCAAAAGCAGAGAATTGTGTGTAGTGTTTTGAAAAAAGTGTGTTTTAGAACTGCAATTTGAGTGTAAAGCAGGAATTGTGCTTGTAGTTTAGCAGAATTGGCTCAGGGGGTTGGTGAATGAGTTACATGTTGTGGTCATTGTGTCTCAAGTACCAGAAAATGTGTGTAAACAATCGAGAAAAACTGTAACACTTTGCAGTTTGAATGTCGTCCTGTATAATGACGTTTGTTTTTATGTGTCCACTGTTCCATCGCGCCCACGCCACTCACACACACACACACACACACACACAAACACACACACACACACACACACACACACACACACACACACACACACACACACACACACACACACACACACACACACACACACACACACACAGACACACACACACACACACACACACACACACACACACACACACACACACACACACACACACACCGCAGCCTGTTCAGTATAGCCTTAATAAAATATAACAAATAAAATCTCAAACGGTTTTGCTATATTGAGGGATTAAAAAAGGAAACACTAAAAGCTTTATATCTTATAAAAATGTAATTATACACCATTTATTTCTATATAAAATTATACAAATATCAGAACTAAACCCATTTTATTATTATTATTATTATTCAATTTAAGAATTATGTTTGAGTTTAAAAAAAGCCAGAATGTTTTAGTCCAAAAAATAAATAAATCATGCCATGGATTGCTTGAAATTTAATTTTTTTAATTTATTTATTTTTTCGTTTTGGCTTTGGTTATAGTTTATTTTTTATTTTTTTATTTTTCATTCTTGTTCCGTTCTGAATATCATTACATTTAAAGGATTTGTTGTGGAATATTTTGAGTGTATAATAAAATCAGAATAATTCTCTCGATTTAGTGATCCCCTACTTATTATTATTTTTATTTTTTTTCGTTGTTCTAATCAGGCCAGGCAAGTAAAATTATCTGAGTCTTGTCCCTTAAATTTATATATATATATATATATATATATATATATATATATATATATATATATATATATATATATATATATATATATTTATATTTATATTTATATATATATATATATATATATATATATATATATATATATGTGTGTGTGTGTTTTTATTTATATATATATATATATATATATATATATATATATATATATATATATATATATATATAGCTGCGAGCAGCGATGGAGGGCCAAAGCCGGCGGTACCGCCACCCTGGTGCCTTTAGGTAGCTAAAGGCACCAGGATTGCGGTGCCACCGGCTTGGGCCCGTAATCGCTGCTCGCAGCTATATTTAGGGCCCAAGCCCTGAAAGGGCGAAGGCCCTATTGTTTCCGGTAGGATTATTTATTAGGGCCCAAGCCCTGAAAGGGCGAAGGCCCTATTGTTTTCGGTAGGATTATTTATTATTATTATTATTATTATTCTTATTTTTCTGTCAACCTTTCGGGCACTTTTGAGACCCTTAACGTGCTCGAAAACTCTTTAAACTTTGCACACAGGTCAGAACCCGCGGCCATCAGGGCCGGGCTGAAGCTGGTACCCGGGCGTGGCAGGGGGGCTCAACAGCGCCCCCTTGAACGGGGTCCGAAAACTTGGTCCATAAATCAGACACGCTTGCATGTAATAATATGAAACTCGGTTCATATATAGATCTCATCGGGCCGAACAACTTTCGTACTTTTACTTTTTACGCCAGCCCAACAGGAAGTCAGCTATTAAAGGTTGTTTGGAAACGCATGGTCTGGTATTTGAAACACTTCTCCTAGGGAATTCACCCGATCGCCACCAAACTCGGTGTGCATGAAGTCAAGGCATTGAGGATGAAAAATTGCCAGGGGATTTTTGATATCTTGAACGGTTTGGCCGTGGCGAGGAAACTAATTTATGGCGAAAAATGAAAACAGGAAGTGTGTTATAACTTCTGCATACATTAACTGATCTTGATGAAACTTCAGCAGTGTGTTCGTTGTAAGAGGCCGATCACATGGATGTGACTATTGTGAGTCAAAGTTATAGCGCCACCAACTGGCAGCAGGAAGTGTGTCATTTTCAAAATGCTTTGAAATCACCCTCTTATTTTTATCCGATTTGCTTCAAACTTTATGTGTATAATGTAGTCACACGGCAGATGTAGACCTGTGAAAGGATTATTGATATCTTAGATACTGTTGCCGTGGCAACGCATCAAACTTTATTATTCTTTTTTGATGCTTTTGAGACTCTTAACATACTTGAAATTGCATGAAACTCGACAGACACATCACACTTATTAGCCAGTAGACATGTGCAAAGTTTCAAAAACGGGCGTGGTGGAATGGCTCAGTAGCGCCACCTTTAGTCAAAAATGGGGGCTTAGTTTTTCCTAGAATCACAAAAATCGGTATGTATATTGTTCTCATCGAGCCGGACAACTTTCTAATTTACACTTAATAGCTCAAAGCAACAGAAAGTCAGATATTTTGGTTTGAATGTGATTTTTTTGGAGAATTTTCTCTCTCTCTCTGTCTCGGAGTGTGTGAGGGGTGGGGGTGATTTGTCAGTTGAGTGAGATTTTACTTTTTCATTTGTTTTTCAAGGTTTCTGGGGCTTTTGGGTCCCTAAACGTGCTCGAAAACTCTTGAAACTTTGCACACAGGTCAGAACCCGCGGCCATCAGGGCGGGGCTGAATCTGGTAGCCGGGCGTGGCAGGGGGGCTCAACAGCGCCCCCTTGAACGGGGTTCTAAAACTTGGTCCATATATCAAACACGCTTGCATGAATTAATTTGAAACTCGGTACACATATAGATCTCATCGGGCCGAACAACTTTCGTGCTCTAAGTTTTACGCCAGCCCAACAGGAAGTCGGCTATTTAGGGTTGTTTGGAAACGCTTGCTGTGGAATTTAATGTACTCCTCCTAGGAAATACATCGATTCGCCTCCAAACTTGGTCAGCGTGAAGTCAAGGCATTGAGGATGCTAAATTGCGGACGGATTTTTGATATCTTGAACGGTTTGGCCGTGGCGAGGAAATGAATTTATGGCGAGAAAAGAGAGACACGAAGTGTTATAACTTCTGCATACATTAACTGATCTTGATGAAACTTCAGCAGTGTGTTTGTGGTAAGAGGCCGATCAGATGGATGTAACTATTGTGAGTCAAAGTTATAGCGCCACCAACTGGCAGCAGGAAGTGTGTCACTTTCAACATGCTTTTGACAAAAGTGGGGGGGTTAGTTTTACCAACAGTTGCAAACATGAGTATATATATTGGTCTCACCGAGCCGGACAACTTTCTAATTAACAGTCATTAGCTCAGAGCAAAAGAAAGTCAGATATTTTGGTTTGAATGTGGATTTTTTGGATATTTCAGACTCTGAGTTTTTAGCTACTCTTCCAAACTGGCTTATTTTATTCACACCAAACTTTTTCAAAATGATGAAAATACATTAAAGATGCTAAATTGTGAATGGATATTAAACATCTCAAATGATTTTGCTATAGTGAGGGACTGAAGTAATGTACAAAATTTAAACACTAAAAGCCTCATCTTCTAAAAATGTAATTATACACCATTTATTTCTATAAAAGTATACAAATATCACAACCAAACTCATTTTATTCTTTTTTTTTTTTTTATTTAATAATTATTTATAAGTTTAAAAATAGTAATTGTACTATTTAGTCTCATAAAAGTCAAGTCATACATAGGGCTATACTGCCCTCTTGTGTTCAAAATCAGGTAGGCCTATTGTATTTACATAAAAATATACTAGGTATGTGACGGTGAGAATATTTTACCACCGGTTAATCGACGTGTGACACCACTGGGGGCTTTTGAATCGCAAAATTAAAAATGAAAGTAAAATATTTTCGTCCGCACTGACATTGATAGTGGTTGATAATAATAATAATAATTTGTTACATTTATATAGCGCTTTTTCTGAGACCTCAAAGCGCTTTACATAGATGGGGGGAATCTCCTCAACCACCACCAATGTGCAGCATCCACTTGGATGATGCGACGGCAGCCATATTGCGCCAGAACGCCCACCACACACCAGCTTACTGGTGGAGAGGAGACAGTGATGAAGCCAATCAGTATATCAGTACATGGGGATGATTAGGAGGCCATGATGGATAGAGGCCAAGGGGCAAATTTGGCCAGGATGCCGGGGTTACACCCCTACTCTTTTTCAAAGGACATCCTGGGATTTTTAATGACCACAGAGAGTCAGGACCTCGGTTTAACGTCTCATCCGAAGGACGGTGCTCTTTTGGCAGTATAGTGTCCCCGTCACTACACTGGGCCATTAGGACTCACACAGACCACAGGGTGAGCGGTTGAGCGGGCGTTTCAAATGAATTCCTATGGAAGTAGGAATAAACTGAAAAACGTTCACTCTGTTCTGCTCGTTCCTTGTCGTGGATGCGCACCATGAATGCCCGTGCAGCCATGAGCATTTTAGTTTAATTTTAAAATTAGCGCCTTTCGGGGGGTGGATTGCTTGAAATTATTTTACAAAAGCACAATGTTGTGTTTTATTGCGACAGTACACAAATATAAGTTAACACTTTGCAGTTTGAATGTGGTCCTGTATAATGATGTATGTTTTTATGTGTCCACTGTTCCATCGCGCCCACGCCACACACACACACACACACACACACACACACACACACACACACACACACACACACACACACACACACACACACACACACACACACACACGGTTTACTATCTTTGTGGGGACTCTCCATAGACTTAATGGTTTTTATACTTTACAAACTGTATATTCTATCTCCTCACATTAACCCTACCCTAACCCTACCCCTAAACCTACCCATTACAGAAAACTTTCTGCATTTTTACATTTCCAAAAAGACTCATTCTGTATGATTTCTAAGCTTGTTTACCCATGGGGACCTCTATTTAGGTCCCCACTGTGACACGAGTCCCCATGAGTCTGTGTGCATTCAGGTTGAAGTCCCCACCGGGATATAAAAACATGAACACACATGCACACACACACACACACACACACACACACACACACACACACACACACACACACACACACACACACACACACACACACACATTCCAGCATTGCAATCTTGACATCGCAGCCTGTCCATTATAGCCATATATATATATATATATATATATATATATATATATATATATATATATATATATATATATATATATATATAAATATAGCTGCGAGCAGCGATGAAGGGCCAAAGCCGGCGGTACCGCCACCCCGGTGCCTTTAGGTAAAGGCACCGGGGTTGCGGTGCCACCGGCTTGGGCCCGTAATCGCTGCTCGCAGCTATATTTATTATTATTATTATTATTTTGTCAACCTTTCGGGCACTTTTGGGGCCCTTAACCTGCTCAAAAACTCTTGAAATTTTGCACACTCGTCAGAACCTGCGGCCATCAGGGCCGGACTGAAGCTGGTACCCGGGTGTGGCACGGGGGCTCGACAGCGCCCCCTGGAATGGTGTCTGAAAACTTGGTCCATAAATCAAACACGATTGCATGTAATAATATGAAACTCAGTACACATATAGATCTCATCGGGCCGAACAACTTTCGTGCTCTAAGTTTTACACCAGCCCAACAGGAAGTCGGTTATTATACGTTGTTTGGAAAACGCATACAATGGAATGTGAAATACTCCTCCTAGGGAATTCATCCGATCGCCACCAAACTCGGTGTGAATGAAGTCAAGACATTGAGGATGCTAAATTGCGAACAGATTTTTGATATCTCGAACGGTTTGGCCGTGGCGAGGAAACGAATTTATGGCGAATAATGGGACACAGGAAGTGTGTTATAACTTCTGCACACATTAACTGATCTTGATGAAACTTCAGCAGTGTGTTCGTTGTAAGAGGCCGATCACATGGATGTAACTATTGTGAGTCAAAGTTATAGCGCCACCAACTGGCAGCAGGAAGTTTGTCACTTTCAAAATGCTTTGAAATCACCCTCTTAGTTTTACCCGATTTGCTTCAAACTTTATGTGTATAATGTAGACACACGGCAGATGTAGACCTGTGAAAGGTTTATTGATATCTTTAATACTGTTGCCGTGGCAACGCATCAAACTTTAATATTCTTTTCAGATGCTTTTGAGACTCTTAACATACTTGAAATTGGATGAAACTTGACAGACACATCACATTTATTATCCAGTAGACATGTGCAAAGTTTCAGAAACGGGCGTGGTGAGGGGCTCAGTAGCGCCACCTTTAGTCAAAAATGGGGGCTTAGTTTTAAGTAGAGTCACAAAAATCGTTATGTATATTGTTCTCATCAAGCCGGACAACTTTCTAATTTATAGTCATAAGCTGTGACCAACAGGAAGTGAGATATTTTGGTTTGAATGTGATTTTTTGGAGAATTCTCTCCCTCTCTCTCTCTGCCTCTGCGTCTCTGTGTGTGTGAGGGGTGGGGGGATTTGTCTTTTGAGTGAGATTTGTTTAAAATTCCTGTTTTTCAAGGTTTCAGGGGCTTTTGGGGCCTTTAACGTGCTCGAAAACTCTTGAAACTTTGCACACAGGTCAGAACCCGCGGCCATCAGGGCCGGGCTGAAGCTGGTACACGGGCGTAGCAGGGGGGCTCAACAGCGCCCCCTGGAACGGGATCCGAATACTTGTCCATAAATCAAACACACTTGCATGTAATGATATGAAACTCGGTACACATATAGATCTCATCGGGCCGAACAACTTTCGTGCTCTAAATTTTACGCCAGCCCAACAGGAAGTCGGCAATTATGGGTTGTTTGGAGAACGCTTGCTTTGGAATTTGAAACACTTCTCCTAGAGAATTAATTAAATCGCCACCAAACTCGGTGTGCATGAAGTCAAGACATTGAGGATGCTAAATTGCGGACGGATTTTTGATATCTCAAACGGTTTGGCCGTGGCGAGGACACAAATTTATGGCGAGAAAAGAGAAACACGAAGTGTTATAACTTCTGCACACATTAACTGATCTTGATGAAACTTCAGCAGTGTGTTCGTGGTAAGAGGCCGATCAGATGGATGTGACTATTGTGAGTCAAAGTTATAGCGCCACCAACTGGCAGCAGGAAGTGTGTCACTTTCAAAATGTTTTTGACAAAAGTGGGGGGGTTAGTTTTACCCACAATTACAAAATTCAGTACGTATATTGGTCTCATCGAGCCGGACAACTTTCTAATTTACAGGCATTAGCTGCAACCAACAGGAAGTCAGATATTTTGGTCTGAATATGGATTTTTTGTTAAATCAGCCTCTGAGTTTTTAGTTACTCCTCCTAAAAGGTGTATTTTATTCCCACCAAACTTTTTCAACATGCTAAAAATATATTAATGATGCTAAATTGTAAACGGATATTGAATATCTCAAACGGTTTTGCTATGGCGAGGGATTAAATTAATGTGAAAAAGGAAGCAGGAAACATCTCATAACTTCTAAAAATGTAATTATACACCATTTATTTTTATATAAAATTATACAAATATTAGAACTAAACCTATTTTATTCTGTTTTTGCAATTCAAGAAGTATGAAAAAGTTAAAAACAGGCTATTTAGTGCTATTTGGTTCAACAAAAAAGCAAACATAGGGCTATACTGCCCTCTTGTGTCCAAAAGGATATCCAAATAGTATATAAAACGTTTTACTAGGTAGGCCTATTGTATTTAAATATAAATTTATTATGTATATGACTGTGAGGATATTTTCCCATTGGTTAATCGATGTGTGACACGAGCGGGTGCTTTTAAATCGCTAATATAAAAGTGAAAGTAAAGACGTCCGCACAGACATTGATAATGGTGCACACACGTTGGAAAGAATGATACTTTTAAACATAACACTAAACCGCCATTAGGTGTCGCCAGGCGATCGTCTTAATGAGCGAGTCATTAATTAATTCGTTCAGACGATTCGTTCGAATGACTGAGTCATTCATGATTGAGACAGATGTTTATGGATTGTTCATTGAATCTTTGAGTCAACCGATTCGTTCAAAATGCTGAATCATTCAGAAATGAGAAAACAAGTTGCTGTGAGATGCGCGATGGTTCTGCTGTGATCTTTGTTTAACTATTTTTGCTGCTGAAACAGAACAAAAACAGTCAATATTGCATCTTAAATGTAAGTGACTTAATTGTAACTGTTAATTAACCTGTTGATGAAATCAATGTCGCAGTTTCAATCGTGATTGTATTCAGGAAACACAGCCTACTCGTCAAGTGAGGTTGCTCTTATCATA
Source organism: Vimba vimba (assembly GCA_022828995.1). Lineage (NCBI taxonomy): Eukaryota > Metazoa > Chordata > Actinopteri > Cypriniformes > Leuciscidae > Vimba > Vimba vimba. The sequence continues at coordinate 21,304,351 of CM040824.1, read as the reverse complement.
TGTTATAAAATATATAAAAACTCCATATTTGTAATTTTTATAGTCAGTATGTTGTTAACTGGGTTTCTTTTTTGTGTGCTGCGCTCAGTTGTTTACGTTTCTCCTGGAGAAGCTGCACGAGCCTCAGCAGCGCAACCTTGTTACCATTGATCAGTAATACATTTATTATCAACTGTTGATTGCAACTTAAAATTAATGTAATATAATTAGAATAATCTCTCGTTTTAGTGATTCCCAAGTTATTTTTTTGTCATTGACGTTCTAATCAGGCTACTGTGGTCGGGCAAGCTAAACTCTCTTTCAGGTAGGCAGCCTATACTATGTATGTGACAGTGAGAATATAATTTTACCACCGGTTAATTGACGTGTGACACCGCTGGGGGCTTTTGAATCGCTAACTTAAAAACGAAAGTAAAATATGTTCGTCCGCACTGACATTGATTATGGTTGGGAGCAGAGCGAGCTTTTTCAATGAATTCCTATGGAAGTAGGAATGAATTCCCGTGCAGCCGTGAGCATTTTATTTCAATTTTAAAGTTAGCACCATAAAGTATATTTTTATGTCTCCACTGTTCAATCACGCCCACGACACACACACACACACACACACACACACACACACACACACACACACACACACACACACACACACACACACACACACACACACACACACACACACCAGCATTGCAATCTTGACATCGCAGCCTGTTCATTATAGCCCTAATAAAATATAATTATAAAATAGTCAACCTAACTTATCAAAATTACACTGCTCTGTTTAAATAGTCAGTAGTACAATTTGTACCATTTTTTTGTGAAGTGACAAGACAGAGAATATTACTTGTCTGATATATAATGTATATATCTTTTGTTATATATATATATACTGTATATATATATATATATATATATATATATATATATATATATATATATATATATATATATATATATATATATATATACTGCTCAAAAAAATAAAGGGAACACTTTTTAATCAGAGAATAGCATCAAGTCAGTTAAACTCCTGGGATATTGATCTGGTCAGTTAAGTAACAGAGGGGGTTGGTGATCAGTTTCTGCTGCTTTAGTGTTAATGAAATTAACAGCAGGTGCACTAGATGGGCAACAGTGAGATAACCCCCAAAACAGGAATGGTTTTACAGGTGGAGGCCACTGACATTTTTTCCCTACTCATCTTTTCAGACTGTTTTTCACCAGTTTTGCATTTGGCTAGGGTCAGTGTCACTACTGGTAGCATGAGGCGATACCTGGACCTTACAGAGGTTGCGCAGGCAGTCCAGCTCCTTCAGGATGGCTCATCAATACGTGCCATTGCCAGAAGGTTTGCTGTGTCTCCCAGCACAGTCTCAAGAGCATGGAGGAGATTCCAGGAAGAGATTCCAGGAAGACAGACAGCTACTCTAGGAGAGCTGGACAGGGCCGTAGAAGGTCCTTAACCCATCAGCAGGACCGGTATCTGCTCCTTTGTGCGAGGAGGAACATGATGAACACTGCCAGAACCCTACAAAATGACCTCCATCAGGCCACTGGTGTGAATGTCTCTGACCAAACAATCAGAAACAGACTTCATGAGGGTGGCCTGAGGGCCCGACGTCTTCTAGTGAGCCCGACTGTGCTCACTGCCCAGCACCAGGGAGCTCGATTGGCATTTCCCATTGAACACCAGAATTGGCAGGTCCGCCACTGGTGCCCTGTGGTTTTCACAAATGAGAGCAGGTTCACCTTGAGCATGTGACAGACAGGAAAGGGTCTGGAGAAGCCGTGGAGAATGTTATGCTGCCTGTAACATCGTTCAGCATGACCGGTTTGGTGGTGGGTCAGTGAGGGTCTGGGGAGGCATATCCATGGAGGGACGCACAGACCTCTGCAGGCTAGACAATGGCACCCTGACTGCCATTAGGTATTGGGATGAAATCCTTGGATCCATTGTCAGACCCTATGCACAACAATGCCCGGCCTCATGTGGCGAGAGCATGCAGGCAGTTGCTGGAGGATGAAGGAATGATACCATTGAAGGGCCACCACGCTCACCTGACCTACATCCAATAGAACACCTCTGGGAAATTGTGTTTCGGTCCATCTGACATCACCTGGTTGCACCTCAGACTGTCCAGGAGCTCAGTGATGTGCTGGTCCAGATCTGGGAGGAAATGCCCCAGGACACCATCCGTCGTCTCAGTAGGAGCATGTTCCGACGTTGTCAGGCATGCATACAAGCACGTGGGGGCCATACAAACTACTGAGAACCATTTTGAGTTGCTGCAATGAAATTTCAGCAAAATTGACAGGCCTGCTGCATCATTTTTTCACTTAGATTTCCGGGGTGTCTTTGAATTCAATCCTCTGTAGGTTGATTATTTTCATTTCCATCAAACGATGTGGCATCCTTTCGTTCATAACACATTACCCAGTCCATATTAGTATAGATATCCAGCATGATATTTTTCCCCATTGAGATCTGATGTGTTTTCAAAGTGTTCCTTTAATTTTTTTGAGCAGTTGTATATATATATATATATATATATATATATATATAAATATAGCTGCGAGCAGCGATGGAGGGCCCAAGCCGGCGGCACCGCCACCCCGGTGCCTTTAGGTAACTAAAGGCATCGGGGTTGCTGTGCCACCGGCTTGGGCCCGTAATCGCTGCTCGCAGCTATATTTATTATTATTATTATTATTATTATTATTGTTGTTCAAGGGTTCGGGGGCTTTTGGGGCCTTTAACGTGCTCAAAAACTCATGAAACTTTGCACACAGGTCAGAACCCTCGGCCATTAGGGCCGGGCTGAAGCTGGTACCCGGGCGTGGCAGGGGGGCTCAACAGCGCCCCCTGGAACGGGATCCGAACACTTGTCCATAAATCAAACACACTTGCATGTAATAATATGAATCTCGGAACAGATATAGATCTCATCGGGCCGAACAACTTTCGTGCTCTAAGTTTTACACCAGCCCAACAGGAAGTCGGCTATTATGGGTTGTTTGGAAACGCATGCTGTGGAATTTAATGTACTCCTCCTAGGGAATTCATCCAATCGGCTCCAAACTCGGTCAGCATGAAGTCAAGACATTGAGGATGAAAAATTGCCAGGGGATTTTTGATATCTCGAACGGTTTGGCCGTGGCGAGGAAACGAATTTATGGCGAATAATGGAAACAGGAAGTGTGTTATAACTTCTGCATACATTAACTGATCTTGATTAAACTTCAGCAGTGTGTTCGTTGTAAGAGGCCGATCACATGGATGTGACTATTGTGAGTCAAAGTTATAGCGCCACCAACTGGCAGCAGGAAGTGTGTCACTTTCAAAATGCTTTGAAATCACCCTCTTATTTTTACCCGATTTGCTTCAAACTTTATGTGTATAATGTAGACACACGGCAGATGTAGACCTGTGAAAGGATTTTTGATATCTTTAATACTGTTGCCATGGCAATGCATCAAACATCAATATTCTTTTTTGATGCTTTTGAGACTCTTAGCATGCTTGAAATTGTATGAAACTCGACAGACACATTACATTTATTACCTAGTAGACATGTGCAAAGTTTCAGAAACGGGCGTGGTGAGGGGCTCAGTAGCGCCACCTTTAGTCATAAGTGGGGGGGGTTAGTTTTATCAACAGCAACAAAACTTGGTATGTGTATTGTTCTCATCAAGACGGACAACTTTCTAATTTACATTAACCATCTCCAACCAACAGGAAGAGAGATTTTCTGAAGAATTTTCTCTCCCTCTCTCTGTGTCTCTGTGTGTGTGAGGGGAGGGGGGGATTTGACTATTGCTTTTATATTGTTAATCAAGGTTTCAGGGGCTTTTGGGGTCCTTAACGTGCTCAAAAACTCTTGAAACTTTGCACACAAGTCAGAACCCCCTGCCATCAGGGCCGGGCAGAAGCTGGTACCCGGGCGTGGCAGCGGGGCTCAATAGCGCCCCCTTGAACGGGGTCCCGAAACTTGGTCCATAGATCAAACACGCTTGCATGAATTAATATGAAACTCGGTACACATATAGATCTCATCGGGCCGAACAACTTTCCCCCGGTCAAGTTTTACGCCAGCCCAACAGGAAGTCGGCTATTATGGGTTGTTTGGAAAACGCTTGCTGTGGAATGCGAAGTACTCCTCCTAGAGAATTCATCCAATCCCCACCAAACTCGGTGTACATGAAGTCAAGACATTGAGGATTCTAAATTGCGGACGGATTTTTGATATCTCGAACGGTTTGGCCGTGGCGAGGAAACGAATTTATGGCGAGAAAAGAGAAACACGAAGTGGTATAACTTCTGCATACATTAACTGATCTTGATGAAACTTCAGCAGTGTGTTCGTGGTAAGATGCCGATCAGATGGATGTAACTATTGTGAGTCAAAGTTTTAGCGCCACCAACTGGCAGCAGGAAGTGTGTCACTTTCAACATGCTTTTGACAAAAGTGGGGGGGGGGTAGTTTTACCAACAGTTACAAAAATCAGTATATATATTGGTCTCATCGAGCCAGACAACTTTCTAATTTACAGTCATTAGCTCCGAGCCAAAGGAAGTCAGATATTTTGGTTTGAATGTGGATTTTTTGGATATTTCAGACTCTGAGTTTTTAGCTACTCTTCCTAACTGGTTCATTATATTCCCACCAAACTTTTTCAAAATGATGAAAATACATTAAATATGCTAAATTGTGAACGGATATTAAATATCTCAAATTGTTTTGCTATGGCGAGGGATTAAAGTAATGTCAAAAAAGGAAACACTAAAAGCCTCATATATTCTAAAAATGTAATTATACACCATTTATTACTATATAAAAGTATACAAATATCAGAACTTAACTCATTTTATTCTTTTTTTTCAATTTAAGAATGAAGTTTAAGTTTAAAAACTGCCAGAATGGTTGTTTAGTCTAAACAATAAATAAATAAAGTCAAACATAGGGCTATACTGCCCTCTTGTGTTCAAAATCAGGTAGGCCTATTGTATCTATATAAAAATATACTAGGTATGTGACGGTGAGAATATTTTACCACCGGTTAATCGCCGTGTGACACCACTGGGGGCTTTTGAATCGGCAACTTAAAAACGAAAGTAAAATATGTTCGTCCGCACTGACACTGATAGTGGTTGAGCGAGCGTTTCAAATGAATTCCTATGGAAGTAGGAATTAACTGAAAAACATTCACTCTGTTCTGCTCGTTCCTCGCTGTGGACGCACACCGTTATGAATGCCCGTGCAGCCGTGAGCATTTTAGTTTAATTTTAAAATTAGCGCCTTTCGGGGGGTGGATTGCTTGAAATTATTTTACAAAAGCACAATGTTGTGTTTTATTGCGACTGTACAAAAATATAAGTTAACACTTTGCAGTTTGAATGTCGTCCTGTATAATGACGGAGTATGTTTTTATGTGTCCACTGTTCAATCAAGCCCACGCCACACACACACACACAAACACACACACACGGTTAACTATCTTTGTAGGGACTCTCCATAGACTTAATGGTTTTATACTGTACAAACCGTATATTCTATCTCCTTACACTAACCCTACCCCTAAACTTACCTATCACAGAAAACTTTCTGCATTTTTACATTTCCAAAAAAACTCATTCTGTATGATTTATAAGCTTGTTTACCCATGGGGACCTCTATTTAGCTTCCCACTGTGACACGAGTCCCCATGAGTCTGTGTGCATTCAGGTTGAAGTCCCCACCGGGATAGAAAAACATGAACACACATACACACACACACACACACACACACACACACACACACACACACACACACACACACACACACACACACACACACACACACACACACACACACACACACACACACACACACACATTCCAGCATTGCAATCTTGACATTGCAGCCTGTTCATTATAGCCTTAATAAAATATAATAATAAAATAGTCAACCTAACATACAGTATAAAAATTACACTGCTCTAAATAGTCAGTAGTACAATTCGTACATTCAGAGTAAGCTCCGCTCCACTGTGATGTTTCCAAGCACATTTTTGCGCGTGTGAAGAGGAGGATTTTTTCCATCGATATTGGAACATGAGTGAAGAACAAAGCCTATATAAAGAATAGTTTAGCATCCAAATACATCGCAAATGTTGAAACATTTTGATTCTAATGAGAGGGTTACGTGAGACCAACACTGCTTACTTTCATTTTTATTTTTACATTAAATTTAAAAGATTTGTTGTGGAATATTTTGAGTGTATCATAAAATTAGAATAAGGTAAGTCAAGTAATATTTTCTGTCTTTTTTATATATATATATATATATATATATATATAGCTGCGAGCAGCGATGAAGGGCCAAAGCCGGCGGCACCGCCACCCCGGTGCCTTTAGCTAACTAAAGGCACCGGGGTTGCGGTGCCACCGGCTTGGGCCCGTAATCGCTGCTCGCAGCTATATTTATTATTTTTTTGTCAACCTTTCGGGCACTTTTGGGGCCCTTAACATGCTCAAAAACTCTTGAAACTTTGAACACGGGGTAAGAACCCGCGGCCATCAGGGCCGGGCTGAAGCTGGTACCCGGGCGTGGCAGGGGGGCTCAACAGCGCCCCCTGGAACGGGGTCTGAAAACTTGGTCCATATATCAAACATGCTTGCATGAATTAATATGAAACTCGGTACACATATAAATCTCATCGGGCCGAACAAGTTTCATGCTCTAAGTTTTACGCCAGCCCAACAGGAAGTCGGCTATTATGGGTTGTTTGGAAACGCATGCTGTGGAATTTGATGTACTCCTCCTAGGAAATTTCATTCAATCGCCTCCAAACTCGATCAGCATGAAGTCAAGACATTGAGGATGCTAAATTGCGGACGGATTTTTGATATCTCGAACGGTTTGGCCGTGGCGAGGAAACAAATTTATGGCGAATAATGGAAACAGGAAGTGTGTTATAACTTCTGCATACATTGACTGATCTTGATGAAACTTCCGCAGTGTGTTTGTTGTAAGAGGCCAATTCCATTGATGTGACTATTGTGAGTCAAAGTTATAGCGCCACCAACTGGCAGCAGGAAGTGTGTCACTTTCAAAATGCTTTGATATCACCCTCTTTTTTTTACCCGATTTGCTTCAAACATTGTGTATAATGTAGACACACAGCAGATGTAGACCTGTGAAAGGATTATTGATATCTTAGATACTGTTGCCGTGGCAACGCATCCAATTTTAATATTCTTTTCGGATGCTTTTGAGACTCTTAGCATGCTTGCAATTGGATGAAACTCGACAGACACATCACACTTATTATCCAGTAGACATGTGAAAAGTTTCAGAAACGGGCGTGGCAGGGGGGCTCAACAGCGCCCCCTTGAACGGGGTCTGAAAACTTGGTCCATATATCAAACACACTTGCATGAATTAATATGAAACTCGGTACACATAGATCTCATCGGGCGAACAACTTTCCCTCGGTCAAGTTTTACACCAGCCCAACAGGAACTCGGCCATTATGGGTTGTTTGAAAAACGCATGCTGTGGAATTTGATGTCCTGTTCCTAGAGAATTCATCTAATCGCCTCCAAACTCGGTCCACATGAAGTCAAGACATTGAGGATGCTAAATTGCGGACGGATTTTTGATATCTCAATTGGTTTGGTCGTGGCGAGGAAACAAATTTATGGCGAGAAAAGAGAAACAGGAAGTGTTTTATAACTTCAGCACATTAACTAATCTTGATGAAACTTCAGCAGTGTGTTCGTTGTAAGAGGCCGATCACATTGATGTGAATATTGTGAGTCAAAGGTATAGCGCCACCAACTGGCTGCAGGAAGTTTGTCACTTTCAAAATGCTTTGAAATCACTCTCTTATTTTTACCCAATTTGCTTCAAACTTTGTGTATAATGTAGACACACGGCAGATGTAGACCTGTAAAAGGTTTATTGATATCTTAGATACTGTTGCCGTGGCAACGCATCAAACTGTAATATTCTTTTCAGATGCTTTTGAGACTCTTAACATACTTGAAATTGGATGAAACTCGACAGACACATCACATTTATTAGCCAGTAGACATGTGCAAAGTTTCAGAAACGGGTGTGGTGAGGGGCTCAGTAGCGCCACCTTTAGTCAAAAATGGGGGCTTAGTTTTAAGTAGAGTCACAAAAATCGTTATGTATATTGTTCTCATGAAGCCGGACAACTTTCTAATTTATAGTCATAAGCTCTGACCAACAGGAAGTGAGATATTTTGGTTTGAATGTGATTTTTTAGAGAATTCTCTCTCTCTCTCTCTCTCTCTCTCTCTCTCTCTCTCTCTCTCTCTCTCTCTCTCTCTCTCTGTATCTGTGTCTCTGTGTGTGTGTGGGGGGGTGTGGGGGATTTGTCTGTTTGGAGAGATTTGCTTTTATAATTGTTTTTCAAGGTTTCAGGGCTTTTGGGGCCCTTAACATGCTCGAAAACTTTTTAAACTTTGCACACAGGTCAGAAGTTGCGGCCATCAGGGCCGGGTTGAAGCTGGTTCCCGGGCGTGGCAGGGGGGCTCAACAGCGCCCCCTTGAACAGGGTCTGAAAACTTGGTCCATAGATCAAACACACTTGCATGAATTAATATGAAACTCAGTACACATATAGATCTCATCAGGCCGAACAACTTTCCCCTGGTCAAGTTTTACGCCAGCCCAACAGGAAGTCGGCTATTATGGGTTGTTTGGAAAACGCATGCTGTGGAATGTGAAATACTCCTCCTAGAGAATTCATCCAATCCCCACCAAACTCGGGGTTCATGAAGTCAAGACATTGAGGATGCTAAATTGCGGACGGATTTTTGATATCTCGAACGGTTTGGCCGTGGCGAGGAAACGAATTTATGGCGAGAAAAGAGAAACACGAAGTGGTATAACTTCTGCATACATTAACTGATCTTGATGAAACTTCAGCAGTGTGTTCGTGGTAAGAGGCTGATCAGATGGATGTAACTATTGTGAGTCAAAGTTATAGCGCCACCAACTGGTAGCAGGAAGTGTGTCACTTTCAAAATGTTTTTGACAAAAGTGGGGGGTTAGTTTTACCCACAATTACAAAAATCAGTATGTATATTGTTCTCATCGAGCCGGACAACTTTCTAAATTACAATTACTAGCTCTGACCAACAGGAAGTCAGATATTTTGGTTTGAATGTGGATTTGTGTGCAAAATCATCCTCTGAATTTTTACACACTCCTCTTAAGTGGTTTATTTTATTCCCACCAAACTATTTTAACATGATGAAAATACATAGAAAAAAATAGATGCTAAATTGTGAACAGATAATAAATATCTCAAACGGTTTTGCTATGGCGAGGGATTAAAATAATGTCAAAAAAGGAAACACTAAAAGACTAATATCTTCTAAAAAAGTAATTATACACCATTTATTTATATATAAAATTATACAAATATTAGAACTAAGCCCATTTTATTCTTCTTTTTTTTTCAATTTAATAATTGTTTAAGTTTAAAAACAGCCAGAATGTTTTTTTTAGTCCAAAAAATAAATAAATCATGTCATTCATAGTGCTATACTGCCCTCTTGTGTTCAAAATCATGTAGGCCTATTGGTTCTATATAAAAATAAACTAGGTATGTGACGGTGAGAATATTTTACCACCGGTTAATCAACGGGTTAATCAACGTTAATCAATGTTGTGATTTTATATATCTCAAATGGTTTGGCCGTGGCGAGGAAACAAATTTATGGCGAATAATGGAAACAGGAAGTGTGTTATAACTTCTGCATACATTAACTGATCTTCATGAAACTTCAGCAGTGTGTTCGTGGTTAGAGGCTGATCAGATGGATGCACCTATTGTGAGTCAAAGTTATAGCGCCACCAACTGGCAGCAGGAAGTGTGTCACTTTCAAAATGCTTTTGACAAAAGTGGCGGGGTTAGTTTTACCTACAGTTAAAAAAATCAGTACGTAAATTGGTCTCATCGAGCCAGACAACTTTCTAATTTACAGTCATTAGCTCCGACCAACAGGAAGTCAGATATTTAGGTCTGAATGTGGATTTTTTGGATATTTCAGACTCTGAGTTTTTAGCTACTCCTCCTAAGGAACACGAGTGAAGTACAAAGCCTATAATAAAGAATAGTTTAGCATCCAAATACTAGTGATGTATGTCTCGAGACCGGTCTTGGTCTCGAGACCGGTCTCAAGACCACTTTTACGTGGTCTCGGTCTTGTCACGGCCTTGATGGTCCTTGGTCTTGGTCTTGTCTAGGTCTCGGACCTCTCGGTCTTGTCTAGGTCTCGCTGTCTCAGACCGACATCGGACATAGTGGTCGGGGGATTTAGCAATACAATACTACAATATCCACGACGACACAACGTTCGATAATGCAATATTATTATCCGCAACGGAACAGATTGAAGCGCGCGTCCGAGTGTAAACGGTGCGGTGTGTGCGCGAGTCACACGAGATAACACTTATCCGCGCCACTGATCGCAGCGGCAACGAGCACTTTGATCACTTGATTTAAAAAACACATATCAGTGACATGATGGGTTTTAACTTCATTCAGGAGATTTTGGGTAACTGCACAACTGACAGATGACTTTGAGCGCACCGCAAACGGTGTGTGTGTGTGTGTGTGTGTAACCATAGCGACAAAACGACCAACTTTCGGATCCTGCACTTAAGCCTATAATTTCGTTTTTAAACATTTTATTATGTAGGCTATTTAAAAGTTGCAGAATGGATTCATTTGGAGACTCCGAAATCGGCAGAGATAGGCAGGCATTTGCTTAGATGAATTTGTGTCTTTGATATCTCTCTGTGTGTGTGTGTGTTGTTTGATTACAGTATTGTATTTAGGATGGTGGTGTTAGACTAAATAAATGGTCTTTTAAATATCATCTGCATATCTCCGTTGTGTTGACTAAACATTAGGCCTAATCCAAGTTTATAATTGTGTATCTTTAATTTGATGTTACAATTTCATCTACACATTAAGTATAATTTCAATTGGTTACATATTTCTCATTCTTTAGACAGTTGTTGGAGGAGCAAGATGGTGTTGGAGGTGTTTGATGTTTTGTCAGATGAACCAGTCAGTACCAGTCATGTCAGTCCTCAACAGTACACAAAAGTTAAGGGAGTCTCAATCCTCTAATAGTGCAGTAACAGCCGTCATGCAATTGCTACACAGTTGATCTCACCCAGTCTGCAAAAACATTTACAGTGAGCTCACAGTCACACACATGACATGGTCTGTCTCTGTATTGTTCGGCCTGTGTAGTTGAAGTAATACCGTCTAATATGTACTGAATGTAAACTGCGGCTGAACCCTAGTATGCTGCTGTTCTTGAATTCATAGTTATTGCTTAGCTTCAACACTAGTCTGTTTTTGTTTTTTTTTCTCCGGTCTCGACTTGGTCTCGGTCTTGGTCTCGACTTGGCCTTGGTCTTGACTTGGTCTGTCTTGGTCTTGGTCTTGTCTTGGTCTCGATACCCTCTGGTCTTGGTAGTGTCTTGGTCTCGGTTTAGGCGGTCTTGACTACAAGTCTACCAAATACATCGCAAATGTTGAAACATTTTGATTCTATTGAGAGGGTTACGTGAGCCCAACACTGCTTACCTTCGTTTTTATTTTTACATTGAATTTAAAGGATTTGTTGTGGAATATTTTGAGTGTATCATAAAATCAGAATAAGGTAAGTCAAGTAATATTTTCTGTCTTTTATATATTTATATATATATATATATATATAAATATAGCTGCGAGCAGCGATGAAGTGCCAAAGCTGGCGGCACCGCCACCCCCGGTGCCTTTAGGTAACTAAAGGCACCAGGGTTGCGGTGCCACCGGCTTGGGCCCGTAATCGCTGCTCACAGCTATATTTTAAAATGTTCTTCAATAGAGCTAAACCATCACTGTTAGTGCCTGTTTACATTAGAATGTGGGTGGCTAGTGGACAAGATGCAGGTTTTTACATTTAACTATAGTGCTCTTCACACTTAAAAATATGTGTTGGCTCAACAACACAACAGATTGCCTCTATTTTGAGTTATGACAACTTCTAATTAAATTGTTTTACCTACATATTACATTGATCTAGAGGAACTTAATCATTTGTAAACAACAATAACAACAACAAAAAGACAAAAAAAAAAAAACACTATTTTTGCTCCAACTTTTTGGGTTGTATCCCTGGAACCAATTAGTCTTATTGATTTCAGTGAAAATCCACAGTTGTCTTAGCACGTGAATTTAATGAATAAATAAGAAACTACTTGGCACTGGCATTAGCTCAGTCATTGCTTATGGAGTCAATGTAGTGTTCACCTTCATGTATCTACTGTACTCTTTGGCACAATGGTAAACACAGAAACATTACATAAATTATTTTAAATGTCATTAAATATATAACAACTCTAACAGGTCTTTCCCTTCACTTAAAAAAAAAATGCAAAATGCAAATCCTATGCTGGAACTAGTAATCTACTGTTTAACTTCCAAAGTTATCAAGGCAATTTCATTAAGTTACTACAAGAAATGTGAGTTTAAATTACACACAATATTAAGTTAATGAAATGATCAGCATTATTATGTCAACAGAACTCAACAAAATAATCTTTGAAACTTAAAAGGTTTGACGATATCAATAAATTAGAAAATTTGACTTGCAACCATGCATTTATTTAAGTTGTGGTAACAGATCCAATGGATTAGCATCTGAACACAAAGAGGCAAAAAAGTAGTCAAAGTCTTGTCAACTTATGTGTTTTGAAAAACAAGGCATCAGTTTTTTTGCATCTGAAAACTGCTCATTTTCCCTCATTCAGCATATTTTCCAATCTTTTTTTGCATCAGATGAGCCATATGGTGCTGAACCTGCTTTAGCTGTGAGACATCAGTATGAAATGCTTCTGCCCATGCCAGTATGTTCTGTGTGTACAAGCCATTCAATCTGTCAGACGTGTAACATGTTTTAATGTTTATGTAATCAGGATAAATTTCATGTCGAAGTGCAGAACAGGAAAGTCATATTTACCTTGGACATTTTGCTGTAACATTTTAGTAGTGTGTTGTTCATGTGTTCTGATTTTGGGTTGGTTTGGCCCAAGATGAGATCTGTGTTTAGTTACAAGAATTCTCGGAATCAGCCATCCCTTCCAGCTCATGATGACTCAAGTATAATCTAATTCAGAATCATTTGTTTTAGCTTCCTTTGATGATGTCAAATTTGTGTTTGTGTGTTGATGGAAACTGATGTCCTTAATGAAGGTTTTGCATGTTTAATCCTTTAATTTCATTACTAAACAGGTACTTTTTTTAACATTAGCCAGACGTAATGGATCAAAAGAGATTTGGTGAAATCTCTCTAACCCGAACACTCAAATGTGTCTTTCCTGTCAGTCTGCACGTGTACATAGATCAACAATTTAAAAAAAAAAGTCACAAGCAAAATACAAGAATGCATCCTGTGTGAACAGTGGCCGGTTGCAAAAACTGCTTAGTCTTACAAATTACTCATCTATTTTTTTCTTTAAGACTGGTCATATTTTTTTAAAGTCTGCTACAAATGCAGATTGACCTTGCTCAAACTAGTTCTTAAGACAGTCTTAACAGTCTTGACCGTGTTTACGCAACTGGCACCAGGAGTCTACATACCTTAGACAGACTGACAAATATGCTTATGTCATATGCAAATTTCTGAAAACTGAAATCTAACTGAGCCACGGGGGAGCCCCCACTGTGATCCTCAGATCACCCTGCGTATCAACAAAAGTAGTCTTCTTCTGGGCAGAAGAACTAGATTGTGGGATAGGGGAGGGGATCCCACCTCTTGCGAGGTATTGGAGTCTTGATCTCAGTACTGAGATGGTCATCTTCCCCCAAGGGGTACATGACTCATCCACGAACGCTACCTCAGCATGCTTATGACCCAGACACGAGAGGCAGTGATCGTGACTGTCAACCGGGGCCAGGAAACCACCGGATCCAGAAACACACTGGTACAATGACATCTTGAAAAAGACACTCTTTTGTGCTGAAGTGCACAGGAGAAGATTTTCTGCACAGCATGCAGAGAAGGGCTCTTGCTGTGCAGAGATTCTCGCGAAGACAATCATCACTGATCACATGGTCACACCAACACAGGAAACTCTTCGGGGTTCTGAAGACCACACTCGAGTCATCAAGTCACCTTTATTTATATAGCGCTTTTTACAATACAAATTGTTTTAAATCAGCTTTACAGTTAGGCTATAACAGGAAAATAATGCAACAAAGTTTGATTTTAGAAAAAAAAATGCTTAAGTAAGTTCAGTGATAGTTCATTTATATAATAGCCGCTCTGGAGAAAACTGTGATGTCATCGTCCAGCTTAGTTCAGTTCTCAAATAATGGTGTCAATGCAGACAGATCAATAATATTGCTGAATATTAAATGTCCCCTTTTAAGCAAACCAAAAGCCAAAGGTGACAAAGGGGACAAATGCACAAAAAAGCAACAGTGGCAAGGAACCAAAACTCCATCATGTGGCATAATGGAGAAAAAAAACCTTGGGAGAAACCAAGCTCAGTCGGAGGGGCCAGTTCTCCTCTGGCCAACGAACAAACAGTGTATGATTATGATTCAGGCAGCATTACAGGTCAGAAGTCAGATTGGATTGGAACATTCTGAATATTTATCCAGTTCCATCTGGTTGAAGGTCGGAGTCATCAAGTCGGTATGGAGACGGGTTTGTTGATGATCAGTGCCGATGACGCCTTCACAGGGGAGAGTCTAGTTGACAATCTCTGCTGACACTTCAGGGATGCGTTGTGGTCGTGTCTACACGCAGGTCCACCATCTGATCTGGATACAGCCCGGATCTGGCTGATTACATCATGCGTTGTGGTCTTGTCTAGGCACAGGTCCACTATCTGATCTGGATACGGCCCGGATCCAGCTGATTACAGCAAACCTCGGAATAAACAGAAAGACTAACATTAGTGTAGATGACATTCTTATGATGTAACGAGTACATCAGGTGTTACAGGAAGTGTTCCTGGTTGGGGCTGACCTAGTTTATGCAGCCTAATAATCATTTAACTGATTCGAATCATAGAAATGTTCTACGTGTATGCCATGTTAAAGAGATGCATTTTTAGTCTAGATTTAAACTAACTGTCACGGATAGCTCTGAGACTAGGTAAGATCCAAGCGCAGCTTTATTGGAAAATCCAGAATCGTAGTCATGCCAGGCAAAGAGTCAAAAACACTTGCAAACAATCCACAAAAGAACAAAAGACAAGGGAGAGTGCTCAGGAATGCCGTGTGACAATTACAAAACCTCAGTGAGAAATGGCAGAGAGAACATGGTATAAATAGGGTGAGACAAACAATGTAATGACACACAGGTGAATGCAATAATTAGTGATGAGTCAAGGCAAATGATTATGGGAACTGAAGTTCATGGCTGAGTGGCAAAGGTGAGAGAAGGAGTGCCCTCTGGTGGTCAATCTGGGCACACCAGCTGGTAATTGTCCAGCAGCAGGCTCTGGGGACGGCCTCCAGGACAACAGTAGGCTCTGGGCCTTGAGAGACGGAGGAACCCTTCCTCCTCTTCCTCCGTTTGGAAGGGTGAGGCAGTGGCCTGGTGGCTCAAAGCTCTGGTGTGGAAGCCATCTTGTCTGAAGATTCTACCTCGGTGGCCATCTTGGGACGAGGCTCTGGAATGGCGGTGGTCATCTTGGGACGAGGCTCTGGAATGGCGGCGGCCATCTTGGGACGAGGGTCTGGGCCATCTTGGGACGAGGCTCTGGAATCGCGGCGGCCATTTTGGGAATAGGCTGTAACAGACCAGGAGTAACAACTTGACTTTGATACTGAAGGTAGTCAATGAAGCCCCAAAACCCCAGAGTTTTAAATTCCCCCATCTCCCACGTAGGCAATGGGTAGTCCAGGCATCCATTAAAAACAACTATTAGTGGAATATCATTATACTCCAGCCCCACAGCCAGGGACCAAAACAGCTGAGCAAATCCACCTATGCTGCACCCCTGCTGACGCAGGGCAGACAATGCTTGACGTCGTGCCCTCCGCTAGTGATGTGACATTTGAATCGAGGCGTTTGTTGTTACCGTGAAGATCACGTGACTAATGACAAACGAGGCCTGTGTGGATACGTCATCGGTTCGGCCTGAGTATCGCTTCCGGAAAAAGGGGTTTTCGAAAACTCGCGCCACCTTGTGGGTGTTTTCAGGAGTAGTAGAAGCAGTTGTAGTAGTGTCAGAGAATCCCATTGTCATTGTCGTTATTGTGTCATATATGTGTTAGGGCTGTATATTATTGCATTATCAGGTTAGAATAGTTTTAGTATATTGTTATTATTAATTATAGTAGCTATATTATAGTCTTGTCATATTAATTAGATAAGATTATTTGGATTGCTCTGGATATTTGGATCTGGACTGGACTACTTTTTGATTTGGATTGCACTTTTGGATTTGTTTGCTTTTTGTGACCTCTTCCTTTTTCCTGGTAATGGAGCCAGCAAGAAAGAGGGAATCCTCCCCTGTCTGGGCTCAACAGAAGCTTCATTGTCCTCATTTATACCAGCTGGCACTGCCATTTTTATGTTACCCTGCATCCTATGTTCCTTGTGAAAGGATCTTTTCCATGGCTGGAGAGATTTTGTCCGAGAAGAGGAATCGTCTAAACCCCAACACACTTGAAATAATTCTGTTTCTCAGTAAAAATCTATTGTAATCCTTCCTTCACCCACCCCAAACTGCAGTATTGCAGGTTGCTCCTCTACATCCCCAGTCCCATAAGCACAACACTGCACTAAAACTAGTAACAGTTCACTGCACAATAACCCCCAGAAACAAATTTTCCCACCCCAGACTATTCTGTTGCAGTTTACTTTATTACACTCCCTCCACCAAGCACTGCACTCAACACAGTGTCACTTTTGCTGTTCATACTGTCACTATCCAAACAATTTATGAATAATTAATTAACTGTGTGTGTGACTCTGCACAAGTAAATTCAAACAGAGAAAGATACATATTTTATATTATACACAGGTAATGGACAAATGTCTGCTCAGGTCTTTTTATTATTGCAAATTAAAGGTTACAGACATTAACAGTGAGAAGAAAATAAATAAATGTTTATTTATCGGGGGACGACACTGGTTCAAAATGAATTAATTTGTCTGCTATTTCTTTGCACAGTAGCTAGGTGTCATTAGTGAGCAATGCTGAATGAAGCTTCGAGTAATGAACCTTTAGCTGAAGCAATGGGCTGCGAGATCTCTGTGATTCAGGAAGCCTCATTTTGCCATCACTACCCTCCGCTCCTTCTTAGTGGCTGGAGGAAGAATCCGAATTTCCATGCTGCTGGATCTGAGTTGATTGAGGTTTTTGTCACGGACAGCTCTGAGACTAGGTGAGATCCAAGCGCAGCTTTATTGGAAAATCCAGAATTGTAGTCATACCAGGCAAAGAGTCAAAAACACTTACAAACAATCCACAGAAGAACAAAAGACAAGGGAGAGTGCTCAGGAATGCCGTGTGACAATTACAAAACAATGAGATCAATGAGAAATGGCAGAGAGAACATGGTATAAATAGGGTGAGTCAAACAATGTAACGACACACAGGTGAATGCAATAAATAATTAGTGATGAGTCCAGGCAAAGGATTATGGGAACTGAAGTTCATGGCCAAAGGTCAAGTGTCAAAGGTCAGAGAAGGAGTGCCCTCTGGTGGTCAACCTGGGCACACCAGCTGGTAACTGTGACACTAACAGAGTGTGTCTGCTTCTCGAACATTGCTAGGAAGACTATTACAAAGTTTAGGTGCGAAATAGGAAAAGGATCTACCACCAGCAGTTGATTTTGATATTCTAGGTATTATCAACTGGCCAGAATTTTGAGATCGCCATAGACGTAAAGGACTATAATGCATTAAGAGCTCCCCTAAGTACTGGGGAGCTAAACCAGTTAGTGCTTTGTAAGTAATTAGCAATATTTTAATATGTATACAATGTTTAATATGGAGCCAATACAGTGTTGACAGAACCGGGCAAATATGGTCATACTTCTTGATTAAGAACTCTAGCTGCTGCGTTTTGGACCAACTGGACTTTGTTTATTAAATGTGCAGAGCAACCACCCAGTAGAGCCTTGAAGTCATGAATGCATGAACTAACTGTTCCGCATTTTTCATTGAAAGCATATGTCGTAATTTAGATATACTTTTAAGATGGAAGAATGCAGTTTTACAGATTCTAGAAACGTGGCTTTCAAATAAAAGATTGGTATCAAAGAGCACACCCAGGTTCCTAACTGAAGACGAAGACTTGACAGAGCAGCCATCAATTGTTAGACAGTATTTTAGATTAGTACGTGCAGAGGTTTTTTGCCCAATAATTAGAAACTTCAGAATTAAATAGTAGGAAATTACTAGTCATCCGAATTTTTATATCAGCTATGCATTCCGTTAATTTTGTGAATTGGTAAGTTCCGTCAGGATGCAAAGGAAAATAGAGCTGAGTATCATCAGCATAACAGTGAAAACTAATCCCATGATTAGTTGATGATATCTCCCAAGAGTAGGATGTACAGGGTAAAAAGAAACGGTTCTAGTTCTGATCCTTGTGGTACTCCATACTTAAATTGTGATCGATATCGAATCAGTACAGAAACGCTCGGCTCCGAAGCGAAAGCGAAAGCGAGAGAAAGAGAGTGTCTCTCTACACGCTTCCTATATACCCACAGCACGGGGCGTCGTTCGCGATGCAAATCTCACTCGCCAATGTCCACTGGCCGTTTCTGTTAACACTCGAAGGTGATAGGGCTCTCAGGCGCAATCCCAATTTGTCAGTAACTGATGTAACTCGTAGTGACTGAATGGGAACTGAATCAACACTTCAGCTGAACAATGACACTATTTTAGTTTAACTGCCGAAGAGGCGAAATAAATTTTTTGCATAATTGAATCATTTTCCTGTTATAAAGCTGCTTTGAAACAATCTGTATTGTATAAAGTGCTATATAAATAAAGGTGACTTTATTTAAAGAAACTAAATAATTAAAGGATTAAAAGGGATTTAAGGGAATAAAGAAAAGAAATAAGAACGAGGAAAGAAGTTCTAGCTCTATAGCCTAGATGTTAAGTAATTGTAACTGTAAAAAAGTAACTGTATATTACCGTGGGTCATTGAACATATCTATCGTAAAACAGTTGTCAAATATACTTGCATCTTACCACGCATTCTTTCACTGTATAAACTAAAGTGTCACGTTGGAATTCACACTCAACTTCAACATCTTCAGTGAACAATAATCCCCACCTTCTTTGATCTGATTGGTCGTCTCAATCATTTTGACAATGACGAGCGCTGTTAGGCCGCTGAGATCGACCAGCCTACATGTAACTTTTTAAACTGTTTGTCATCATAACAACAAACAGAATGCTGCATAATGGAGTGCAGCAGAGCGCCATCAAAAATATAAAATACCGGGTGGGACAATTTTGCCATTTCTAATTATTGAGGGGGAGGGGGGACTTGTCCCCCTCAATGTCTTTGGTGGTTACTGCCCTTTTTAAAATACAATTAAAATTCAGTAATATTTTTTTATTCATATAATTACTAAAATAATGACATATTGTCTTCTGTAGAGCTGCTTTACAGCTGAAGTTGTTTTATAATTGATGGATTTTGTAACATTAACTGTTATTAAAGCTGTTTTGAAACTATCTGTATTGTATAAAGCTCTATATAAATTAATATGACTTGACTTGGAAATGCTTATAAACACATTTTGACTCTTATTGCAAGATGCCAGATACCAGTCACATGTCTCATCAATCCAGCTCGGTTCTTGTTCACATATCTGCATCTGGTTAGCATTCTATTGATCCTGTGAGATAGAGATTACTTCTGACCCTCTAATTAACCTCTTAATCCTCCATGCCATATTCACAGCCCTGTTTGTTTTAAGGGTTAGGAATTAAAGCAGGGGTGACAACCATTTTGACAGTTAGTGTCATTTTTTTTAAAAATTCTAAACCCTGTGTTTGTAAGTATCATCACCTCATTGACAAAGTATTGTTTTGAGAGGAAGCTTAAAAATATGTGACACATAGCTGTAGTTGCAGGTACATATCGTTTTGGAAAGACACAATCTGGTTTTAATCTGGTGGAAACTGGTCTAAATCGCACAATTAGTGGATCATAAACTATAGATTTGTTTGGTTGGAAAATTTGATTGCCTCTATAAAGCTCATTAGGCAAGGCAAGGCAAGTTTATTTATATAGCACATTTCATACACAGTGGCAATTCAAAGTGCTTTACATAGAAGAAATTAAAATAAAAAGAAATAAGAGTTATTAAAACAGTTTAGAAAAAAATAAAAAATAAAATACAGTACAGTACAGACAGTCGGACGAACATTGGCACAGTGCTCATTCAGTAAATGCATAGTTAAACAGATGTGTTTTTAGTCTGGATTTGAATGTGACTACTGTAGGAGCACGTCTGATCTCCTCTGGAAGCTGGTTCCAGCTGCGGCTGGCATAATAGCTAAAAGCGGACTCACCATGCTTAGAGTGAACCCTTGGTAGTTCTAGCTGATATGATCCTAATGATCTGAGTGATCTGTTGGGTTTATATTCTGTGAGCATATCTGCAATGTATTGAGGTCCTAGGCCATTAAATGATTTATATACTAGTAATAATACTTTAAAATCAATCCTAAATTTAACTGGGAGCCAGTGTAAAGACCTGAGGACTGGTGTGATATGTTCATATTTTCTGGTTCTGCTCAGAATTCTGGCGGCAGCGTTCTGTATGAGCTGCAACTGTCTTATAGTCTTTTTGGGAAGGCCAGTGAGGAGTCCATTACAGTAATCCACCCTGCTGGTGATGAAAGCATGAACAAGTTTCTCTAAGTCTTGTCTGGAAACAAAGCATCTAATTCTTGCAATATTTTTCAGATGATAGTATGCTGATTTAGTTATTGCTTTGACATGACTACTGAAACTAAGGTCTGACTCTAGTGTCACACCAAGATTCCTGACTTGATGTTTAGTTGTTTGACCCCTAGAGTGAAGGTATGCGTTCACCTTGAGAACTTCATCTTTGTTTCCAAATGCAATGACTTCAGTTTTGTCTTTGTTTAACTGAAGAAAGTTTTGACACATCCAACTGTTGACTTCATCAATGCATTGGCACAGGGAGTCAATGGGGCTGTAATCGTTAGGCGATAGGGCTAAGTAGATCTCTGTGTCGTCTGCATAGCTGTGGTAAGCAATTTGGTTCTTTCTCATTATTTGGCTCATTGGGAGCATATACAGGTTGAACAGGAGTGGCGCAAGAATTGAGCCTTGAGGGACTTCGCATGTCATGGATGTCCACTCAGACTTATGATCTCCTATACTCACATAATAACCTCTCCCATTCAAGTATGACCTGAACCATTTTAGGACTATCCCAGAAAGCCCGACCCAGTTTTCCAGCCTGTCAAGAAGTATGTTATGATCGACAGTGTCAAATGCAGCACTGAGGTCGAGTAGTACCAGCACTGATAATTTGCCTGAATCAGTATTTAAGCGAATATCGTTTATTATCTTTATTAGCGCTGTCTCTGTGCTGTGGTGCGGTCGGAAACCAGATTGAAAATTGTCAAAGTATCCGTTCGAGCATAAGAATTTTTTCAGCTGATTGAAGACAACTTTTTCAACGATCTTGCCTATGAAAGGAAGATTTGAGATCGGCCTATAGTTGCTTAATATGGTCTTATCCAGATTGTTCTTTTTCAGGAGGGGCTTGACAACTGCAGTTTTCAGGGAGTTTGGAAAACTCCCAGAGAGTAGTGAGGCATTTACCACTTCTAGAAGATCTGCTTCTAAACTGTTTAACACACTTTTGAAAAATGATGTGGGAAGTGTGTCAAGAGCACAGGTTGATGTTTTAAGGTGCTGTACGGTTTCTTCCAAAGTTTTGCCATCAATTTCTTTGAAGTCAGACATAGTAACTACTTTCTCAGGTGGTTTGATCTGTCTAACCCCAGGGCAACTCAAGGATGTGCTGATCACCTTTCTGATATTATTGATTTTCTCAGAGAAGTAAGAGGCAAACTCACTGCACTTGTTGTCTGAGAGCATTTCACTGGGAATCTGGCTTGGGGGGTTTGTCAGTCTCTCTACAGTAGCAAAAAGAGTGTGTGTGTTGTTTAAATTACTGTTTATAATATTTGAGAAGAAAGTCTGTCTAGCTTTGCCTAGTTCCATATTAAACGCATGGAGGCTGTCTTTGTAGATGTTATAATGGACTACAAGTTTTGTCTTCCGCCACATGCGCTCTACTTTTCTGCATTGTCTTTTCATATTTTGAGAAGATATTTAGGTATATTCATATTTTGAGAAGATATTTAGGAGATGCTGGCCATGCAAAGCTTGTGGATACAATTGAGATGTAGAGAGCCGTGTCATATACTGCCACAGACTTCTTGAGGACTGATGGTTTGAGCGTCTTGCTCTCTTAACCCTTGTGTGGTGTTCACAACCCAATTTCCCCTGTGGTGTTCCCGGTCAAAAATGACCGGACTACAAAAAATAGCTTATAAATCACTCGTTATGCAATATTATCACCCAATATTGGATTCAATCTTTTTGTTAACTTGTTCTCTTTCAGTTAGGACTGGTTTTATATTTTTATTTGCATCTGATTAATCGTAGGCCTCATTATGACCGCCGCTAGCGTAGCTAGCGAAAGCGGTCATATAGGGATTGTCAAAGTTTTATTTTATTTTTTTTCCCGTCACCTTACTGAATTTTTCGTCAACGATACCAGGGACACCGAAGCACCGGGGAACATGAAATTTGGTGGGCATGTAGCCCCACTAGACTTCTAAGGAAAAATTTCGTTTGGTCCCCGGGGGCCACTCCCCCCCCGCGCTGGGCCCCCCCAAACCCCAAAAAATGCAGTTTTTCCTAAATAACTACCTGAACCGTGGCAACGAGGATGAAGAAATTTTGATGGTATGTTGGTCTACTAGACTTTTAAGGAAAAATTTCGTTTGGTCCCCGGGGGCCACTTCCCCCCCCCGCGCTGGGGCCCCCTTAAATTTTTCGTCAACGATACCAGGGACACCGAAACACCGGGGAACATGAAATTTGGTGGGCATGTAGCCCCACTAGACTTCTAAGGAAAAATTTCGTTTGGTCCCCGGGGGCCACTCCCCCCCCGCGCTGGGCCCCCCCAAACCCAAAAAAATGCAGTTTTTCCTAAATAACTACCTGAACCGTGGCACCGAGGATGAAGAAAATTTTATGGTATGTTGGTCTACTAGACTTTTACGGAAAAATTTCGTTTGGTCCCCGGGGGCCACTTCCCCCCCCCGCGCTGGGGCCCCCGTAAATTTTTCGTCAACGATACCAGGGACACCGAAGCACCGGGGAACATGAAATTTGGTGGGCATGTAGCCCCACTACACTTCTACGGAAAAATTTCGTTTGGTCCCCGGGGGCCACTCCCCCCCCGCGCTGGGCCCCCCCAAACCCAAAAAAATGCAGTTTTTCCTAAATAACTACCTGAACCGTGGCACCGAGGATGAAGAAATTTTTATGGTATGTTGGTCTACTAGACTTTTACGGAAAAATTTCGTTTGGTCCGCGGGGGCCACTTCCCCCCCCGCGCTGGGGCCCCCGTAAATTTTTCGTCAACGATACCAGGGACACCGAAACACCGGGGAACATGAAATTTGGTGGGCATGTAGCCCCACTAGACTTCTAAGGAAAAATTTCGTTTGGTCCCCGGGGGCCACTCCCCCCCCCCGCGCTGGGCCCCCCCAAACCCAAAAAAATGCAGTTTTTCCTAAATAACTACCTGAACCGTGGCACCGAGGATGAAGAAATTTTTGTGGTATGTTGGTCTACTAGACTTTTACGGAAAAATTTCATTTGGTCCCCGGGGGCCACTTCCCCCCCCCGCGCTGGGGCCCCCGTAAATTTTTCGTCAACCATACCAGGGACACCGAAACACCGGGGAACATGAAATTTGGTGGGCATGTAGCCCCACTAGACTTCTAAGGAAAAATTTCGTTTGGTCCCCGGGGGCCACTCCCCCCCCGCGCTGGGCCCCCCCAAATCCAAAAAAATGCATTTTTTCCTAAATAACTACCTGAACCGTGGCACCGAGGATGAAGAAAATTTTATGGTATGTTGGTCTACTAGACTTTTACGGAAAAATTTCGTTTGGTCCCCGGGGGCCACATCCCCCCCCGCGCTGGGGCCCCCGTAAATTTTTCGTCAACGATACCAGGGACACCGAAGCACCGGGGAACATGAAATTTGGTGGGCATGTAGCCCCACTAGACTTCTACATAAAAATTTCGTTTGGTCCCCGGGGGCCACTCCCCCCCCCGCGCTGGGCCCCCCCAAACCCAAAAAAATGCAGTTTTTCCTAAATAACTACCTGAACCGTGGCACCGAGGATGAAGAAATTTTTATGGTATGTTGGTCTACTAGACTTTTACGGAAAAATTTCGTTTGGTCCCCGGAGGCCACTTCCCCCCCCCGCGCTGGGGCCCCCGTAAATTTTTCGTCAACGATACCAGGGACACCGAAACACCGGGGAACATGAAATTTGGTGGGCATGTAGCCCCACTAGACTTCTACGGAAAAATTTCGTTTGGTCCCCGGGGGCCACTCCCCCCCCCGCGCTGGGCCCCCCTTAACCCATAAAAATGCAGTTTTTCCTAAATAACTACCTGAACCGTGGCACCGAGGATGAAGAAATTTTTATGGTATGTTCGTCTACTAGACATTTACGGAAAAATTTCATTTGGTCCCCGGGGGCCACTCCCCCCCCCCCGCGCTGGGGCCCCCGTAAATTTTTCGTCAACGATACCAGGGACACCGAAGCACCGGGGAACATGAAATTTGGTGGGCATGTAGCCCCACTAGACTTCTACGGAAAAATTTCGTTTGGTCCCCGGGGGCCACTCCCCCCCCCGCGCTGGGCCCCCCCAAAACCAAAAAAATGCAGTTTTTCCTAAATAACTACCTGAACCGTGGCACCGAAGATGAAGAAATTTTTATGGTATGTTGGTCTACTAGACTTTTACGGAAAAATTTCGTTTGGTCCCTGGGGGCCACTTCCCCCCCCGCGCTGGGGCCCCCGTAAATTTTTCGTCAACGATACCAGGGACACCGAAGCACCGGGGAACATGAAATTTGGTGGGCATGTAGCCCCACTACACTTCTACGGAAAAATTTCGTTTGGTCCCCGGGGGCCACTCCCCCCCCGCGCTGGGCCCCCCCAAACCCAAAAAAATGCATTTTTTCCTAAATAACTACCTGAACCGTGGCACCGAGGATGAAGAAATTTTTATGGTATGTTGGTCTACTAGACTTTTACGGAAAAATTTCATTTGGTCCCCGGGGGCCACTTCCCCCCCTGCGCTGGGGCCCCCGTAAATTTTTCGTCAACGATACCAGGGACACCGAAGCACCGGGGAACATGAAATTTGGTGGGCATGTAGCCCCACTAGACTTCTACGGAAAAATTTTGTTTGGTCCCCGGGGGCCACACCTCCCCCCCCCCCCCCCCGCGCTGGGCCCCCCCAAACCCAAAAAAATGCAGTTTTTCCTAAATAACTACCTGAACCGTGGCACCGAGGATGAAGAAATTTTTATGGTATGTTGCTCTTAAGGGCCCACATCAACCTAGCCCATAATCACTCATTTGTGATTTGCGCCCCTCCCATAAAAAATGAAAATGCAATATTATTCTGCTTTAATCGCCCCTATCTTCAGTGGAGATGTTCAGAACTGCACCATATTTCATGTGTATGATTAACTTGACATCCTCTGGGGGTATCCTCTGCTAAGTTTTGTAGAATTTCATCCATGGGGGGGTATAAAATAAATTCATTTATGTGCACATTTAGTGACTGTACACTCATCGGCCTGTAGATGGTGCTGTTGAGCGAAGGGTTGCTGGTTTAGGATGATACTGTCACACACACACATGCAGGAATACAAACAAACGCAAGCATGCACACACACTGACATCCACACGCACAGACACACACCCATACACACACATACAAATCCACATGCACAGACACACACACACAAACACACACGCGCACACATGTACGCACACATACATACACGCACAAACACACACACAGACACACACATACACAAACACACACACATACACACACACACACACACACACACACACAGACAGACATGCACATACTATTACTTTTTTTAGGTATATACATAAACACGCAATACAGCCAAATTACTCCACGTCATTTATTTTTGTGGAAAGCCAGTGCAGGCCTGAGCGGCGGTCATATTTTGTACCGCGATGCGGTACATCTAGTTTATTTGAGAGTAGGCGTCTAATTTTTTGAGTAAAAAAAACATTATTTTTGAATAATTTTGGAAAAATAAAATAAAAACTGAAGAAAATTGGCACTGTTGATCACACTAGTCTACTTTAATTTTTCACCAGGAATTTTGTTTTGAAAAACTTTTATTTTGTACAATATGGCACATTGTCACTCTCGTGGTGTTCCCGGTCAAAAATGACCGGACTACAAAAAATAGCTTATAAATCACTCATTATGCAATATTATCACCCAATATTGGATTCAATCTTTTTGTCAACTTGTTCTCTTTCAGTTAGGACTGGTTTTATATTTCTATTTGCATCTGATTAATCGTAGGCCTTAATTTATTTGAGAGTAGGCATCTCATTTTTTGAGTAAAAAAAACATTATTTTTGAATAATTTTGGAAATATTAAATAAAATCTGAAGAAAATTGGCACTGATGATCACACTAGTCTACTTTAATTTTTCACCAGGAATTTTGTTTTGAAAAACTTTTATTTAGTACAACATGGCACATTGTCACTCTCGTGGTGTTCCCGGTCAAAAATCACCGGACTACAAAAAATAGCTTATAAATCACTCGTAATGCAATATTATCACCCAATATTGGATTCAATCTTTTTGTCCACTTGTTCTCTTCCAATTAGGACTGGTTTTATATTTCTATTTGCATCTGTTTAATTGTAGGCCTCATTTATTTGAGAGAAGGCATCTCAATTTTTGAGTAAAAACATTATTTTTGAATAATTTTGGAAAAATAAAATAAAATCTGAAGAAAATTGGCACTGTTGATCACACTAGTCTACTTTAATTTTTCACTAGGAATTTTGTTTTGAAAAACTTTTATTTTGTACAAAATGGCACAGAGTTACACTTGTGGTGTTCCACTGGGCCATTGAGGGCCATTGTTTCAATTGGCCATTGAAAGTGAATGGGAGAGACATGTGTTAGAAGTCCATGAGGAATATCTTTAGATCTGAGTGATGGATTATGGTGAGTTTGGGCTCTTTTTAATCTTAACAATCTCATGTAAGTAATGATGTGCCATTTTCCACAATTTATGTATGCTTCATTGAGTTATGAGTTAAAACGCGACATAAGTGCTAGGCTACGTCTATATTCAAGACTCTGTGTGTGCCTGTTGGGGTTTGTGTGTTACAACTCCATTAGGAATATCTTTAGATCTGAGTGATGGATTATGCTGAGTTCGGGCTCTTTTTAATCGTGATAGTCTGCTGAAAATAATGATGTACAGTTGTCTACGATCTGTGCATGCTTCGTGAAGTTATGAGCGAAAACCAAACGCGAGTGCTTCATGAGTATATACTTGGCTAGGTGCGTCTGTGGTATTTTCTGTGTTAGAACACCATGAGGAATATCTTTAGATCTGATTGATGGAATATATTGAGTTTGGACTCTTTTTAATCGTGAGCCCCTGGTGTAAATAACGTTGTGCCATTTTTCATGATCGATGTATGTATCATGAAGATACGAGTAAAAAGGCCAAATCTAAGCTACCTTGCTTGGCTACGTGAGTCTGTGCGTCTGTGGTATTTTTTGTGTTAGAACTCCATGAGGAATATCTTTAGTTCTGAGTGATGGATTATGTTGAGTTTGGACTCATTTTAATTGTAAGCATCTGCTGTAAATAATCGGAGCATGTTTCATGAAGTTACGAGCGGAAATGTGTCTAAAATTCAGCATCCATATATGGTTTACACATGGGTCTCTTGAAGGGCTTCTTTTACAAAAACCTCGCTCAAGTTTAGTAAAAAGCCTGAAGCAATTATGATTGTTGTATTCTACTCATTGAGACCTTTCAAATGACATATGACACAGGACTATCTGAGCTGTATGATGTATTTGACATATTGCTGAATGTAATACAAAAAAGTAGTTTATAAATTATGAATTATTTTTTTCTATTTATCAGCAAATAACTCAGCACTACTTAGGAGTTTATCAAATTGGCTACATTCATTGTAAATTTCAGACTCTAAGCTTTCAAATGACACCTATTTTAAGTTGATCAAGGTAATATTTTTGAAAAATATTATAATTATTTATTTTGCAGCTAGGTGGCACCTGCGGGGGGTACACTCCGTTTTCAGAGTGATAACTCAGCATTCGTTAGGAGTTGATCAAACTGATTAGATGCATTAAAAAGCTGGGATTCTAAGCTTTAAAATGATACATATTTTATGTTGTTCCATTCATTGGTTGCATTGGTCTCTCCCATTCACTTTCAATGGCCCATTGAAACAATGGCCCACAATGGCCCTCAATGGCCCTCAATGGCCCAGTGGAACACCACAAGTGTAACTCTGTGCCATATTGTACAAAAGAAAAGTTTTTCAAAACAAAATTCCTGGTGAAAAATTAAAGTACACTAGTGTGATCAACAGTGCCAATTTTCTTCAGATTTTATTTAATATTTCCAAAATTATTCAAAAATATTATTTTTTTTACTCAAAAAATTAGATGCCTACTCTCAAATAAATGAGGCCTACGATTAATCAGATGCAAATAGAAATAGAAAACAAGTCCTAATTGAAAGAGAACAAGTTGACAAAAAGATTGAATCCAATATTGGGTGAAAATATAGTATAATGAGAGATTTATAAGCTATTTTTTGTAGTCCGGTCATTTTTGACCGGGAACACCACAAGAGTGACAAGGTGACAAAACCCCCCCTAAAAATTTAAGAAAATTGTCACAAAACATTTCAGAAGTATTTATACCATTTGTAAAAAAAGTCACTAAGTTTCAGTCCAAAGCGATAACATTAACTAGTATTTTCGGGAAAAAGAAAATCTTCTCCGGGTCAAAATGACCCGAACACCACATGAGGGTTAAGAGCAATTGTCTGGTGAGCATTGGTGTGTTATGCATTGTAATTCACGCCTGTCTGCTAAGTGCAGTTAACTGTAAAACACACATAATGATGTGCTCATTATGCTTATGATAAAGATAACGAATTATAATGATATAAGCATAATCAAGTGTTTTTGTAACCAATAATATAACTGAAAGCAGCTGACAATTAAAAAAAAGTCTTACGCCCGTTTCACACATACTCTGTGCGCTATATAGTGCTTTCACATATGCTGCGTTTGCAGTGCGTAACTCATCCCCTGCTGTACCACACATACTCACTATTTGTATTTCAAATCCAGAAGTTATCAGCAACTTTTATTTAAAAAAAAGTTTTGTCAGCATTGCGATTCGCTTTGTACACATACACTCTTTAATAGACATATTCACGTTTAAACACAATTTAAACAACGTATTATTCAATTCATTACTTCTATATAATTATATTTTAAGTTGCTCAAGCAAGTGGTAAAATATTTAAACATGTAGGCCTACTTATATTAAAATCACATACATTTTATATTAAAACTTAAAATTGACAAAAACAGCAGACTCATACCCTTTCTTTTGCATAATTTAAATCTTTATATAATAAATCTTGCATGTCACAAATAACTTGTTTTTCCACCTCCACGAATGAGACGAGTGTTGTTCAGTGTTGCCTTGTTGAAGTAAATTGTAGTTCTCTTACGAGAGGTTCTCTCGTATTGCGTAAGTAGCTTACGCTGCGGGAAAGTCTTCTTTCTCGAGATACTGAAGCCAAAAAATGATCCTTAATTTTTAATAATCTTGTCAACGCAGTGCGGCAGCATGCAGACCTAGGGCAGGCTAGCTAGCGTGCCCATTGGCTGCCCTGCGGCAACTGCAGCAGCCTATCGCTGAGCCCTAGGTGTGACGTCACGACCAATGAGCGCGCCTGGCGCGCTTCATGCGTCACAGCCCGCCAAAGGGGGTGTGGCTTAGCGTATATAAGCAGGGCTCAGAGGCTGCTTCACTGATTTCTGTCTCTTCAGCGAAGCTCTTCGCATCGCTGGACTCTGAGGAAGCCGCCGTCGAATCAAGCGACCAGCACGCCGAGGATCTCAGACTGAGGAAGCCGGCCGCCTTCGCCGCCTTCAGCTTTCCCTGCCTGCTTCGCTCTCCGGCGAATATATCCTTTTTCTGCTCTGTGTGTGTGTGTTTGTGTGTTCGCGTTGTTTCAAATGCCTCTCTCATCCTGTGGCTCGTGCAGAGCCACGCTCAGCGATGGAGACCGCCATGTGATCTGCGCTCTCTGCCTGGGCTTCGACCACGCAGCCCACGCCCTTTCTGCGGGCGGCTGTGAACAGTGCGAGGATTTGCTGATGTCGACCCTGCGGGCTCGACTCGCCATGTTCGAGGATCCTCCCCCTTCTCCGGCTGCCTCTACCGGGCCGCGTAAGAAGAAACGCCGCTCTCAAAGGCCTCCCGAGCCGGGTATGACAGCTGAGCACTCGCCGGAGCCCCTCCCGCGAGCCTCGCTCTCTCCTTCTCCCCCGCCCTTCACCGACGCGCAGCGGCCAGCCATTGCCCACACTGCCGTCGCCTCAGGGGATGAAGCAGATGACGCCGCTGATAGCTGCTCTCTGCTGGCTTCAGACAGCGAGGAGTGGTCGGGCTCTCACCGCTCCGCCTCCTCGACTCAAGGGTCTAGCAGGTCCCGCGCCGGTGTCGACGCGGAGCTTCTCCGCCTTCTCACCAAAGCGGTCGACCGACTGGGACTCGACTGGTCCCCACCGAAGGAGCCTGCACCTAATCGGCTCGACGGGTGTTTTCTGCCTAGCCGCCGCCAAGTGCCAGCCTCTAGGCCAGCACCCTTCCTGCCTGAGCTCCACGCGGAGCTATCAAAGTCTTGGAATGCGCCCTTCTCCACTAGACTCCGCTCTTCAGTCTCCTTGGCTCTCTCCCAGGTGGACGGGGCCGCCGAGAAGGGGTATGCTGGCATCCCCTCCGTGGAGGAAGCTGTGGCAACGCACCTTTGTCCGCCGTCTGCTAGATGGCGCTCAAAGTCTGCCCTGCCGTCCAAAGCCTGCAGGACCACCTCAGCTCTCGCCGCCTCCGGCCAAGCTGCTTCTGCCCTACACTCGATGGCTGTTCTTCAGATCCTGCAAGCCGACCTCCTCCGTGAATTGGATGAGAAGGGCCCGGATCACACAGCCTTAACGGATCTGCGCAGCGCTACGGACCTTTTGCTCCGTGCCACCAAGACCGCTGCACAAGCCATCGGCAGATCTATGGCCGCGCTCACCGTCATCGACAGACATCTATGGTTGACGCTGGCGGATATGAGTGAGTCAGAGCGCGCTGTGTTCCTCAATGCCCCGCTCTCGCCCACTGGCCTCTTCGGCCCTGCGGTCAGCGGGATTGTGGATCGCTTCTCCGAAGTGCAGAAGGCATCGCAGGCGATGAACCTCTTCCTGCCCCGCCGCTCGAGCCCAGCCGCAGGCCGCTCTCAAGCTCAGCCTCCTGCGCGCAGCTCCACACAGCGCTCGTCTCGGCCACCTACTGCTTCGCAGCGACGTCAGGGCGGCCGCCCTAGGTCGCGCTCGACCAGCCATCACAGACCGCCGCCCCGGGGACCGCGGCCCAAGATAACGCTGAAGTCTGAGCCTGCGAAGTCCTCCTAGCAACCGTAAGGAGGAAAAGATGGCTGAGTCCCGCTGCGGCCGGACCACCATCAAAGCGCCCAGCTCTGTCAGTCCCCTCAAGTCAGGCTACTGCAGCAGCTTACACCGCAGCCAACGAGCCAGTAATTCCACTCGCTCGCCTGCACACAAACGCCGTTTTTACGGCGGCCCAGAAAAATCTCAAAAAGAGTATAATTTCGGGTTTTCCGGCTCCGGCCGAAGGTGTCATAAGTGTAGGAAATGTGCCCACTCCCATGTGCTCACTGCTACACACAAACACGGTCCCCATGGTAACGCGCTCAGAGCGCTCTCTCATAAAGCGGACACACGCCGCTCGAGTACTAAGTGTAGTAAATGTGGCCACAACTCTGTGCTCACACCTACCCGCTGCTCGCTCTGCCATTCAGTTACCTCGGGTTACAGACACTCTAAAGCTCCCAAACACTGGCCGTGTTATAAGTGCAAGCTCTGCGCCCGCTCACGAGCACGCGCATTCACTTTCAGACACGATAACCCCCACGCCGCTCTCGCGCCAGGGGTGTTTGACAGCAAAACGCGCTCCGTCCTTAGGGACTGAGCCGTTGTACGCTGTACAGCCGGCCAGCACTGTTTACCAGCCCCCGTGTTCGAGCACCGGAGCACCGAGCGCGCCGCCCCATCTTCTCTGATACAGGTTCCCCATCCCGCGCAGCGCGGCGATCTGAACCCAGAGACCATTTGACCCCTAGCTATGCATGCAGAAGCATGGGAAGCTATTCAGGGTGCGTCAGAATGGGTGCTGAATACTATAAAACACGGCTATTCGCTTCAATTCGCTCGTCGCCCCCCGCGCTTTCTAGCGCAGACGGAGACGAAAGTGAGTTTAGAAGCAGCGCACCTGCTTAAAGCAGAAATAGCGAAGCTGCTGCGCAAAGGGGCTATAGAACAGGTGCATCCTTCTCTGAGCGAGTCGGGCTTTTACAGCCGTTACTTCCTCGTACCCAAGAAGGACGGAGCGTTAAGACCTATTTTAGATCTGAGACATCTGAACAAAGCCCTCATGAGACGGCCGTTCAAAATGATTACAACCAGACAAATCCTCGAGCAGATTCACCCAGGAGACTGGTTTATCTCTCTCGATCTAAAGGACGCGTACTTTCAGATCCAGATAACTCCCCGTCACAGGCCATTCTTGAGATTCGCCTTCGACGGTCGAGTATATCAATACACAGTCCTGCCGTTCGGCCTGTCTTTAGCACCCCGTACATTTACGAAATGCATGGACACGGCTCTCGCTCCCCTGAGAAGACAGGGAATGCGGATACTGAACTATCTGGACGATTGGCTTATTCTAGCGCAGTCAGAGACGGATCTTGTGTCTCACAGAACAGCGCTTCTCAGCCATCTGGAAGGTCTGGGTCTCTCGGTCAACTGGACCAAGAGCTCGTTATCGCCCCGTCAGTCAATTTCCTTTCTTAGAATAGAACTAGACTCGGTGGCTATGACGGCCAGATTGTCGGAGCAGCGCGCGCGCCGCATTCGTCACCTCGCCGCATCCTTCCAAATAGGCAGCCAGGTTCCGCTGAGGACATTTCAGCGTATCCTGGGGCACATGGCCTCAGCTGCAGCAGTGCTCCAGCTGGGCTTATTGCGCATTCGCCCGCTTCAACGCTGGCTGAAAGCGCACGTGCCCCACCGACCTGGGCGGCCGGCGGTTCGCGAGTCAGAGTGAATCAGGGTTGCATTTCAGCCCTGCAGCCCTGGCTGGCAGCCGAATGGTATCACACAGGAGTGACTATGGGGGTGATTTCTCACCGGAAAGTTGTCTCGACGGACGCTTCCAACCTAGGTTGGGGAGCGCTCTTCGAAGGCAGACTGGTCTATGGCCGCTGGTCAGACCAGGAGAATCTCCTACACATAAACTGTCTAGAGATGCTCGCGGTCGAGAAAGCGCTCAAACACTTCCTCCCATTCCTCCTAGGTCACCATGTTCTAGTCCGCACGGACAATACATCGGTAATGGCCTATGTGAATCGCCAGGGCGGTGTCAGATCAAAGACGCTCTGCACCCTGGCGGAACGGCTCCTCGTGTGGGCTCAGCACTCTCTGCGCTCGCTGAGAGCCGCGCATGTGCCTGGCCACCTGAACGAGGGCCCCGACAGACTGTCCAGGGACAACGTTCCCCCTGGGGAGTGGTCTCTACACCCCCAAACAGTCCAGTCACTGTGGCGCCGTTTAGGCAAAGCGAAAGTCGACCTTTTTGCGTCAAAAGACAATGCTCACTGCCCAGAGTTCTTTACGAAGAACGAGGATGCGCTGGCCCAGACCTGGCCCAGCGGCCCGCTATATGCTTTTCCTCCGGTCTCTCTGCTGCCTCAGGTCATCAAGAGAGTCAGGGAAGCGCGCCACACAGTGCTCCTCATAGCTCCTCATAGCCCCGAACCAAGCTTGGTTCCCGGAACTGATACGAGCTGGCAGACACAGTCCCCTGGCCGATACCGGTGAGGAGAGACATTCTCTCTCAATCCCGCGGCTCGATCTGGCATCCCCATCCAGAGCGCTGGTCTCTGCATGCATGGATATTCAACGGATACCCGTTGTTCTGCCAAAAGGGGTTATGAACACGATCATACAATCTAGAGCCAGGCGCGCTCATTGGTCGTGACGTCACGCCTAGGGCTCAGCGATAGGCTGCTGCAGTTGCCGTAGGGCAGCCAATGGGCACGCTAGCTAGCCTGCCCTAGGCTGCATGCTGCCGCACTGCGTTGACAAGATTATTAAAAATTAAGGATCATTTTTTGGCTTCAGTATCTTGAGAAAGAAGACTTTCCCGCAGCGTAAGCTACTTACGCAATACTCGTTCCCTCTTCTAGAGAGAACAGAGGTTACGTTTAGTAACCGATTACGTTTTCCTTGATTTACCCTGGTCTTCTAAAAGTAAAAAGATGACTGTGAAAAATAGTAGTATATAATTAGTATATAATTAAATGCATTTATGGTGAGATTACTACATTTTATTTAATTAAACGCATTTATGGTGCAATTACTACATTTTCAGGTCAATCTGTGTTCATTTTGACCACGAAACATGCGCTGTCTCTTTAATTCAGCGTTTGCAGCACAGCAAAAATAGACTCGGTGCGGAAACGATCGCTGCACTGCTGTATACGCACCACAACTGGAACGGATCGACGGACTGCAACCGCGTGCAGTGTGAAAGCTCTAACCTGTTAACATGAGTACGGGAAAAAAATACACACCGCATATGCACTGCAAACGGAGTAGGCTATGTGTGAAACGGGCGTTACAATAAACATACGCTGGATAGGAATTGGAAGCCTGTAGCATAAAGACATGTTGCTAAGTGATACTATAATAAGCTCTAACAATAAGTATCACACAAATATAGGGCAAAATAATATGTTTTTTTTATTTACATGGAACTTCAAATATTTTTGTTCACAACTGACAGTATTAATGAAAAGTTTAGCTTGTCACATTGCCTTCTGGGTGATTTAGCGTAAATTAAGATAATTTATAAGGCAGCATAATTTTGCAACCTGATGTGTTTAGGAACATATTTAGGAAAATATGCTTTTTATCCCTTAAAATGCTGTCTAGAAAGGCGGCTCACTAGGATTCAGAAAAGAGCTTATGGTTTTGGCAATATGTGGCAACACAAGTTACTTTCTTGTAGTTTTTTTATTTTTATTACCAGTCTTCTTTATAGAAGTCCTAACCTGATGCTGGTCTTCATTTGCTGCAGATTACGAAATTAAGATGATTAGTTAATTGATCAGTGCCCTTGATTTACTCTAAGCAGTGGCTAAATTATGTCTAAATCAGTACCTTATTGATCAGTTATGTCTAGATCACTAATAGTATTGATCAAGGCCTCTTGCCAAGGCTAGCCAGTGACAGCTTGTAGGTACAGCGGGCTTGAAAATCACATTGAGTCATTATGAGTCCCTCGCTGTGGGTCTTTTGTCTTTGTGTTGTTGAGAGTCATTGGTGAGGTTGGGGAGTCTTCTAGGGATGAGACGGTATTGTTTTGGTCTTTCCCTCAGGTCACCCTGGCTGTGTGTTTAAGGTGGCCTCAGCGAAGCTCACTGCTCAGGTAACGCTGGGGACATCTGGCTCAGGAAGCCATGTCAACCCAGGCCCTATCCCCAGTGCTATGAGGGCCACCATCTGAAAACTGTACATGACCAGCCTTGAACCCCAGGACCTCAAGTGATTGATCCAGGAGGGAATAAATTGGTTGAAAACTCGCTAGTAGGTGCATAATCACACAGACCTGCCAAACTGAACACACACTTCCTACATAAGCCAACGATCCATGTGCTGAGACAGAGAGAGTGTGCCGGTAGGGTTATGGAGGTGTTTTCGAAAACATATCAAGTCAAGTTCTCATGTTCTTGATTACTGGGTATTTTTAGGATCTCCAGTGGTCTATGATGGATCAATCATCTTTGAGGTTTTTGAGGTTTTGAGGAGGCTACGGTTAAGATTGTGGGAGTACTTTACTTCTTTGAATCTAGGAGTGTTAATCTTGGTAAGTTCATCATTTTTTTTTCATTAACTTTTTTAGAATGAGTTTCCTGTTTCATGTTATGATAACCTGCAACTGCAGACCAAAGTAAATGTATGTGTGTGTTTCGAGGTATTGGTAGAGTCATGGATATTTTTAATTACTGGGCATAAAATCCTTTACAATTGGATAATGATTATATGCAATTAGGTGAAAATGCCCAAAGTGGCAAAGGGCTGTGAAAGGGCACTGGCTCTAATCTGGAATGCTAGATGTTTAATACAATTTACCTTTCAAGATCTAAAGCAGTTTAACCATTTGCATCTGCCCTGTTAGTCTAAAAAACAAAATGTATTGATTAAGCATTTCATTAAAGCATTGGTGCTTTTCAAGATTTCTAACCTGAAAAAAAAATATTTTTTAGATGTTTTCTTGTTTTCCACAATGTATTTTGTATAGATATCTTTTGTATATTATAAATCGCATACTGAAAATATATAAATATTTCTAAATAATGATATTCTGCAAACCCAATTTGGAGGTTCTGCTTTGTTTTCAAGCACCGCCAGATTGTTCAGATGTTTGCTAATGTATCTGAATGTTGTTTTTTCCGCTTAAAGTCTTTATGAAATCCTTGTAAAGATTAAGCTTATGTGAGACAGTCACCTCATCAAAAAGTTAAACTGGTATCAGGCTCTGTTGTAGAGGGGCTTTGCCTCAGGAGCCTTTGCTAAAAACAGCTGTTACCTGCTGGTCACTTTGGCTGTCTTAACTCTCAGCGTCATAACCCAGTTTCCACCTCAGAGTTAATTTGATATTGTGCACTGTTTTATTGTGTGTTCCCGAAGCTATTATAGAAACAGCAGTACTTATACTGATGCTACAGTATCTCGATTGAAGTTTGGGAGAGTGAAAAAAAAAATTGTAGACTTCTTTTTTATACTCTATCTTAATATAATTTGAATGTATTTCAAGTTATATAGAAGTTACATTTATATTGCAGTTAAAATTATAACAGAATATGTTAACCTCATTTTTCAAATTATAAAGCATGTATGTAAATGCACTTGAATGACAAGTGTACAGTGGTCCAGTCCAGTATACTTCATAACTCACCACATTTCAAAATAAATGATCTTCTATCTTCTGTGGTAATAAACAGAAAGCCACAGATGATGTCCATATATTTTAACTTGTATATAACTTAAATTTTTTTTTTTAAGTTTAGTACTAACTAACTAACTAAAACATTTATAAGTATAATATATGGTTCTTTTTTTTTATTATTAAAATGTAAATTTTTTTTTTTTTGACATTTAGGAGATGTAATTATCAAATGCAATTACCTGATGCAATATTTCTTGAACAGTCAATTCTGTAATCAAAAGACCTCATCTGAAGCAATTTGATTATTTTTTTCTGTTGGACACTATCAGACAGACTGATGGCAAAACAGGTCCACATTTTATTCATTATGTGGTTATTTCTATGAAGTTATGCATAAGTAAATGCCGCCCATGGCTGAAGCCCTCACATGTGTCACGAGTCATTGCACAGCTTAATTTAGGATTAGGACAAATAACAATCAATATGACTGATCACAGCTTAAGTTCAGTGCCTAAACTGCCTCATATTTTAAATCAATAAACTTTGACTTTTGGGATTGTGATTGTAATCTTACCATTTTAGTAACGCTTGGTCTGATGGCAAATTTAACATTATCTGATCTGTTTAACGGTTCGTCATACACATGTATGACAGTCTTCCTGTCTGAGGATGTGTCGCCCCGGCTGTTCAACCTCTTGGATTTGTCCGGTGTCAGATTAAGAGAGCGTGCTCAAAATCTTTCACCCAATTTGGCAGGGTGAGGGGCAAGTGGGGCGGGTGGATTCTCCATATATAAGAGCCGATGTCCTACAGACACTTTTCACGTAGTATGCTTCATGACTTCATGTCAGCTCTGATATTTGTACGCACGTCAGTGCGACCGCCAATCGATTTTTTTAAAAGTGCATTAACTGTACCCTTTTTGTTGCATTGACTTAAGCTTTTTAAATAGTTTTTTTGTGTGCGTGGTTGTGCCTTTGAAGATTTGCATAATGAATTTCTGCATGTCAGACATGTATGACATAGCCCACAGCGTGAATGGGGGATATGCAGTGCCGCCCGGAGGTGAGTACTGCATGTATGGTGGAGAAGGGCCTGGTTTCACTCATTGTGAGCCACAGCCTTTACACCACCATCCTCCCAGCATGGAGCAGGCCTGGCCGCCCAGCCAACCATACGGGTGCCCGTTCAATGGCAACCCTGTGTTCAAGAGTGAGTTATGCTCCATGGAGGTGCCTCTCAGTCACTACCACCAACCAGACTACTACTCTGACGGCAGGCCAGACTTCTCTCAGATGCAGTGGATGCAGGGGCCGCAAAGGAAAGGTATCGCAAGCTCTAGAAGAAGCATAGAGGTGTGCTGTTTGGTACCAAAGTTTTGTCTTTTCTTTTTTTGATTTTTTTTAGGTGGTTGACTGTTTGCAAACATGTAAACAGTGTACACATGTAGTAGTCTAATATCTCAGTCCAAAAAGTTATGCGTTTAAACTCAGATGTGCTCGGTTGAGATCTGATTAAGAATATTTTGATGTATGACTAAAATAGTGTTGTTGTTGGTGGTGTTTTTTTGTTTTGTTTTGTTTTGTTTTTTTACTTTTGAGGACTGATTCAAAATGTGTTAGTGTCATTTTTGTATTATTATTTTTTTTTTTTTGTATTTTATATCAATATGTTTTCTATTATATTCTCCATTTGTGCCAGTATTGGAAAAGCTGTCATTATAATGTTATAGTAGTAAACTGAACTTAAGTGCCTCTTTCTAAGACATGTTCAGGGAGCTAGTTTGGCATAGTGTCATGTATTGATCTTCAGGGTTGGATGGAGGTTTGGGGTATGTTGTATTGATTTGTAAGGGCACAGACAGAGGAACAGAAGGTTTGAGCTCCTGTCCTGCCACTGACCTCATCAAAAGACTTATTGATCACATATTTATTCCTGAGCTGCAGCAAGCTGCCTGAACGTATGTGTGTCTTAAAACTTATTTGTGTTGTTGTTGGGTTTTTGTCTAAACATAAGAACATTCTGATAAAATAAGTATTTCCTTTAATACTTTTTCCTTCTATTCTTTCTCACATGGCTCACATTTTCTCTTATAATTTTTCTTTCTTGAGTTTTTCCACAAAACTTAACATATCTCAATTAATTATTTTTTATAAATTAATTATTTGATTAAAATATATATATTTTAAGATTTTTAAGATAAGATAACTTAATGAATGTGGTTAAATGGCAAGTCAGAATGCACCACCTCTTAAAAGACTAAAAATGTGTGTTTTTTGTAAAATTGTTTTGTTCTGTATCTTGAGTTTTAGTGCTGTTTTATAACTTCACAAGCAGTTTTATCTATTTTTATGCTGAGATTTCCATGTTACATTTGCTTATTTTAATAAAATGTGTACATTACTGTACTTGTAACTGTTTATAGGGTACATACCAAGTTACCTGGACAAGGATGAGCTGTGTGTTGTGTGTGGGGACAAAGCAACTGGCTACCATTACCGTTGCATTACCTGTGAGGGCTGCAAAGTGAGTGTTTCAAATGTATTTGAGTTCAGCCATTCTGTTCTCTTAGAAAAGCACACAGTGCATTAATGACAAATTTTATTAATGTTCAATACACATCACACTCTGTTTACACTACTTCATTATGATATTCATAAGAAGGGTCATGCTCGGCAATTAAAAATGAATTCTTGTTTTTAAGGGTTTTTTTCGACGCACAATTCAGAAGAACTTAAACCCAACATACGCTTGCAAATACGAGGGAAAGTGCGTCATTGACAAAGTCACTCGCAACCAGTGCCAAGAATGTCGCTTCAAGAAATGCATTGCTGTTGGCATGGCAACAGACTGTGAGTGTCCTAAAGTCAAAAACACTTGAATAGCCTTGTGCCCCTGTTAATTGATGATTCTGTAAGTACAAGCACTTTTGCTGTCTCAACATTGACAAAAAGTTGCTTTGTGTTTGATTGTTAAAAAGACAGACATTGTGCATAGCTCTTGCAAACATTTTGTTGTTCCTCCAGTGGTGTTGGATGACAGTAAGCGTCTAGCCAAGCGAAAGTTGATCGAGGAGAACCGTGAACGGCGGCGGCGAGAGGAGATGCAGAAGACGGTGTGGGACCGGCCGGAGCCCACCCAGGAGGAGTGGGAGCTGATCCGGGTTGTCACAGAGGCGCATATGGCCACAAACGCTCAAGGCAACCACTGGAAACAGAAGCGTAAATTCTTGGTGAGAGGTCTCTTCCCTGATGACTGCATCAGTGATGTACAGTGATGTATCTTGTGTTTTAGGATGTTTTTTGTTTGTTTGTTTTGGGTGCGATTATATTTTTCTTTATTTTCTTTTTTTTTTACCCTACCACAACCTTAGATTCCCCTTCCCAACCCTTCCTGCACAATTCCCAAGCCCTTCCTCACCGCTGTTCCCATTGTTAATATGTCCATGTTTTTGTATCTCCTTGTAGAGTGGGGAGTGTTAGATGGACGCTGGAGAATCTCTACCACAAAGGCAGCAGCACTAACTTTAATGGAACACCTTTGTCCTTCTTTCTCAAGCTCTGTTTCCTAAACCCAAAACTGTTTTCTCATGTTTGTTTCTTTTCTGATATTCTTCTCTGTCTTTTTCTAACCAAGTTTCTAATGGTTTCATAATTGTTCTTTTCTCTTGAATCTAACTGTCCTCTACCGATTGAAGCTCTGTTTGAGGACTCTTTTAACACTGCTGTGGGTTTCCATGGGAAGTTTACTTGCTTTCTTAAAATGTTTGACACTTTCTATTTGGCAATTACGTTTACCTCAAAGTACGTCATTCCACTAGTTTCTTAATTCTGTAAGTTACAGCATTAAGATTTCAAATTTAAAGATGACGTGCATGTGAATTTTCTGTCACTAGAGTTGCGGAAATTACAAACGTCACTTAAACTTCAGTATGAAAAAATATATTAGTGTTGGCAAGGTCAATTCATTTCTGTTTTTTTCATAACTCTGATTCAGAGATTTGTTAGCATTACTCAAAAAATGTTCTTTGAGGTAAAAAAATACTTTGAAGTAACAAAAAGATATCTAAGTAATTATTACTGCTTATTATGTAGTATATTGATACATACAAATACATTTTTACTTTTAGTTCTTGCGCTAAACATTTTGAATTTATAGCAAAAATGGACCTCATTCATAAAACACAAGCAGAGTGAATTTCTATGTAAATTGTTCATAAAACATTCTTGCGCAAATTGTTGCAATGGTTTTTCAGACGATTTTTACAATAATGTATTCTGCTCATGAATTATGATTTAAGCCCATTGTCTGTTTGAACAGACTATTAAGCCACTTCAGATTCCATGCAAGTATCATAAAACGTCAAAGGGCTAAAAAATATAAACAAAAAAATGTAAGATAAATCACCCAGTCCTAGTTTTCATATATTGTGAGGTAGAATATAAAATTAACAGCAAAATTTTTATTAAAACTTTATTCAAGTTTTACTATGGCCAATTTGCAGTAAATGTACTTTGAATCCTAAATTTCTGTATGCAGTTATTCTGTATGTAATTTTATATGATGATTGTATTATATAATAATATACAATGATGATTTTAAAGCCTCAAAATCCATGGAAACCCCACGCAAACTCACTTTCTCACTGTCATTTTCTGTCTGCACTCTCACCTGTCCAGTTTAAACTTGTTCTTTTTAGTTGACTTGACTCGGGTTCTTCATTGAAACTTCACGATCCCTGTTGATTGCCCAACAGGTCGAGGAAGCAATGCTACTTAATGAAATAACATGTAATTTATTCTGTACTTCTGACCAGAGTGCAGTGGGGGTGAAGGAAGCAAAGGTAAGAACCAGCAGAGCAAACACATTTATTTATGTTTTTGTCCAAAAGAACGCTCTCTCAAATTCTCAGCTGCTTCCATTTCTGTCACGTTTTTTTGTTTGTTTGTTTTTTTGCGGATAAATTGACATGCTGAATACTTGAGGCATTTGTTTGGAGTGTTTATATAGCTCTCTGCTCACTGTGTCAGAATGAAGGTGTACACAGAAGAGGAAAGCTGAATAATTGCATAATATCAAAGTGAACATCAGGCTGGTTTGGCGCTGTACTCAGCTCCTAATCTTCTTTTACCCTCAGTCTGGCTTTTTTTTTTTTTGCTCTGTCTTTCACATCACAATTTT
Source organism: Vimba vimba (assembly GCA_022828995.1). Lineage (NCBI taxonomy): Eukaryota > Metazoa > Chordata > Actinopteri > Cypriniformes > Leuciscidae > Vimba > Vimba vimba. The sequence continues at coordinate 21,261,632 of CM040824.1, read as the reverse complement.
CTGGTCAGAAGGTCACAAATCATAAAAAAATAAATAAAAATAAAATCCAAATATCAGTGGATAACCCTAGTCAATGAGCTCCCCAGCAGAAGGAGCTATCAAAGACGCTTCTCTGCTCTGATAGTTTAAGTTTCTCATCTTTCCTCTTTTCCCTCTTAATAACTGGGCTCCACTCTTGTTTCGGTGACATGTCTTGCTGTAACTCTGGCCTTCTTTGTGCTTTAGAGGGGAATGAGGATTTGCTGTGTCATACCTTTGTCTCTGTGAATGTCCATTTCCTATAAGTACCCGTGTTACTGAGCACACTACCTCTCCCCTTCCTCTTGTTTCAGCCGGAGGACATCGGTTCGGCACCCATCGTCAACGCACCAGAAGGGAGCAAAGTGGACATAGAAGCCTTCAGTCAGTTTACAAAAATTATCACCCCCGCAATTACTCGTGTCGTAGATTTTGCCAAAAAGCTGCCCATGTTCTGCGAGGTAAGAAACCTGTTGTACATTTCATCAAACAACACATTCTCACTAACCTGTAACATGTGGATGCTTGGTCAGGACCCCTTCACGTCACTTTTTAACACACAGGGTACCTCTTTAGCGTAATTTATCATTTCCTAGATATTTTGGAGCACCTAATCCCTCCCCTACCTTAAACCTAACCACTTCTAAAAAATATAAAACACGTAACAGGCAAATAAAAGTGCAGTCATAGGTATTTATTTCAGTAAACAGTATAAAATTATAACAGACAACTTGTCGTATTTCAAGTCCTCTGAGGCCATATGAAATATTTATGTGAAGAACAGAGTGGAACCTGAAGGTTTTAATTTCTTAAAATGTTCCCACTCTATGAACTAAAATATGTCATATGTCATTCAAAATATACGCATGATGCAGTCGGTCACGAGGCATACGAGAGCCAATGCCATTTCACAATCAAAACCTACGTAACGCTTATTCTGGCATCAATTTTTAAATGTGTTCAGATGATTTAAGCTTTACGGTGGATGGAGACACGAGACAGTGATCGCTGTTGGGTCTGTTCCTCAAACAAATTGTTTGACCTTAGAACACTTGGAATATTTGTACTTTTTAAATAAATTGTGACTGTAGTTGTATCTGGCTGTTATAGCCTGTGTTTTATATTATATAATATACAAATGGCTAGGTTTAAGGATTGTGTTAAAAAATGTATAAATAGTGTAATGTAAATAAAATTTCTATATAAATTACATATATGTCATAATGGCAATATTATACACAAATACATAATTTTATCATGACGATAAAATTCCCATGCCAACAGTATCTGTGTATGTTGCCAAAGATTTTTTATTGAAAGCAATAGAGTACCCTGCATGTTGAAAAATGCTAAAGGGGTACCCTCCCTGTTCATTAAAAAAGTGATGCCAAGGCCTCCTGGGCAAGTGTCTGTATGTGATGAGTTGGGAGTGAGAACTTTTTGGATTAAACGCAGGAAATTACAGTATCAAAACCTAGCTTACATCCAACCAAATGGTTGGTCGATGTAAATTTTTATAGGCCTTCTGTACAAAAATCAAAGCAGAAAATGCATCAAAATGAGGTAAATAATTTAATGATGAGATCAAATGAATCAATTGTAAAGCTTGACAGTGACCCGTGTTTGGATACACAATAATACATATTATGACTGTGATTATTGTGTAATTGTTCAGCTGCCATGTGAGGACCAGATCATTTTGCTGAAGGGTTGCTGTATGGAGATCATGTCTCTGCGAGCGGCGGTGCGCTATGATCCCGAGAGCGAGACTCTAACGCTGAATGGGGAGATGGCTGTCACACGGGGCCAGCTCAAGAACGGGGGTCTGGGTGTGGTCTCAGATGCCATTTTTGATCTGGGTGTCTCGTTGTCCTCCTTCAGCCTCGATGATTCTGAGGTGGCGTTGCTCCAAGCCGTGATTTTGCTTTCCTCCGGTTAGTGCCATCTTCATTTCTCAAATTTAATCAAATTAATTAATTCTTGTTCTTATCCATCACATTGTGGTAAAATGTGTACACACACACACAAAAAAAACCCTAAAATATTGCAAATATTGCACAAAATCTCCTCTTTGTGCAACAACTCTTTTTTATGAACATAAAAACAAGGAATGCAAAAAGTGCTGCGTGGAGTGTAAATTCAGTATCCCGGTGCTCTTCGGGTGTAGGGATGGTTCAACTCATAAAAAAACAAACACAGTCCAAGGCACTTGAGTAAATTGTTTTAGAAAAATATAAAAAGCCTTTATTCTTTCATGGCTTAGGTATTTTAAAAACTGGTGACAAGCAACTGCACACTCGAGTGCTTTGGACTGTTTTTGTCTTTTTTATGAACATTTGAATTAATTAGTTTCTTGTTACAGTGAATAATCCTAAGAATCTTACATGGTTTAGAATTTCAATTGATGCAGGCATATGTCAGTTTTGGTCAGTAAACAAAATATTGACTATTGGCAAATTGTGTTTTAAAAAACATATACATGGCACATTCATAATCAAAACAAAACCAAATTCCAATAAATATCAGAATATCCTTGTGCATGCAAACACAGTCAGGAAGGGGGAGGAAGGGGGAGGAAGGGGGAGGAAGGGGGAGGAAGGGGGGGGGGCATACATGCCAGTGCTGTAATAAAGAAGGATGTACTATGACTCAAATTATAATTTTTAACAATGAAAAAAAGCTTATAAACTACTAGTTCTTGTGAACCTCATAAAGAAGAGTCTTTGTTTTCCTTCATGATTGATTAATGTTACAGTAGTTGTGAATATGACTCATGACTTCCACCAGGAGTATATTTAAAAGCTATAAGGCCAGCTGCAGCGAGTCTTCCTGAGTGCCGATTACCCAGGATTACATAGGCCACTGAGGAGAAACTACTTAATAACGCTATTAAAATGGGATTACACTTCAACTGAGAATGTCACATTTAATAGGTAAAGTCTTCAATGCCCACGTCCACTCCTATATGGATTTGTTATCGATTCCGGCAGATTTAAACAGATTGTCCAGTGTTGCAGCTGGCCTAACCAATCAGTGGCTTAAAGCAATTTTTTTGATAATTAACTGGGCTTTAACTAGTGTCCTAAAGGTCTTTCTGATTTTGTTTTAGTGAGAGAACAAAGGCGATGATTTTCTTTTTTTCTTTATAATTTTTCTGCTTTAACACATTGATGTGTTAAAAAATGTTTCCAGCACTGTAACCCATCAGATGTTATTGGTCATGCAGAAAAACAATAACAGCTAGACTGCAATAGTTCCTTCTAATTCGGCATGGAATTTTCTTTTTTGTTTAAAGTGTGTAATTTCTAGCACACTGATGGCACCTATACCTGTTATACCTTGTCAATTTAGCGCTGCACAGTTCTTATTTAAATTGTGTTGGCATGTTTGTGGCATTGTCATCATTTACTTACGCTCATGTCACACTAAACCTGTATGACTTTCTTATGTGCAACATAAAGTTATTTTGAGAGATGTCTTAAGTGTTTTTTTTTTTGTTTTGTTTTTTCAAATACGCTATGAACAGACACACTTCAACAGGCTGGTGTTTACACCCACTTTTCTTCAGGATGTTAAATGACTCAAACTAGAATAGAAATAAGTTTTATAAAATCACGTTTAACCTTTAAGGCCTTCTTTTTTATTTAAAGTGAATTTGTTTTAAAATTAAACTGAACCCGCCCATCATCTCTTCTCCTCTGTTTCATCGGCAGATCGTCCAGGTTTAACAAGCGTAGAACGGATAGAGCGTTGTCAGGAGGAGTTCCTCTTGGCCTTTGAACATTACATCAACTACCGTAAGCACAAGGTGGCTCACTTCTGGCCCAAGCTGCTGATGAAGGTGACAGACCTGCGCATGATTGGTGCCTGCCATGCCAGCCGTTTCCTGCACATGAAGGTGGAATGTCCCACAGAGCTCTTTCCGCCCCTCTTCCTGGAAGTGTTCGAAGACTGATGGCCAACCAATCAGGCCAAGCTGCTCCCACCAACACCAACCTCCACAAATCCGACCTCCCCTCTAACTCTGTGTCCCTGTTCCTGGTCACATGAACACTGTTCCTTTTCCTGGTCACTACTGAGCATCATTTCATTCCATAGTTTTAGGAGTAGCTCTCTGGCCTAATTTGAATTGAACCATTCCTTTTACAAAGCGGGTACATGTGAATAGCGTTACAGTTTGTTTTCTTTCACTTTGTTTGAAAAAAAAAAAAAAAAATTCTGTTACTCAATTTTTTTTTCAATGATAAATTGTTTTATTTCTGATCATAGTCTTTGATGCCATTTAAGTGGGTTTCATGTCACAGGTTTCATGACATGGGTTTCATGTCACGTCAAGAAAAAAAGACAAATAGCGCCACACTGCAAAGGGTCATAGCAATACCTTTTTTCCTTTCACTTCCCTTATCTGTTGGTTGAAAGGTCTTTTCATGCTCTCATTAAGACATAGGTTGGTAATAGTTCTGTTCCAAAACTCAATGAGCTGCCTACCTAGGCAACATTTCCCTACATTGAGACTGTACAAAAGCAAAATCACGACTGAGGTCTCTTTAATATTTCAATTGTTTGTCCTAGAAAAGATTGCTAAATGGTGAGTCAATAAAGACATTTGGTAACTTAAATTTTCCTGCTGCTCTTGAGAGGAAGACCACAGTAACATTACATATTTGCTGCCTCAATAACAATTTCATTCAAAGTCAGTCAATTTCAATACGAACTCTCAACAAATTCTATCAAGACCTAATGATCTGCTGCTATCCACATTCATTTTATAGCTGTGTACTCTTACATTATCAATAATTTGTGTCTAAAAAATTTGTGTTTTACGAGAAAGTTGTAGAAACCACTGAGAATTCCAAAGAGCACCCTCAGAGCAATAAAATGGTAATGTGGGCAGGAGACAATGTTACTGCCTTCTAAGATGTAATTTTTTGGTCAAATTCTAAGGCAGCATTGCATGTAGTGTTTCTGATTAAAGGAAATCCCAGAATGCACTGTGACAAGCTCAGTGGGGGACAAGTTGATGAGAGAAATCTTTCAGAGAGAAAAATTCATTCAATACCAAAAAGTATATAGATCAAACACGTCCAGCTAATTAGCAATATAATTTTCATCCAATATGTGTGTGCATTATGTATCTAAGTATTGCATAGCTTAGCAACATTGGATCAATTGTGAGTTTCCCCTTCGTTCATGTGCGGAGCACCGATTTGGAGTGTCCTACATAGCCAGATGTTTTGTGTGCCATACAAATACTATATCACTTATCAGGTTTAATTTCATTTGTGATGCTTCCTTTGAAAGAAGCATATGTAGGCAATAGACAACAAAGCAGCTTACTAGAGCTGCGTTACTTTTTTTCCCCCAGACCTGTTGCTGTCTGCATTTCCATCACGGTCTAAAGTACTGTGAAGATTAGGCAAATCAGTCCGGTGACGTAGGACTGTGCACGACTTTCCAGTTCCCGCTGGATTTAGTCCTCCACATATAAGCTTAATAAAGCCTGAACCTCGTCGTCGGTCCATTGGTCGTATTTGTTAAACTCCATTGTTGATTGGAATAGCAAACAACTCTTACTGCACGCACCACAACAGACTTTTAAAAATGGACAATCAGCATGTTCAGCGCCCAAGTTCCACCCCGAAAGTTCCTGAACTTTGAAAAAGTACTACCTAGAAAGCAGGGACTTTCTGAAAGGGAAATTTTTACCCGGAACTTCATTTAGACCCTGGTCGCTGTGGTCGAAACACGCAGAGTACCACCCCTGAAGAAAGTTCCTGCGGTGGAAACACGGTTTTGGAATTATAACTGTTCTCTGAAAAAAAAGTGGCAAAGGTAAACAAAAAATTTCTTAATCGCAAGTGGCATCGGTTTTAATTTACAAAATCGTCTCGGTTACGGATGTAACCCTCGTTCCCTGAGTAGGGAACGGAGACGTTACGTCGGATGACGATGATTGGGGTTTCGCTTAGAAAGCCTATCACCTTTGAGTATATAAAACGAGCCAATGGCAATGAAATGCCATGGGTCTGCGGAATTTGCATAGCGTATCTCCGCCCACCGCAGGGGGTATAAAGGAAGTACGCTGGCAACATGCAGATATGTCTTCGCTGAGGAGCCGAGACTGAACTCAGGCGTTTTTCAGCGATACAGCGGAAGTGGCAGGAAGACGTAACGTCTCCGTTCCCTACTCAGGGAACGAGGGTTACATCCGTAACCGAGACGTTCCCTTTCGTGGTCACTCCGAGTTACGTCGGATGACGACGATTGGGGTTCCAGTCTAATCACGCCACCTCGGCTGTCATCCAGTGCCCTGCGTAAGTCTGAGCTCCCTGTTGTGAGACTAGCACGAACGAAGGAGTCCTACTTAACACAGGAATACCAAGGTACACTGGGAAGCATATCTCAGAGGAAATATGCAATTATGCCCAACCGTAAGGGGGGGACTTGGGAGACACATATGACCCGGAGGGATGCATATGGAGTATCACTGAGGTGTCCAGCCACAGGTGGAATATTTAAACCCCAGGGGTGGCAAGGTGGCTTGCCAAGGGAAAGACACACGCTCAAAGAGACTTACAGTGGAATACGCATGTGGGGGTCGCTAGAGGAGGGACCATGCACATGGAGGCACCTAGTCAAGCGCAAAAGCTGCGTTATGGCAGATAGGCATAACTCAGGCATTGACGTAACCAGTGCTGGAGGAAACTCAGAGCTTATCAGACTCACCTGAGAAGATAATCGCACGTATCCCGTCCGTGGAGAGGAATGGCGAGCAAGCGAAGACACCTGAGCAGAATCTAGTACCGGCTGGTTGAAGCGTACATGTGTAGAAACTGGCTCATGTACATGAGAAGTACATGAGAAGAAACTGTACATGAGAAGAAACTGGCTCTACTCGGAGATTATAGAATCTCGCAAATGTGTTGGGTGTCGCCCAGCCTACAGCTCTACAAAAGTCTGTTAGCGAGGCGCCATGCGCTAGAGCCCAAGAGGGAAGCCACACTACGAGTGGAGTGGGCTTTCACACCAAGGGGGCATTGACGACCTTGCTGCTGGTATGCCAAAGCAATGGTATCCACTATCCAGTGAGATAACCTTTGCTTTGAGAGAGCCTTTCCCTTCAGCTTCCCACCATAACAGACAACGAGCTGGTCTGAGGTCCTGAAACACTGCGTCCTGTCTACGTAAGCACGAAGGGCGAGTACTGGACAGGGCAGTGCCAAGGCTGGGTCTGCCTCCTCCAAGGGCAGCGCTTGCAGGTTCACTACCTGGTCTCGAAAGGGTGTGGTAGGAACCTTGGGCACGTATCCAAGCCGGGGTCTCAGGATCACGTGAGAGTTAGCCGGCCAGAATTCCAGGCATGCTTCGTCAACCGAAAATGCCTGCAGGTCCCCTACCCTCTTGATGGAGGCCAATGCAACCAGGAGCGCTGTCTTCATAGACAGGAACTTAAGCTCTACTGATTGCAAAGGTTCAAATGGAGCACTCTGCAGGGCAGTTAGAACCACTGAGAGGTCCCAAGAGGGTACGAGGGGAGGACGAGGAGGATTCAGTCTTCTCGCTCCCCTCAGGAACCTGACGATCAGGTCGTGCTTTCCCAGAGACTTAACATCAACTGCGTCGTGATGTGCGGCAATGGCGGCAACATACACTTTCAGGGTGGAGGGAGACAGCCTTTACTCCAACCCTTCTTGCAGGAAGGAAAGCACGACACTGATGGGGCATTTCGTGGGTTCTTGATGTTTAGAAGAACACCAGTTGACGAAGAGGTTCCACTTCAACGCATAGGCATGTCTCGTGGACGATGCTCTAGCGGAAGTGATGGTAGCCACCACCGCTGGTACTCAAAGGGTGCCAAAGGGTGCCCCGTCCCTGAGAAAGAAGGTCCTTCCTCAGAGGAATTGGCCAGGGAGGTGCTGTCGCGAGGAGTACTAGTTCGGAGAACCAGGTCCGGTTGTGCCAATACAGGGCAACCAAAATGACCTGCTCCTCGTCCTCCCTGATCTTGCGCAAGGTCTGCGCAAGAAGGCTCACTGGGGGAAACGCGTACTTGCGTAGGCCCCGCGGCCAGCTGTGCGCCAGTGCATCCGTGCCGAGCGTGCCCTCGGTCAGGGAATAATACAGGTCGCAGTGGGACGAGTCGTGGGAGGCAAACAGATCTACCTGTGCGTCGCCGAACTGATCCCAAATCAGCTGGACCGTCTGGGGATGGAGTCGCCATTCTCCAGCGAGAGGCCGAACTCGAGACAGCTTGTCGGCCGCCTGGTTCAGGTGTCCCGGGATATAAATGGCTCAAAGCGACCTCAGATGCTTCTGACTCCATATGAGGAGCTGGCGAGCGAGTTGCGACATACGGCGGGAGCGTAGACCACCCTGATGGTTGATGTACGCTACTGTCGCGGTATTGTCTGATCGGACTAGTACGTGCTGACCCCTGAGCAGCGCATGGAAGCGGTGCAGGGCGAGACGTACAGCCAGCAACTCGAGGCAATTGACATGCCAAAGGCGCTGGGTCCTGTCCAGGAGCCCGCGGCAGCATGACCATTGCACATGGCGCCCCAGCCCGTGGTGGAGGCATCTGTTGATACAACAACGTGCCGGGAAACTCGTTCTAAGGGCACTCCGGCCCGTAGAAAATTGAGGTTCGTCCACGGGGTGAAGGTCTGACGGCAGGCTGGAGTCACTGGGACTCGGAGCGTGCCGTGTTGCCATGCCCACCTCGGGACTCGATCGCGAAGCCAAAGCTGAAGCGGTCTCATATGAAGCAATCCCAGCGGCGTTACTGCGGCTGCGGATGCCATATGCCCCAGGAGCCTCTGAAATAATTTCAGTGGAACCGCACTCTTGCCCTCGAATTGGCGAAGACAAGTCAGCAGTGACTGCGCGCGCTCGCTCGTAAGCTGCGCACATGGCGACCGAGTCGATCTCCATACCGAGAAAAGAGATCCTCTGCCCGGGGCAGAGTTTGCTCTTCTCCCAGTTGACCCGAAGGCCCAGACGAACTAGGTGCCGGAGCACTAGGTCCCTGTGTTCGCAAACCTGATCTCGAGAGTGAGCTAGGATCAGCCAGTCGTCGAGATAGTTCAGGATGCGAACCCCGTGTTCCCGGAGGGGAACAAGGGCTGCCTCGACGACCTTCGTAAAGACACGAGGAGACAGGGCTAGCCCGAAAGGGAGAACCGCGTACTGGTATGCCTGCCCCTCGAAAGCAAACCGTAGAAACGGTCTGTGTCGAGGTAAAATGGAGACATGGAAGTAGGCGTCCTTCAGGTCGATCGCTGCAAACCAATCCTGCGGCCGCACACACTGGAGGATGTGTTTGGCCGTTAGCATCTTGAACGGCAGCCTGTGAAGGGAGCGGTTCAAGACGCGCAGGTCGAGGATTGGCCGTAACCCACCGGACTTTTTGGGTACAATGAAGTAATGGCTGTAAAAGCCGGACTTCATCTCGGCTGGAGGGACAATCTTGATCGCACCCTTCGCCAGTAGGGTGGCGACCTCCGCTCTCATGACAGGGGCATTGCCACCGGCCAAGTGGAGCGGACTCCCCTGAAGCGGGGAGGAGATCTCGCGAACTGAATCGCGTAGCCGAATCTGATGGTTCTCGCGACCCAGCGGGACAGTCTGGGAAGCTCTAGCCAGGCCTCCAGAAAGTGCACCAGCGGGGTCATACGAACCACAGACGTACCGTCGGTGGGGCAGCGAGGTGGAATGACCGGCACCGGCGAGGGCGGCATAGCGGGTTCATTCGATCATTAACCGCGTCCTGCCAGAGGAGGCCAGGGGAGGGCGCGCTTCCCACTGGCAGGGGTCTGGCGACAGAGGGGGATGAGTGGAGCGCGGCCCGTGGGCGGCGCGTGCTGTCATCCACACCCTCTTGGGGCTCAGAGAAAGAGCGTCAGTTCTTTTGGAATGAGATTCTCCCCCAGCCCTCCACCAGGGGAAGGAGTGGTCCCTGCTACCAGCTCCGGAAAGAACTGAGCCCTAACTCAAAGCCGCCCGTCTCAGGAGTGCTGCTTAACCAAGTGTTAGTCGGCTAAGGGGCAGAGACAGGCTGTGCCAGCCTCCAGCGACCTCCTATGCCAGGCCATTGAAGGCTCGAGGGGAGGGGCCGCATGGAGGTGGCGTCGGCGGGAAACAGACTAAGGAGGCCACACGGAAGGATGACCGTCAGTGCAGATGCCCCTAGTCCGTTCTGGAGAGATCGAAGACTGTTGGGCGCAGCCCTCAATCACCCCGCCGACCAGGCTGCCTGTCTCAAGAGTGCTGCTTAGACTGGCGTGGCAGTCTAAGGGGCAGAGACTGGCAGCGCCGCCCTCCTGTGACCTGCTCCTGCTCAGGGCCGGTGAAGGCCGGAGGGGAGGGGTCGCATGGAGGTGGCCTTGGCGGGAAGCACACAGATGGATGACCATCAGTGCAGACAGACCTGAGTCTGCTTCTAGTGGCCGAAGCCACCCCGCCGAAGAGCCCAGCCTGGGACATGGGGGAGCTGAGAAAATGAATTCCCAGAGCCACTCACATCAACCTGGCTAAGCTCATGTCTGGACCACTCTAGTGGACACCACCTGACCGCGGGCCGGAAGCGTCCTGATGCACATCCGGGAAGCCTACAGCGCTCGGGGGGAGGATGCCACTCCAACCGATGCTTTCAGCTGCCCGGGAAAGCATGGCCATCAGCTCTGGATCTGACTCGACTAACGCTGACACTCCCGAGGGAGGCAACGCAGTCGAATCCTCATTTCCAGAGGAATCAAGCCCGCCTTATGATGCTGTGAGTGACATGACACCATCTGCTGGAGTCCCGAATGAAAACACTGGGTCCCTGAGAGGAACCAGGCACACACGGAAGCTCCACGGTTTGCGATGTGGAGGGGGGCGTGGCCCGAGGAAAGCTCGTCGGAATTATGCCACACCATAACCCTCAGATCACCCTGGCCACCAGCCAAAGTATCCCTCACGTTTTTCTTTTTAGGAAGAGATAGATTGGGGTGTGGCAGAGGGGACTCTCACACAAAGATCATTGAGTCTTGATCTATAAACATCGCGATGGTCATGTTCCCGCAATGAAAACATAACTCATCCACGAGCGCTGCCGAGCGTGATTAAGCCCAACACGCAAAACAGCGCTCGCGACCGTTAAACAGATGAGTCACGCGCCCACATCCAGTAATACACGGGCAAACCGTCTTGAAAAAGACGTGCCGCGTGCAGCTCTTTTAGAGAGAGGAAAAGCTCAGCAGTGTGCTGAAGCGCCCAGGGAGAAACACACTCACTGTCGGCAAGATCACTGCACAGATCAGCAGCAGGCAATGCGATCTCGCTTGGAACACGCCGTCACACAAACACACTGAAGAGCCGCTCGTCTCGTAGAGTGAAGATGATACAGAATGGCTTGTAGGAGTGAAGAAAACTCTTGGCTCCGAAGCGAAAACATATCTGCATGTTGCCAGCGTACTTCCTTTATACCCCCTGCGGTGGGCGGAGATACGCTATGCAAATTCCGCAGACCCATGGCATTTCATTGCCATTGGCTCGTTTTATATACTCGAAGGTGATAGGCTTTCTAAGCGAAACCCCAATCGTCGTCATCTGACGTAACTCGGAGTGACCACGAAAGGGAACCTTAGGTTACAAAATCCTGTAAAATCCTGTTTTTTTTTTTGTCAGTACACCTAAAAGCTTACTGGGCAATCAGACCTTCATGATACCTCAGAGTTCACAGAAAGAGTAAATTCCAGTTATACGTTGTATATTAAATTTTTTTTTTTTTTTTTTTTTTGATGATCTCAAATGTTGATCTCTATAAACTTTAGTAAGGAGGAAAACGATTTTTGACTGTTAAGTCAGCAGAAACACACATTTAAGCCCATGAGAGACTCACAGCAGCCACTTAACATTAGTTCATAATGCCTCAATTAAGGTGCCAAAAACTTCCCTGTAAATCATACTCTGTTTGGACTTGTGTTGAGCTGCTTAGAGGAACTCGAGGTTATATTTGTACCCAGCCATTGTTAGATCCATTAAACCGCTGGGATGGAACTCTGTTCAGTTGAATTTTTATTTTCTTCTATAGCAGTCACACGATAAACCAAGGCAATGCTTCTGCTTGAACTAGTTGGTGCTATGAGTTTGCCGATTTATACCTCCAGGACTGCTGTCAGTTATACTCTGAATTGTCTGGGTGATTGACACACGTAAATACACACAATGCTGAGGTCAGTGGTCAACCCTTCAATGTTCAGGGATGCTTTTGGATGTGTCTGTGATGTTGTTTCAGCTGTTTCTGTCCTGGTTTTCTTGTTTTACTGTAGTGTTTTTAATCTTTCTAGAGACATCCCTGTGTGCTGCAAATGTTTTTTTTTAATCTCACATACCTCTACTGATTATCAGGAACCGCCAGAATTGTTTTAGTTTTTTTTGCTGTTGAAAAATGGACATGAATTCAGAATCGCACCTTAAAATGCACCACATGTTCAATCAGTGCTCCAGTATAATTGCTCCAATGGTTTTACATGTTTTGGATTACACATACAAACGTACACGCCAACATAGATATTAAACAGACTCAAAGTCATTGCACAGACAATCAATGTGTCTGCAGAGAGTGTTATATAAAGATGTAGAGGGAAGTAAAGGCCACTGCCAGGGTCCAAAATGAACTTATACACCACACTTGCCAGTGACGGGTCAGCTGACTCTTCACTCAGCTCCACACCAACTTGGTTGCATTTGCTTAAGCAGACAAGCTTGACAGAACGTCCCATAGGAACATGCCCAAACTAAAAACAATAATTCATTTACAGCTTTTCCTAAATCTATTTTTGTTGCACAAAAGTCACACAATTTGTGATTCTTTAGTAGATTTTAATAGTTTATATGTATTTTAATCACTCACACATGAAATTCAGAATTTATTTCTTACAATTTCTTGCCGGCACTTTGTGAGTGTTAATTTTGGACCCTGGCTACAGATCAGCACACGCATACACAGACAACCTGGGAGTGCGCAAGTAAATAAAAAATAAATAAATAAATAAAAAAACACAAAGCACTACAAAAATAAATAGATTTATGGTGTAAAGGAAAGGCTGTATTTTTTCAGACTGCAGATATTTTTTACATGTTATATGCACAATATGAACATTTTCCAGTTTTAAACACAAGAAAACAAAAGACTTTCTCAAAAATCTTTCACCATTCTCAAACAGGAACCCCAAGTCCTGTTTTTTAACAATCCTGGTTCACTGGTCATGTCTCCTAATTGTGCGTTTTATCATTCTAAATTCATTGGATAACCATGTTAATGACAACTAATAAATACTTGTAACTAATAATCATAACAAATCCAGCACAACAATCACAAAAAGCGATTCTCGGTGGGTGTCGGAATGAAACCTAAAGCCCATAGTCAAAGAAACTGACCAGATCTCACCACGCTAAACTGAAAGAAATAGACCCCGAGAAACAATCGCAGTACATGTACTTCTGTTTCTGTGTCTCAGGTAACATTTACCTGATCACGTCCACAGTATGCTGGTTGCATTAATAAGTGAACTTTGAAAGTGAATCCATAATACAACATTACAAGCAAATGTATTTCACGTTCTCTTCAATGTCTTTTTATTTTTATTTTATTTTTTACCAAAATCAATGTATTGCGCAGGCCTACTGTGTGACAGTGGAGCCTTGAATTAAATTCAAGTTTGAATCATGATGATTTTGACATCCTGGAAGAGACATTTCACTAGAAAAATAATCCTGGATTTGGCAAAAGACGATGATGACAGTGATGATATTTGCACCTAAGGTGAATAGGAGAATAAAGATGGTTTTGAGAAACCCCTGAAAGATTTATTGTGCTGTGTGTGGTACATGACAAATGTGAGATTCTGTATGCAGTTTTTTTTCTTTTCTTTTTTTTTTTTGGCCTTGAATGAATTAAATGTACGTATATTTAGTAATATTTATTGAATTGAATAATGACTGTTATATTTCACATTAAGATATTTACATATTTTACTCTCGCATGTTTTAACTTGACATTCATTGAACGTCCCCGATGAAAAACATTTCAGCAAAATATAATTGGCCACAGCTATAGTCATCTGTGCTTGTGAAAAGACATCTGACCACAGTTTTTGATCACAATGTAACGATGGTGACACCAAGGTATGAAATTTGAACCACAGTTAACTTGTATGCATATTTTAGTTACTATGTTCAGGCGTCAGACAGATATAACTAAAAACCACAAATTACATACAATAAACCAAAAAAAATAATAATAATTTCTCAATTTCCAAAAATTTGTTTAATGACTATGTGAAAGTTTAGAGATCAAAGATTAGTTTTGTATAGTTATATAAGCATCAATCACATGAGCCCAAACATCAAATAATAAAGAAACTTTGCACACAAAAGGTACACTCTAAAAAATTCTGGATTGTTTTTTAACCCAGAATGCTGGGTTGAGTCTGTTGGGTAATTTTGTTGGGTTATTTTATCACATTTTAAACACCTTTGGGTAGTTTTAATTTTCCAGTTGTTGAGTTAAACCTGCTGGGTCGCAACCCTGGGTTGTTTCTACCCAGCTGGGTTGTTTCACGAGCTTCGTGCCTTGGAGATGTTTAAATTCGCTCCCAAACCGTCATTTTGAGAGGACAAAGGGGCAAAGCAGCTGGGTGCAACCTGGGTGCAACTGTTTTAAGGTAAGTTTATATAATGTTTTTATTTATTAATAATTATTTTATATTAGCATAATGAAATTATTTTTCGCGGCAAAAATTCTTAAACTTATACAGACTAAAACTGGTGATGCAACTTGTACGAAAAACAATTATTACCTCAGAATCAGATGCTATTGACTCGCATAGTCATTTTAAGGTATGTGAGATGACAGATTAATACAGTCCATGATTATGTACCACATGGAACGTCTCAGTTACGTATGTAAACCCTCGTTCCCTGAAGGAGGGAATGGAGAAGTAGTCGACGTACCGACTGATTGGGATCATGCTTATCATGCTGTCATCTTCAAGTATTGAAAAACGAGCCATGATTTACATCTCGCGCTCCGCCCCGCAGCGCAGGTATAAACGCACTCACCACTTGTTTTTCACTGAGGAGCCGAGCGGAGCCCGGGGTCAGCGGTGATCCAGCAATAGTGGCAACGGGACTACCTCTCCGTTCCCTCCTTTAGGGAACGAGGGTTACATACATAACCAAGACATTCCCTTTCATTTAGGTCACGGTCGACGTACCGACTGATTGGGATCCCCATTAAAACGCCACTAGTGCTGCCACCTTCCAGTGCCTAGACAAAAGCCTCCTGTTCCCCCCACATTATTGAGGCGGAGATAGGACAGGGCTTATGCCAGTGAAGTCACTGCTGTTCCGCAAGACCCACTCAGTCAAACTTAGACAACACTGGGAAAGCGTGCCCTTTTAGAGGAAAGGAAGACGCTGCGGAAGCCACATCCTGCCCGTAGGGAGGTATAAATGTGGAGGTTACACATATGGACTGGGCGTTACCGGGCAGTATATGGAATGTCACTGAGGGTTCGCCGCAGGAAGCCATACCGTGGAAGAACCCAGCCTAGTACAGGTTCCACCAGTGCATACGAGTGTTAGGCCTGACATCGGATGCTCCGCCACGTCCGTTGCCGAAGGGTGTAGAGGAACTCAACAGGGTTCTGCAAAAGAGGAACTCTACTGAAGCAAGAATGGCGCACGTATCCAGTCCATAGGAGGGGAATGGCGTAGCAAGCCGACACTTTGAACAGGGGAACAGTGTAACTGCCTTCTATGCGAAGGGAGCACTTGGGAAGCAACCGGCTCGACACGTAGGCTATAGAACCTAGCTAACATATTTGGTGTTGCCCAGCCCGCAGCTCTACAAACATCTGTCAGCGAGGCACACTGTGCCAACGCCCAGGAAGCAGCAACCCAGGGGGCATGATGCATCTTGGGAATGACACGCCAAGATGATGGCATCCACTATCCAGTGGGCCAACCTCTGCTTGGAGACAGCCTTTCCCTTCTGCTGGTCTCTGTAACAGACAAAAAGTTGGTCTGAGGTCCAGAGGTTTTGCATTCTGTCCACAGGCTGTTGGGGCTGTTGAGAAGAGCATTAGTTCGGGGAACTAGGTCCAGTTGGGCCAATAAGGGGCAACTAGCAAGACCTGCTCCTCTTCCTCCCTGACTTTGCACAGTGTCTGTGCAAGAAGGCTCACTGGGGGAAATGCATACTTGCGGAGGCCCCGGGGCCAGCTGTGTGCCAGTGCCTCCATGCCGAGGGTCTCCTCGGTCAGGGAGTAAAACAACAGGCAATGGGACGATTCCGGAGAGGCAAACAGATCTATCTGTGCGGCCCCGAAGTGGTCCCAGACCAGCTAGACTGCCTGGGGATTGAGTCTCCACTCTCCCTGGGCCACAGGCTGTCGCGAGGGCTTGTCGGTGGCACGATTGAGCAGGCCGGGAATATAAGTGGCATGAAGCGACCACAGAAGCTTCTGACTCCATAGGGGGAGGTGGCGGGTGAGTTGCGGCATGCGAGGGAAGCGTAGCACAACGGTCGCAGTGTTGTCTGTACGGACTAGTTCATGCTTACCGAGCAGCAAAGCAAAGTGTACTGGTTGCAACTCGAGGCAGTTGATGTGCCAATGCAGTTGGGGGCCCGTTCAGATCCCACGTTACTGCATGCCCGTTATACGTGGCCCCCCAGCCGGTATTGGTGGACACTTGTTCTAAGGGCACTCTGGCCCGGAGAAACGAAGGTCTGATCACGGGCTGAGGGCTGTGCTCAAGCGGTCTCATATGGAGCAAGCCGAGCGGTGTTACTAGGGCTACGGCTGCCATATGCCCCAGGAGCCTCTGAAAAAGTTTCAGTGGACCACTGTTCTGCTCTTTCCAGTATTCAAGCAGTTCAGCACCGACTGACCAGAGGCACCACAGACATACCCGAGGTGCGGCAGCGAGGTGGAGGACAGGGACCCAGCTCGGAAGGCCCAGGGGCGGCCTGAAGCGGGGTCTGAGTGTGCGGTGCAACACTTACCTGTCTCCACGGGTCAGCAGGGGGATGCGTGAGAAGGTGTTTGACCGGGTCCTCGAACCGAAACCAGCTGTCGGCTGGCGATACAAGACGTGGCTGAGGGGTGCAAGGCTTTACAGGGTCGCACACCGCCAGTCAGACCCTCTTGGAACCCAGGAACAGAGGAATTTGCTCTTTCTTTGACAATTCGGGTAACCAGTACCAAAACCGTAACCATCTGAAGAGCTTGTTCCCCCATCCCTGGGTGGCCTGTCTCAGGGACGCTTGGTCTTACGCTTGCCACCTGGCTTGGCATTACCTGAGACGGCCTGCCTGTGGCCGGCTCCATGCTGAGGCCTGGTTGGAGGCTACTGTGGTGGCCTAGCGGGAGCAGAGGCAGCGGCAGGAAGACTGGCGGAGGGGTGGAGGCAGCAGCGGGTCACCGGGGCAGGATGTGCCAGATGGCCTTCGTCTGCACCTGGGTGGCAGAGAGCTGTTGGGCGCAGGTCTCCACCGCGTCGCCGAACAGCCCAATCTGGGAAATGGTCGAGTCCAGGAACCAAACCTTGTCCGTATCCCTCATATCAGCCAGGTTGAGCCAGAGATGGCGCTCCTGGACCACTAAGGTGGACATCACCAGACCGAACACACAAGCCACAACACTCGTGCCCCGGAGGGCGAGGGCGAGGGCGGTTGTGGTGCGGAGCTCACCTAAGACCGCACGGCCTGGGCTACCCTCATGCGTGTCCATGAGTGCCTTGGCCTGGTGGACCTGTAGCAACGCTATGGCATGCAGGGAGGAAGCAGCTTGCCCACAGGCTTTGTAAGCCTTGCCCGTGAGAACGGACGAGAACTCACAGGCCTTAGAGGGGAGACAAGAATCCCCCTTCCAAGAGGTAGCGGTCGCCGGACACAGATGCATTGCAACAGACCTCTCCGTCAAGAGTAGTGAGGGGGAGGAGCTACTCAGGCAGTTTCTGGCAGAGAAAAGTGCCGTCTACGACCTGGTAAGCTCTTCATGCACTTCGGAAAAAGAAAAGCAATCATCCAACCGAGACGGTTCGGGACACCTGGAGGATTCCTCGGCGGCCCGTTTCAGCATAGCTGACATTTCTGGATCTGGCTCGGTCAACGTTACTCTCCCCGAAGGGGGTAACACAGCCAAGTCATCATCTCCAGAGCTCAGCTCACCCTCCGATGTTGCAATCGACATCCTGTCCTCTGGAGGGGCCCCAAATGAAATGGCTGGTCGGTCCATTACAGAGGTACCAGCATGCTGAACGGGGAGCTCCACCGGCTGCGGTGTGGTAGAGGAGTGAGGGGCCCACAGGGATTGGTAACCGCGTGGGGAAGCCGTCACTGTGATCCTCAGATCACCCATCCCACACGGCACCCTAGAGTGGGGCATGGTAATGGGGACTCCACCTTCACGCATGAAGGCGAGTCTCAATCTTAGCATCGCGATAGTTATGTTCCCGCAATGGGTGGAATGGCATCTTGAAAAAGACGCAAGCGCACCCATGTTGCTCTTTCAGGAAATAGGACTCTCACCAGTGCCAGAGCATACAGGGAAATGATCGCAGCAACACTGACAGGTGGATGGTGCAGCCTGTACCAGTGAAGCACTCACTCTCTTCGCCCTCAACCGACCGTCAGACAAACAAACACAAAAAGGAATGCTGTTAGAATAGCAGTTGAGAGCTCAGAAAGCTTGCGACCACCGCTGCACTCACGCTGGAGAAACACTAGCACCGGGAGAGACTTCCAGAAGAAGCACCGACACACTCGCTCGTTGAATATATCAACACTCTTCAGAGACATCGACGTGAAGACCGATCGGCTCCGAAGCAAAAGACAAGTGGTGCGTGCATCCGCTTCCGTAGAAATTAAAGTACCAGTGGAACTTCACATGAGTAGGGGTCTAGGTTCCGAGCTGAGCACCAGCTGGTGAACACTGACCACTTTAGGGCATAGAGGTGTCTCGTGGATGGAGCTCTAGCCTCGACGATAGTGCTTAGGACTCTTTCCGGGAGGTCCCCGGGTATCCGTTGAGGGGCCATATATGGAGGGCCCACAAGTCTGGGCGGGGGTGCCATATCGTCCTGTTCGCCTGAGTAAGGAGGTCCTTCCTCAGCGGTATAGGCCAAGGAGCTGTCTCTAGCAGCTGCATCAACTCGGGGAACCATGTCTGGGTCCGCCAGAGAGGGGCTATTAGGAGGATTGCACACTTGTTCTCCCTGATCCGTTCGATGACCTGAGGGAGCATCGAGACCGGAGGAAATGCATAAAGAGGGCGACTGGGCCATTCGTGGCCAGACGGTTCAAATTAAGTGAACCGTCTGAGGGTGGAGAGACCATTCCCCAGGGGGGACATTGTCTCGAGATAGCATGTCTGCTTCCTGGTTCAGTATGCCCGGTACATGCGCTGCTCTTAGCGAGCGCAGGTTGGCATGTGCCCATAACAGAAGCTGCTTGGCCATGGTGTACAGGTTGCTTGACCTGAGACCACCCTGGTGATTTATATATGACACTACTGCCATGTTGTCCGTCTGGACCAGGATGTGGTGTCCCGCCAGGCTCTGCTTTTTAGGGCTAGAAAGACTGCTCTCATTTCGAGGCAGTTGATGTGTAGGCGTTTCTTCGAGCTCGACCAGAGGCCGGAGGTTGGCCTGCCCTCGCACAGAGCCCCCCAACCTAGGTTGGAGGCATCCGTCATG
Source organism: Vimba vimba (assembly GCA_022828995.1). Classification (NCBI taxonomy): domain Eukaryota; kingdom Metazoa; phylum Chordata; class Actinopteri; order Cypriniformes; family Leuciscidae; genus Vimba; species Vimba vimba. The sequence continues at coordinate 21,241,868 of CM040824.1, read as the reverse complement.
ACCACCTTCCTCCTCGAGACTAGACCCATGCTTACACCTGACTGGTACCAGTTGGTGTCTTTCCAAGGGGCCAGGGCTTGGTTCACCCTGAGACGCAGGTGGCCAAACTGCCCCGCGTGGGCTGGTACTCGGGGCTTCAGCCAGCATTGGAGGGTACGCATACACAGTAGGCCTAACTGGAGTACTGACGATGTGGAGGCCATAAGGCCTAGTGCCCTTTGAAACTTTCTGAGTGGCACGTAAGAGCTTTGTACGAAGCCGCAAGCTGTTGAATGGAGAGAGCGCGGCTTGGCGTGACCCAAGCTCTCATCTGAACAGATTTGATAACTGTTCCCAGGAAGGTTATACTTTGGCTGGGGGACAGTACATTCTTGGAGCCCTATCCTGAGCCCAAGGCATTCTCGATGGCTGAGGAGCCAGGACTTGTGAGTCTGTAACTCGGCCTCTGACTGGGCCAAACTTAACCAGTCGTTGAGGTAGTTCAGAATGCGCATTCCCCGCTGTCTCAGGGGGGAGAGAGCTGCATCCATGCATTTCGTAAACGTACGAGGTGCCAGTGACAGACCGAATGGCAGGACTGTGTACTGATTAGCCTGCCCCTTGAAGGTGAATCTCAAGAATGGCTTGTGATGGGGGGCTATTTGGATGTGAAAGTAAGCATCTTTCAGATCCACTTACAAAAACCAATCCCCTAGGAGAATCTGCGAGAGGATTTGTTTGGTCGTTAACATCCTGAATGGCCGTCTCATGAGGGCTTTGTTCAGGTGTCTGAGATCTAGAATAGGCCTGAAGCCACTATCCTTTTTCGGCACGAGGAAGTAACGGCTGTAAAAGCCTGACTCGCTCTGTGAAGGGGGAACTGTCTCGACAGCCCCCTTTGCTAGCAGGTTTAACACTTCGGTGCGGCGGACATGAGCCACGTTGCTCCTTACCGATGTGTTGATCTCGGCATGAAAACGCGGAGGTCTGCGAGCGAATTGGAGCGAGTAGCCTCGTTTTATTGTGTTCAGTACCCATTTTGACACATCGGGGATGGCTTCCCAGGCCTTGGCCCGAGTGACTAGGGGCTGAATAAAGTCTGGGGGCGGACCGCCGTGTGTTGGGGGCCCGGCCACCCTGGTGTTTTGAAGAGGAAAAGTGCTCTTTTGTCTGAGAATTTTTGTGCTTTATTTTTGTCACTGTTGAAACAGCATTTGTTTGCAAGGGTGTGTGAACGGGCCCTTTGGTTGCAATTAGAACATTTCCAGCCGCCTGAACTGAAAAGGGGGCTGGAAGAAGCATGCAAGCTCTTATTAGGGGTGGTCCGGCCGCAGCGAGACTTAGCCCCCTCCTCTTCCTTTCTAACCTTTGACTAGGAAGGCTTCTGAGGCTCAGGGTCCAGCGTAATTTTAGGCCGGGGTCCCTGGCGTTTTGGGAATGGGAAGCGCTTAGCTGGCGCCAGGCACTGTTTAGCTTCAGTCACTGGGCGGGGCTGAGAGACCGGCGGTGCTGGTTTGGCTGGCTGCTGGGTCGGCGCGTTCCTGGGGCGACCTGAAGCAGAACTGGAGTGTTTGGGCAGAAAGTGTAGAAACTGGGGAGTCCAGGAAGGCAGGCTTGTCTGCGTCCTTTATCTCCGTGAGATTAAGCCACAGGTGGTGCTCGAGCACTACCAGACTGGCTATGCTTCTTCCAATGGCCTTGGCGGTGGTCTTTGTGGCGCGCAGGGCCAGGTCAGTGGCTTGACCAGCAGACGCATAGGCTCGGCCAGCAAGAGCTGAAGTGGTTATGCATGGCTTGTATGGGTGACTCACTTTAGACCTCCATCCAACGGCGGTGGGCGGGCAGAGATGCGCGGCCACTGCTTCCTCTAGGAGGGGTAGCTTCTCATACCCCTTTTCCTCGGCGCTGTCGAGAGTCGAGAGCTTTGCAGAGGCGGAAGTGCGTAGACGGGCCGAGTAGGGGGCGCGCCATGACTTCATCAGTTCGTCATGAACCTCAGGGAAGAAAGGCACTGATCGCTGACGAGAGGCCTGCTGGCACCCCGGCAGGAACCATTCCTCTAAGCGATGCCGAGCTCTTCGAGGCTTGAAGCGCCCTGATAGTTAAAGAGAGAGTGAGATCGAGGCCATGCTGGAAATGGGGATTATAGAACAGTCCATTCTTTAAAATGAAATTATTGTAATCTTAATATATAATTTAAAATATAATTTATAATTCAAGCGATGAAGGATTTTGAAAGTCTGACAGTAATCAGTGTTGAGTACTACTGTAAAGTTAATCCTGCCTGTTTTAAATGTTTGAAAATGATTAACTGATTAATGTTTGAAATTATTAATTTAGAAAAGTAACCAAAAAGTAATCAAATGTAATCATTTACATTACTTTAATAAAGTTTATTGAAATAGTTACACTACTTATTACAGTACATTTTAAATAGGGTAACTTGTAATCTGTAACCTATTAAATTTCCAAAGTAAACTTCCCAACACTGCCAGTAGTGAAACATTCAGGGAGGATCTAGGCCCTGTATAGAAAATAATTTAGCTTCCAAGACCTCTCTCTTCTTAAGCCCTATTGCTCATAATCACATTTTTCCACCTTCAATGCAGGATGGAAGTTTTCAAAGTAGGTTAAAATGCTTTAAAGACCTAATCTTTGACAGTACATTTGTTTAAACAACTATCTCAATAAGTCTTACAAAATCATAGTTTTCCAAAAGTACCACAAGTCAGACAGACTTGTGTTAAGATACTTGTATTACACTTTCCATTGTTTCCATTGACTGTTAAAGTTCTCATTACTCAATGGCATGGTCTCTTGCATTTACAAGTTAATAGCAGGTCGGGCACAGCAAGTCTGTGTTATATCACAGCAAGTCTGTGATGACCGCAATATTACCGCGCTATTGACAAGCCAACAGCAGAGGAACGAAATCAACCGCAGAAACCGCGGCAACCGCAGTGTTCTCGTTGTTTTGTTTTTTTTTTCTTCATGAGCCTATTAACTTGTTTTACAATTCATCATTGTGCATTAAATTTGGAATAAATTAATAATTAATACAACAGTGTTACGAGTGTCATTTTCCCGCCAACTGTAGCCTATTGGGTGTTTAGTTGATTTTGATCAAGACTGAAGCAATGGTAGGAACTCTTGTCGCAAAACTTAATGTAACGTTGCCAGTTTGGGAGCATTTTGGCTTTCAACCTAATGAAAAGAGTGAGCCAGAAAATTTAGATGAGCCAATATGCAAAATATGCCTTATAGCTGTTGTTGCACGGTATCTAGTTGAGGAGATGGTTCCATTCAGGACGGTGGAGAAACCTGCATTCAAGTCAATGCTTCAAATACTTGACAAGCAATATGAGTTGCCGGGCAAAACCTACTTTTCAGAGACTGCTGTGCCGAAAATGTACAACACAGTACATTGATCAAAAGCGACCTTATGAATGTCGACTACTTCTCTACCATAACTGATATGTGGTCAAGTGTCAATATGACTCCTTATATGAGTCTAACGGTTCATTATCTGAGTACGGACTGGACTCTGAATTCATGTTGCCTCGAAACAGTGTTTATGCCCGAGAACCACACGTCCGACAATATTTCGGAAGCTCTCCGGCATGCATTTGAAGAATGGTCCCTGGATGAAAAGAAGAAAAGAAGCTGGCCTACATCACTACGGACAACGGGGCCAACATTGTTGCAGCAGTAAAAAAGTAAAACTGGCCGTGGCAGAACTGCTTTGGTCACAATTTACATTTGGTAGTGACAAACGCAATGACAAGCGTCAAGGACCGCACGGCCCTGAGCAATGGGCCTGTGTCACACCTTGGTCAGTGCATTTTCTCAGAGCTGGTTGAAGAGAAGAGATCTGATGAAAGCACAAGCGGAACTTCAAATCCCTCAGCATGGCCTCATACTAGTAATTATATAATTTATTGATCATGTTATTATATAGGTAATAAATAATAATGAAATAATGTGAACGAAACAATAAATATTAATCAAAATACAATAACAAAATTACAGTTAGAAAATACAAAATTACAAAGCCTTGTCTGTTGCTGGATTAAATGTAGGCATATTTTTCATTTAAAAATACATATTGTGAAACGAAAATTACTACAAAAGGTAGGATATGGGGGGAAATGGGCTAATTTCAGCTCAATGTAACGTCCAGCAACACTGTTTGTGCACGTTTAGGCCCAATGAATATGCATTCTTTAGCTGTCGGGATTATTTATATCTATTTTTTGTTTAGTAAAAATATATTGAAACGAATAATAATTTAAAATGTAGCCTATAGTTTATTTTTGTAGTCTAATTAAATAACAGATATTGCCGTTGGCTAATTTCAATTCAACGATTTAACGGCCAATACCGTTACTCTGTTCAGGACTGCGCTACGATATGGGGCACAAAACAGAAAATGGTGGAGAGAGTTTTGGAGAAAATCCTGGCCATCAGAAGAGTTTTTGATGACCAGCGACACCACCATCTAAATCCAACCTGGCAAGATATCGCTGTACTTGAGTCCGTGAACGCAGCACTGAAATACCCGGCTGAGTCCCGCCGGCCCAAAGTTGCAAGGGTTGTTTTTTCGGCTCACAGGCGCTTGGGGGGTGCGAGACGACCACCATTCAACCCAAAAAAAGCTAACCCTAACTATTCCAATGACTCCGAAGCTGTTCAGGTAAAAATTTTTTACTTAGTTCACCTTTAAGGGAAGCGAGCATTTGCATTCTCAACTATCTCAATGCCTGGCTGATCCTAGCACACTCTCGAGATTTTGCACACATGGACATGATGCTCAGACACCTCAGACGTTTGGGACTTCAGGTCAACTGGGAAAAGAGCAAGATCTCTTTTCTCTGGATGGAGATGGAGTCACTATGATAACACATCTCACAAATGAGCATGCTCAGTCGATGCTTAACTGCCTGAAGATGGTTCCACTGTAATAATTTCAGAGGCTCCTGGGGCATATGGTGTCCTCAGCGGTGGTTATGCTGCTAGGGTTGATGCATATGAGACCGCTTCAACATTGGTCACAGGCTTGAGTCACGAGATGGGCATGGTGCAGTGGCACATGGACTTTATGCCAATTTGTCATCGCTTTTTCAGCCCTTGGACAGACCTTGCATTTCAACGGGCAGGGGTTCCCCCAGAATAGTGGTATTCAGATGCAGACCGCGGTCCGGTTCCGGACCCCCACTTGGTTCCAGGACATAATTGCGCCATTTTACCATTTCTACAGTTTAAAGTCAGCAGCGCCGAAAATAGGGTTGGACCGATAGTCCAGACATCACGATGTTGAGCCGGTATCGTGATTTCCACCCCATCCAACCCCCTTTCATGGGTAAGTTTAAAATATTCTAGCTGACCCCCTATAGTGAGGTTTTTTAAAGCGACCGTTATTTTAGAACATTTCCCCTTATTGTTTTCATGGCGATGCGTCATGCTTGTCACATGACTCACTGCCACCAAAATAGTGCTGTATGACAGATGCTTTTATTTCCTTTTCCTTTTTTATTCAAAAAATATTCACAAACTTGCTTACCATGTCATCAACTTTCTTAATATTCTGATTCTCAAATACGTGTGTTTTGTTGTTTAAAAACCTTTATAAATTATCTTAATCTATAACGTGAGATGTGTGTATTACACCAGTGTGTATTTCACAGTACCAGAAAACAGTACCAGCTGTTTTCTGAATCAAATATCTTTTTAGTAGCGAAGCTCTATTGTTGATCAAGTAGTGCGGTAGCATCCACACAAGCTACATTTTCCCAAGTATTTCTGAAGCTCAAGCTCAAATCGGAAATACAACTGCTTAGGATCACTGATCCTAGATCAGTAAGTGTACCGCCGTGTACCACCGTACACGGACCTGTGTAGCCGACAGAATACTTCCGTATGACAGCGATTTCTTCTTCTTCGTGTTTTGCGGTGGTTGGCAACCAGCTTTTTGGTGCATTACTGCCACCTTGTTCTCCGGACGGTGACATCACGTACCAAGCCTTGGGCTGACAGGCGAGAAATTTACTTGATGGAAAGATGGCAGAGGGTGAGGACAGAGAGGAACTAATCCCGAGGGGGAAGTTGCCGTGGCCGTACCTCGAAAAGTACATGATACTGATTGAGACAATAGAGAAAAAGAATGTTTTCAGGTGCTTATTGTGCAACCCAAAAAAATAAGCTGCTCTCAACTTCAAAGACATCAAACACAAATTCCCGAATAAGCTAGCTAACACAACCATCGCAATTCGGTACGGTCTGAAAACACCAGCTAGCAACTTGTCAACAACTAACCACTAACTAGCTTGTTGGCAGATTTTTTTTTAATTAGGTTTTCCCTTATTAAAAATAAATAAATAAAATTGGTAACACTTTACAATGTTTCATTTGTTAACATTGGTCAATTAATTAACTAACATGAACTAACAATGAGCAATGCATTTGTTACTGTATTTGTTAATGTTAGTTAATAAAAATACAGTTGTTCATTGTTTGTTCATGTTACTTCACAGTGCATTAACTAATGTTAACAAATACAACATTTGATTTGAATAATGTATCAGTAAATGTTGAAATTAACAAAAAAATAATAAATGCTGTATAAGTGCAGTTCATTATTAGTTCATGTTAACTAATGTAGTTAACTAATGTCCCTATTGTACAGTATATTGTTACCATACAATTTTCAGATATTGTACATAAAGGGAAAATGACACATATATATTAGTGTTCCTCGTGCCAAATAGTTTTATGGATTTTTGTATTTGTGGATTTTGTAATCTGGGACAGCTCACACTGAAATCTGGGACGCTATTTCTTGTCTTAGAAATAGTTTAATTATATTAGGGATAGAATCTTCAGCAACCCGAGCTTTATCATTTGTTCACCTGTATTATATCTCTTTTTTATTTGTTGAACATCAATTAAATTTTTACCCTTAAATGGGTTTGGGAGTTTTTTGTATTTCCTAATTTGGAGAACAGACACAGTCTCTATATGAGGATATCTAGGTGAAAGAGTCTCTATGTGATGGAATTTATCTGACCTCTGTGATGTGAGACAGCTAGCAGACGGTTGGTTTAGCCAGTCTGTCTGCTTCCTGACCTGAGTCCCAAATCCCAAATTACAGTACTTGACATCATACTTGCGAGTTCACACACCTCTTTAACGTTAATTTTAGTGATCTCCGACTGGCGAAGTTGAACATCATTAGTGCCGACGTGAATAATAATCTTAGAGAATTTACGATTAGCATTAGCCAGCACTTTTAAATTTGCTTTGATGTCAGGCACTGGTGTCTCTATTTTTACGTTCCATATAACAGATTCGCCAATAACTAGGGCACATTCAACAGGATTATCAGTGGGTGTTTCACTGAGTGGGGAGAACCTGTTAAATGTTGTAATCGGAACTGAAGAGCAGTGTTTTGTCCCGCGACTACAGCATCTCATGGTCACTCAGTTGCCCTGCTGCACGGGCTCTACAGCCGGAACCGAAAAAATGTACAGTTCACTAAGCTAGTCGCATCCAAAGCAGTATCTAATGCCCTTGCACTCTTACTATCTTTGATTAAAGTTTGGATGCGTGTCTCTAGTCCTGAAATCTTATCTGTCAGCCTAACTATCTCCCTGCATTTAGAGAGAAGACCTCACCTAACCCTGACAGAGAAGGCTATACTATACATGTGACACGAAGTAAAAGTGACAATAACAGGAGAAGACATTACTTACCGTGTTTGTTGAATGATCCTACTTACCACACTGCCGCACTAAGGCAAAAGGCCGTAATTTTTAGGACAATAAACATAAGTTTTATCATATAGACAAACATCAAGTTTCAATTCGATTGTTTTTTTGGGGGGTATAAGATGATGTTTTTGGCGTAACTTCAAAAAGCCAAGGGGAAACTATGGTAGAAGTCAGTTACGGATTTATGCATTCGTTTCTCGCTGCTCCTGAACACTCGAATGAAGTTACGGGTTCGCTGCCCTGAAGTTACAGCACTCTACCTTGTTCTGACCGACCATCAAAGTATTGCCGCGCTGGAGTTACGGGGTTATGATGTAGCAATTAAATCACCTCAGACACACACGTACATGTTTCACAGTGATTGCTTTTGTTAGATTATTGACATCTAGGTTTGAAGAATGGCATACTCTTGGGGGAAAATGATGGTGGAGATGGCTTTGAAACGTAAACACCAAGATCAAAGTAAGAATGACACACGGATGCTTAAAAAAAGATAATCTGTAAAATCCAGTAATAGCTAGCGGTAGCCTTTAGCTAGTGATGCTACTTCACAAACTAGACACAAACACTTTTCGAGCCATAATTAACAACTTATCCAGTAACAAGCGCTGCATTAGAGCAGGCTTGTAGGATATCTTAATTCACAGCCAGTAATACAAGGCTACATGTACAACTGAAATAAAATATGCTTCTCATAGGCTAGCTCTCGCCTGCCAATGACAGTCCACTGACTGAAAACTACACGAGTTGGTTGGCTGGAGCCGCAATGACACACCCATTATACACCAGCAGCAGGAATGTAGTAATTTAGAGCCTACCTTTTGTTGAACCCTGGTTAACCCTCAGGGGACCACAAACGCGCCCGCGCGTTTTGCTCGTTTTTTTTTTTTTTGCAATGAAAATAAACACCAAATGCTCTGTTAATTTTGATCTTTCATTTTCGTGTAATACATCAATCGATCCTGTTCAGTTTCTATTTTTTTTCTGTATACTCACAATAAAAATAAAGTGTTTTGCTTTTTGACAAATAAAGAAAAATTAACATGATGCGATTTCTCCCTTCTCTCTGTCCGTGAACTCCCATTTGAAACGCGTTCGAAAATGATCTATAACTCCGCGAAAATTCAGTCAAACAGGCAAACAGACCCACGGGCATAAAGCTTGAGATCGCATCTGTTAAATGAAGTAACTTATATAAAAAACAAATATTCTCAGCTTCTGTAATCTGTATAAAAAGAGAGCGACTCCAGTCGAGCTCATTAAGAGCTAATTCACAGTAATGTGACCACTCCCCGGAGAGCGCGTGCTATTCAAACGCAAATTCTGAGAACTATTGAAGATCTGTGAAACGCCCATCAGCTGTAAACACAGCGCGTCGCGATCGAGTGAGGCATAATATAGCCTACCTTATGGAGAAACGATTCCTCAGAACAGTGCTGATATGAGGAGCAATATCTCCTGATATGAGGAGCAGATTCCGCTGAGGAGTGAGGTAGGCTGTTTTCTTTTCTCACGTGTGGAATAACGTTATGGAATAACGTTAGTGTAGGCCTATGCAAACCGCAAAAAGATGAATCGCATTTCTATAATATGACTCGCCTTTCTGTGAGATGAATGAAGGGTACATGTTTGTAAAGACTGTTTAGCCTAAATATGAATCGCGCGTCTGTGTGTGAAATAATAAACTGCTTTGCTATAGCCTACTGAGATGAGTAAAAATCCACTGGAATATGTTGAAAAAAATGTATTTGTATAAGCAACGTATTAAACTGCAAAAAAAATACTATTTTTTTCAAAAATAAATTCATAGACTAAGATGTTAGATGTTCCAATGTTGGCTATATTCAAACTAATGAATACATATGATAAAATGTAGGCCTATAATCTTTTTTCTTTTTTTTTTTACAAAGAAAGAGTACACTTGAAATATTGTTGAAATTGTAATTATTGTTGTAATTGTAACATTTTTAATAAAATAGCAAAACATATTTACAAGAGAAATGTAAGCGAAATCTTAAATGGTCAATATAAGTCTTCTTCTAAATACATCTTTTGTCCTTGTGGCTCAGTCAGTGTCACACCTGAATGAATGGCTCATTAGGCAGAGTCATTATGCAGAGTGGGTGGGGAGATTATGCAGAGATTATGCAATCTAAGGTGTAAACTACTCCTCCCCCTTGCATATTGGCTTTCCAAGCAAAACCTGTTTTACAGCATTTAAATCAATGTATTTTTTTTTTGTGAACGATAAAGCAAAACTATTTTCACATAATTTTGAAGCTAGAACACAAAGGGAGAACATCCATTAGTCAAAAGTCTTGTGGACACATATTTAATATGTGTTTTGTGGTCTTAATTCAGCAACTTTCATTTAAATTTTTTCCAATAACCACGCATAAACATTATTCTCTTAAAAATACAAACATCTGCATACACGTTGCTCGCATATTATGGTAGCCCTGTTTGTGCTATATAGAGTGAATTTACACCTTTGCCATTAACATGTTTATAAATAACTGAAAAAAGCACAAATGTCAAGGCATGTCAGAACATCTCAAAGGCCCCAAAAACACAGTGGTCCCCTGAGGGTTAAAATCATAGACAGTAAAATAAATGGACACAGTGACCCTATTGGATTCAACGGAGAAAAGAGAAGTCAATTAGAAGCTCTCACTTCCTGATGACTGACCGTACTGCGCAGACTCAAACTGAGCTTGACGACGTAGATGTGACGTGGGCAACCCGTCTGTCTTCTAGTAGCTGTGCCAAGAGAAATCTGAATCATTCCCTTCCGAAACTTACAGAGATGGAGAGTGTGAGTAGGAGGTGTCCATGAGCTAGGAGCAGGAGCAACTTTTGCTAATTATTCTGATTAATTATTTTGTCATTTTGCCTCCACGTCCCCCCGATTGCCTGCGAGCTTCTCCTCCTGTCCATACGGTAATCTCTCTACTGTGCGACAGAGAGTCGCGTGGTTATGACGCAATCGTTAGCCTATTTTTACCAAATCTGCTTCTACAGAGCCATAACGTAAGATACAAGGTAATGGAGCCTTTTATACATTTTCGTGTTTCTTTAGAAATAAATAATGGACAAATGGAGTATTTAAAGTTATTCGCTGTCAAAGTGACGCCAAAATTAATGGTCAATGGATTGCTAACAGCAGGTGGGGGTCTGCTAATCAATGGCGGCGCCCAGGGAAGCTTAAATTTTTTATTAAACATTGGCCCCCTGGTTAAAATCCATGTCAAACAACCGAGGAGAAAGCTTTCTTTCTTTTATTATTTATATAGCACACATAATACAACAGGCGTTGCCCAAGGTGCCTCACAAACAGTAGAATAAAACACTTAATTAAAAATTACATACAAACAAGCAATGGAATGTAAACATAAGACAGGAGACAGCTACATACTATATCACTTTCACACAAAGGGCCAAGCCACTTCAGACTGACCCCCATGCTACATCTAATAAATAGGTTTTTAACAATGACTTAAACAGCCAACGACTTTGCTGATCTGACAGAGTGCGGGAGGTTATTCCACAGTATAGGACCGACTCAAGAAAACGCTCTGTCACCTTTACGTTTAAAGTTTGTTCTTACAGTCACAAGGAGATTTAAATTTTCCGATCTCAATGACCTGGACGGAATGTATACAGACAACTCAGAAAGGTATGGTGGTGCCAAATTATCTAATGCTTTAAAAACCAGAACAATGATCTTGTAATGCACTCTATACTCGACTGGCAGCCAATTTAAGGATCTCAATAAAGGTGTAACATGATCCGTTCTCTTCGCTGACATAATCAATCTGGCTGCAGCATTTTGTATGTTTTGCAAGCGTGCCAGAGCTTTTTTATCAATCCCAGCATACAGTGAATTACAATAATCCATTCTAGAGAAAATGACCGCAGAAATAGCTCTCTCAAAATCTTTTGGAGATAAAAATGGTTTGGTTTTTGCTAAGAGCTTTAAGTGAAAAAAACTAGATTTAACCACAGAATTTATTTGTTTATCCATTTTTAGCTCAGAGTCCAAGATAAAACCAAGGCTTTTAACCTTTTCAGAGATTGCAACTGCCAGGGGGGTATCTTTTAGTCGCTCGGACACTAAGTGGGAATTGGGGCCGAAAACTATACACTCTAAAAACTGCTGGGTTAAAAAATAACCCAACCTTAACCACACCGCTGGGTCAGTATTGGACAGAACCAGCTGGGTTGGTTTGACCCAAGTGCTGGGTTTTACCATTTAACCCATATTTCTGGGTCATTCATTTGACCCAACCAGTGGGTGAAATTAACCCTCTTGCTGGGTTAAGTCTTACTCATGTGCTGGGTTATTTCTTGTCTCATTGCCTTAATAAAATTAGAAACAAATATTTGTTATATTATGAATGTAAAATAATTATCTCTGTAATACAATAAACCAGAGAGGCCACTGTATGATTTCAATCTCTTTTTTATTTTTTTTTATTTTTTATTTTATACATTTCTTTAATACTTTTCTTTATCGAATACAAATGTTAATCAATGTCAAAGGTCTGACATGACCCCCTCATTTCATCCCTGAGGCACAGAATGTGCAGCAATTCACCAGTCATCTCATTTTGTAAATATTCAACCATGTTGGTCCTCACCTGTTGATTACACAAGTCAAGTCAAGTCATCTTTATTTATATAGCGCTTTTTACAATACAGATTGTATCAAAGCAGCTTCACAGTGATACTGTAACATGAATATAATACAACAAAGTTTGTTTCTAGAAGAAAATTGCATCATCGTCCACCTTAAGGCAAATCAATAATATTGTTGAATATTAAATATCCCCAACTAAGCAAGCCAAAAGCCAAGGCAACAGTGGCAAGGAATCAAAACTCCATCAGTGACAGAATGGAGAAAAAAACCTTGGGAGAACCCAGACTCAGTCGCTCAGTTCTCCTCTGGCCAACGAGCAAACAGTGTATGATTATGATCCAGGCAGCATTAAAGGTCAGAGGTCAGATTGAATAAGAACATTCAGAATATTTATCCAGTTCCATCTGGTTGGAAGTCAGAGTCATCACACCGGTATGGAGACGAGTTTGTTGAGGATCAGTTGTGTCGATGAGGCCTTCACAGGGCTGATGAGGCTGGCCCTTCAGGGATGCGTCATGGATGGGTCCAGGCACAGGTCCACCTTCTGATCTGGATACGGCCTGGATCCAGCTGACTTCAGTAAACTTTAGAATGAACAGAAAGACAAACATTAGCATAGATGCCATTCTTCTTATTAAATAATGAGTACATCAGGTGTTATAGGAAAGTGACCCCGGTTTCGGCTGACCTATGCAGCCTAATAATCATTTAACTGATTTGAATAATAGAAATGTGTAATGTTCTATATGAATGCCAGGTAAAAGAGATGTGTTTTAGTCTAGATTTAAACTGACAGAGTGTGTCTGCTTCCCAGACAATCACTTAGAGTGTTGCAATAAAACTGACATGCAAGTTAAGCTTTTTTGTGGAAGTATCAATTTATTATTGAATATGCAATTAAAATTATTGCAAACATTATCAAATTACCAAATGTAAAAAACAAACAAAATGTGTATTCAGTATTTGCAAACTGAATTATAGTAATAGTAATAAAAGAGTAATTTGGACAAATATTATCAACATTAAGGCATTAAAATAAAACATTATTTTATTAAAAGTGAAATATTACTGTAATGTTGATAGTGTCTTTAACATTAAAACTCACAAACCCACAAAGCTGCTCGTTAATCTCCTGACTGGCAGCGCTGATGATCGCCTCGTTTAGATGTTAACTTACACACAATAAAATGAAAGATGACATGCAAGGCTGCATTAATGCACGGGCTTACCTGGGCTGATGCCCAGGGGCCTCCCAAGTTCAGGGGCCTCCCATGTTCAGGTTCATGATGAGCTGAAAAGGTCATATTGTTTTAACTTGTCAGATTTTGTCGCTGTATGTCGCTAGTCGCTTGTGGGCGTTGGTAGTGCTGTCGCTCTAATGTTATTGTTATGGTGCGTTCACACCAAACGCGAATAGAGCGTCTGGCGCGAGTGATTTCAATGTTAAGTCAATGCAAAGACGCGTTTACGCACGTCTAGAAGTCCCGCGGCGCGAATGGGGCGTTAGACTGCTCGTCTGGCCACATCTATACAAAACACCATCACAAGTGATATTATACAACTATATCATTTTAATTTGACTAGGAATTAGGCTCAAAAGAAACAGTATGCTGTTGGGAAAGTGTTTTTATATTAGGCTACCAAACAACAGTGTTCAGTAAATAATTTACTAACGATCGATCAAACTACAAATTAAACTCACTCATACTATCATAAATTACTAAAACGTCATCCGAATTTGACAAATAATACATTTTCTTGTCCCTAATAGTCAACATAATGCAGGGGAAACGTCTCGGTTACGTATGTAACCCTAGTTCCCTGAATAGGGAACAAGACGCTGCGTCAAATGCTGTGGGAACGCCCCTGTGTGAGTGCGTCATGAAGCAGGTATGGAATCAGTCCAATGGCGAGACGGAACGTCATAGGCAGGTGACGTCATCAACCAGGAAACTATAAAGCACCCCAAAAACACAAATGTGACAGCTTCTGATAGGCCTGAAGCAAGTAGATCACGGGCATGCCGGGAGTATGGCAGAACGACGCAGCGTCTCGTTCCCTATTCAGGGAACTAGGGTTACATACGTAACCGAGACGTTCCCTTTCAAGGGAACTCGAGCTGCGTCAAACGCTGTGGGAACGCTAATACCCACGTCGCCATAAGAGCAAGTGTCCGTCGTGTGAAGTCAGAGCGCACAAGCAGACGAAAGCACCTGCGCCCCAGGGGTGGAGCTGAAGTCCAGGTCATAGAACCTGACAAAGGTATGCAGTGAGGACCAGCCTGCCGCATCACAAACATCATAAAGAGAAACTCCTGACAAGAGAGCTTTAGAAGCAGCCATACTCCAAGTAGAATGAGCTCGCACAGCCAAAGGTGAAGGCTGACCAGCTGACTCATAAGCAAGTGAGATGGCCTCAACCACCCACTTGCTCATCCTCTGTTTAGATGCCGGACACCCCCTCCTGGGTGATCCAAAACAAACGAACAGTTGTTCCGATTTCCTCCACAGGGCAGCTCTGTGGACATACGCATCTAGGGCCCTAACTGGGCAGAGTAAATTAAGTTTCTCCTGGTCAGATGACGTAAATGGAGGAGGACAGAAGGCCTGTAGAACTATAGGTCTAGGAACATTGGTAGGAACCTTAGGAACATAGCCAGGCCTAGGATGAAGAAAAGCTTTCACCATCCCAGGCAAAAATTCCAGGCACGAGGGAGCAACCGAAAGTGCTTGAATGTCTCCAATCCTCTTAAGAGACGAAATACCGAGAAGAAAAATAGTTTTAAGAGTGATGAACTTCTCAGAAACCTCTTCAATGGGCTCGAAAGGAGCCAGGGAGAGACCTTCCAACACGATGGCCAAATCCCAGGATGGTACCCTCGTGCGAACTGGCGGCCTCAGCCTCAAAGTGCCACGAAGGAAACGTGTTATCAATGGGTGTCTCCCCAAAGAGACTCCACTGAAAGGGACATGGTAAGCAGCTAGTGCCGCCACATACACCTTTAGTGTGGAGGGGGATAGCCCTGTGGAGAAACGCTCCTGCAGAAACTCCAGCACTGCACCCACCGGGCAGTTGACTGGGTCCAGCTGGTGTTCTCCACACCAAGAAGTGAATAATTTCCACTTCAAGGCATATAACCTCCTTGTGGATGGAGCTCTGGAGTGGAGAATGGTCTCAACAACCTCGGTTGAGAGACCTGCACCTATGAGCTGGACCCCCTCAGAGGCCAGGCCCACAGATTCCACAGTTCTGGGCGGGGGTGAAGGATCGACCCACTCGCCTGCGAGAGAAGGTCTCTCCTGATCGGAATCTCCAGAGGAGAGCCGTCGAGGAGAGACACTAGGTCCGCAAACCACACTCGGGCCGGCCAAAACGGGGCTACTAACAATAGGCTGACCCCGTCCCGGCGAACCCTCTCGAGAACTTCTGGGAGCAGATCAATCGGGGGAAAGGCGTACAGACGCGACCTCGCCCACGCCTGTACCATAGTGTCCAACCCCAGAGGGGCTGGATGGCTTAGAGAGAACCACAGAGGACAGTGTGATGTCTCTCTGGAAGCAAACAGGTCTACCTCGGCACGACCGAAATGCTTCCAAAGGAGTTTCACCACCTCGGGGTGGAGTCTCCATTCCCCGGGCCTCGGCCGCTGCCTCGACAGGATGTCTGCCCCCTGATTCAAATACCCTGGGATATAAATCGCCCTTAATGAAAGAAGCTTCCCCTGGGACCATAGAAGGATCTGGCGAGCCAGCTTGTATAACGGGCGCGAACGCAGACCCACCTGATGATTTATGTAGGAGACTACCGATGTGTTGTCGGACCGAACAAGAACATGATGGCCTCTCAGGTCTGGGAGGAAGTGTTTCAGAGCCTGAAACACCGCCAACATTTCTAGACAATTTATCTGCCACGAAAGATGATGGTCCTGCCACAGACCCTGGGCTGGACGACCACTCATGATCGCCCCCCAACCTGTGAGGGAAGCATCGGTCGTTAGCGTTACACGACGACAAAGAGCTCCCAACACAGTTCCTTGGGACAGAAACCAAGGTTCTCTCCACATGACCAGAGCACGGAGGCAGCGCCGCATGACTTTGATCGTGCGGAGTGGGTTCCCCCTCGGGGAAAACCCCTTGGTCTTGAGCCACCACTGTAAAGGTCTCATGTACAACAGGCCACAAGGTATAACGTTGGACGCTGCTGCCATCAGACCCAGCAGTCTCTGAAACTGCTTTACAGTGAGCGACTGGCCTAGCTTCACTTTCTTCACGGCTGAGAGAATCGAAGCGATGCGAGCGGGAGACAGGCGTGCTTGCATCATTACCGAATCCCATAACACCCCCAGAAAAGAGGTCCTCTGTGATGGAGATAACACACTTTTCTTGGCATTCAGCCTCAACCCCAATCTCTTGATGTGAGCAAGGACGTCCCAGGGACATGAATCTTAAGTGGGAGGTACTTTTGAAATGCTGCTGCTTGCTTTTTCTCTTCTTGGAACTTATCAATGACCGAATTTACAGCATCACCGAACAGCCCAGAAGGAGATAGTGGAGCATCCAAAAGAAAAGATTTTTCTTTCTCTTTCATACCGGAAAGACTCAACCATAGATGTCTCTCTGCGGCCACCAAGGCTGCCATAGAGCAGCCCATTAGTTTGGCCGACTCCTTGGTGGCACGCAGAGATAAATCAGCAGCCTGACGTAATTCGCAAATCACATCGGTACTAACCTCCTCACTTTCGCTCACATCTTTTAATAAATCTGCCTGATACGCCTGTAATATTGACATAGTGTGCAGGCATGATGTGGCCTGACCTGCCGCCGAATAAGCTTTGCCCACCAGAGCCAAAGTATTTCTGAGAGGCTTGGAGGGCAAAGTCGGTGCCTTCATAGAGGATGCTGCTTCAGCAGAAAGATGACTCGCTAGCGCTTCTTCAGCCTTAGGCATCGCCCCATAACCATATAATTTAGCCCCCGCAATATTAGAATAGGTGGAAGTTTGAGGGCTAAAAATACGGTACGAAACCGGTTTCTTCCACGACTTCGACACCTCGGTGTGGAGGTCGGGAAAAAACGGTAGGCACTGACGTGGAGGTTGAACACGGGAGGGCAGAAATCTTTCATCTAATTTGCTTTTTACAACAGACTCCTGCCTAACAGCTGGCCACTCAATGCTTAATTTAGACACAGCACGAGTGAGAACGTCCATAAGCTCCTCATGCTCAGGGGAATGAGGTGACGAGTCCTCAGTATCCCCTGTCTCAATACTGACAACATCCAGCTCCTCAGAACTGGATAGTTGCAATATTGGTGCCTCAGCCTGGGGGGAAGAAACCGCAGCGCGTGCTTCCAACCCCTGAACTGAGGCACTGGAACTGGCAGGTAAAGGCTGAGATAGACCCTGCTGACAGATCCATCTGCGATCCCCACGTCAAGTGCCTCGGCAGATGCGGGACCCGAGAAAAAGTGATCGGCGGGAGCGGAGCGTTCTGAGAGGTAAACGCTCGCAATGCTCACAGTCAGCCCCCTCGAGAGCTGACTGGGCATGCTGAACTCCCAAACAAACAACACATAGATCGTGTGTATCCCCACCAGTAAGGAAACGAGGACAAGGGGGAACACACTTTCTAAATTGCTGTTCGCTTGCCATCATAATATATATATATATATATATATATATATATATATATATATATGTTTTTTTTTTTTTGTGAAAACTCCTGCTTAGTGAGACACTAAATGACAGACAAAAAACACTTGGACAATATTCACACACAGAGCGCTTGCTGAAGGCACAGAAGCTGTCGCATTTGTGTTTTTGGGGTGCTTTATAGTTTCCTGGTCGATGACGTCACCCGCCTATGACGTTCATTCTCGCCACTGGACTGATTCCATACGTGCTTCATGACGCACTCACGCAGGGGCGTTCCCACAGCATTTGACGCAGCTCGAGTTCCCTTGAAAGGGAACTGTAAAATGAACTGCAGCAGTGCTAAACTTGCATCATAAAACTGCAACACTCGAACTACACTGCTCAAAAAAATTAAAGGAACACTTTGAAAACACATCAGATCTCAATGGGGAAAAATATCATGCTGGATATCTATACTAATATGGACTGGGTAATGTGTTATGAATGAAAGGATGCCACATCGTTTGATGGAAATGAAAATAATCAACCTACAGAGGATTGAATTCAAAGACACCCCGGAAATCTAAGTGAAAAAATGATGCAGCAGGCTTGTCAATTTTGCTGAAATTTCATTGCAGCAACTCAAAATGGTTCTCAGTAGTTCGTATGGCCCCCACGTGCTTGTATGCATGCCTGACAACGTCGGGACATGCTCCTACTGAGACGACGGATGGTGTCCTGGGGCATTTCCTCCCAGATCTGGACCAGCGCATCACTGAGCTCCTGGACAGTCTCCAGACCCTTTCCTGTCTGTCACGTGCTCAGGGTGAACCTGCTCTCATTTGTGAAAACCACAGGGCACCAGTGGCGGACCTGCCAATTCTGGTGTTCAATGGGAAATGCCAATTGAGCTCCCTGGTGCTGGGCAGTGAGCACAGGGCCCACTAGAAGACGTCGGGCCCTCAGGCCACCCTCATGAAGTCTGTTTCTGATTGTTTGGTCAGAGACATTCACACCAGTGGCCTGCTGGAGGTCATTTTGTAGGGTTCTGGCAGTGCTCATCATGTTCCTCCTCGCACAAAGGAGCAGATACCGGTCCTGCTGATGGGTTAAGGACCTTCTACGGCCCTGTCCAGCTCTCCTAGAGTAGCTGTCTGTCTTCCTGGAATTTCCTCCATGCTCTTGAGACTGTGCTGGGAGACACAGCAAACCTTCTGGCAATGGCACGTATTAATGAGCCATCCTGAAGGAGCTGGACTGCCTGCGCAACCTCTGTAGGGTCCAGGTATCGCCTCATGCTACCAGTAGTGACACTGACCCTAGCCAAATGCAAAACTGGTGAAAAACAGTCTGAAAAGATGAGTAGGGAAAAAATGTCAGTGGCCTCCACCTGTAAAACCATTCCTGTTTTGGGGGTTGTCTCACTGTTGCCCATCTAGTGCACCTGCTGTTAACCCCCTGAGGTCGGCTGTCGCGCCGGCGCGATAGGCTCGTTTTTTTTCCTTATCAGTGCAAACAAAATCAAAATTCTAATATTAATTTTTATCTTATATGCTTGTGTTGTACATCAATCGATCCTGTTAAGTGTGTATTTTTTTTGTGCATACTCATAATAAAAACAAAGTGTTGTGCTTTTCGCCAAATAAAGAAAAATAAACATGATGCGCGTTCTGCCGTCTCTCTCAATGTGAAACTCATTCTGAAACGCGACAGAAAATGACCTGTAACTCAGCGAATGTTTGTCACACAGACTTAAAACACATGTCTATACAACGCTTGGAGTCTCTATTTTTAAAATATGTAAATTATATAAAAAACAAATATTCTCTGTTTAAGTAATCCGTAAGAAAGCAGCGACATGTACAGTTTCTCAAACACATCCTAATTAACTATAATGTGACCACACCCACGCGCGCACGAGCGATTGACATGCAAATGATCCACGCGGCAGAACGCAGACCTGTAAACGCCCTCATCACCTCAAAACAAAGAATAAGAGACTTCGGTAACTTACTCCTCTCTGCTTTTCATCGAGTTTGAAGATGTGCTGTGCTGTGCTGTTTACCTTGTGCTGTGCTGTGCTGTTTACCTTGGGATTTACCTCAGAAGAACGTACTCGGTTACTAACGTAACCTCGGTTCTCTCTAGAAGAGGGAAGGAGTACTGCGTTTGAAAAACGCTGCGGGAAAAGGTCTCTTTTCACGAAATACTGAAGCAAAATTATCCTTAATTTTCATAAATGTAAAACGCATTGCAGCAGTGCACAGCTATGGCGAGACGGCTCGCTCGCTCATAGGCTGTTCTGCGGCAACTGCATTAGCCTATCGAGCGAGGGCTGATGCAACATCAGGCCAATGAGAGCGCTTCGCGCGCTCCTCGCCACATCCCGCCGAAACGGGTGTGGCAGTCCCCTATAAAAGGAGCTCGAGTAGGCTGATTCAACTGGTTTTCATCGCCGAAGCGAACCAGAGCGAACCGTACGCACGGCAGGGAACGCAGTACTCGTTCCCTCTTCTAGAGAGAACCGAGGTTACGTTAGTAACCGAGTACGTTCTCTTACGAGAGTTCTCTCGTACTGCGTTTGAAAAACGCTGCGGGAACCACTTGTAAGACGCCGTGCGTGCTGGGATAAGACACCGATCACTGGAAGCCAGTCCAGATATACAGTGCATAATCACCAGGTAGACTCAGAGAGTCTGGAGATAAAAAGGGGGGGGGACATCCGCCCTTAAAGGTTGCGTCCTCAGACGCGATATAACGTCACATAGGCAGGGGAAGGCCTGGCTAATGTGGGAATGTGGGTCTTACACAATTCTGCCCAGAATTTTCCGGGCCGCTGTGCGCCTGCGAAATCAGTGTCCGGGCTAGACAGCTGACTCGACTATACCGAAAGCAGCTTTGCCTGCAAGGCGGGAACCTCTAGGTTGTAAAACCTTATGAATGTAGACGGTGAGGCCCAGCCTGCCGCCATACATATTTCCTGTAAGGAAATCCCGCTAGACCAGGCCCACGATGAGGCGACGCCCCTCGTGGAGTGCGCTCTCACGCCCAAGGGGCACTGAAGGCCCTTGGTGGTGTAAGCCAGCGCTATGGCGTCAACTACCCATCTGGATAGACTCTGTTTCGAAACAGCTGCTCCCTTGGAACGACCGCTGAACGAGACAAAGAGCTGCTCAGTCTGTCTGAAGACAGCAGAGCGGGACACATAAGCTCTTAAAGCCCTAACGGGGCAAAGACAGCTCGAGTCCCCTTCCTCACTCGGTAGGGCGGACAGGGAGATAACCTGAGCCCTAAACGGTGTGTTGAGGGATTTTGGCACGTAACCGTGTCTAGGTTTGAGTATGACCTTGGAGTCATTAGGCCCAAACTCTAAGCACGCTGGGCTCACAGAGAGCGCGTGCAGATCGCCTATGCGCTTCACTGAAGCTAGGGCCAGCAAAAACACTGTTTTGAACGACAGATGTTTGAGGCTGACAGTTTGAATAGGCTCAAAAGGGGCACCTTTCATGGCCGCCAAGACCGTAGAAAGGTCCCACATCGGGACTGAAGGAGGTCTGGGGGGATTCAGCCTCCTAGCTCCTCTGAGGAAGCGGATGACTAAATCGTTCCTTCCTAGTGACTGGCTTAGCGTTGCTGTCGAGAACGCTGCGATAGCCGCCACATAGACTTTGAGCGTGGAGGGGGACCTGCCCTTATCCAACAGCTCTTGTAGGAAGGAGAGAACCTCCGTCACCTCACAATCGAGGGGTGACAGGCCCCGAGCAGCACACCAGCTGGAGAAAACCGACCACTTCGAGGCATAAAGCCGCCTGGTCGACGGTGCTCTAGCCTGAGTGATGGTATTCAGCACTCCCTCCGTGAGGTCAACGGATACCCGTTGAGCGCCCACGCATGAAGGGACCACAACTCCGGATGTGGGTGCCAAATCGAGCCCTTGGCCTGCGAGAGGAGATCTCTCCTCAAAGGTATCGGCCACGGGGCGGAGTCTGCTAACTGCATCAGGGCTGGAAACCAGGCTTGGCTGGCCCAGAACGGTGCTACAAGCAGTACTGGGCATTTCACTTCCCTGACTCGCTCTAATACCTGAGGCAGGAGGGAGACTGGGGGAAACGCGTATAGCGGGCAGTGCGGCCACATGTGAGACAGCGCGCTGTCGTTCTTTGAAAAGAACACGGGGCAATGAGCGTTTTCTGGGGACGCGAATAGGTCCACCTCCGCCCTGCCGAATCTCTGCCACAGCAGCTGGACTGTTTGTGGGTGTAGAGACCATTCGCCCGTGGGAACGTTGTTCCTGGACAGTCTGTCTGGACCCAGGTTGTGGACCCCAGGCACATGCACTGCTCTCAGCGAGCGCAAGTTGCGCTGAGCCCATGTCAGGAGGCGCTTGGCCAGCCTGTACAGAATATTGGATCTGAGACCGCCCTGGCGATTTATGTAGGACACCACGGCCGTGTTGTCCGAGCGGACTACGACGTGCTGGTCCTTGATTTGGGGACAAAAGCGCGTCAGCGCGTTGTGAACTGCTAGCATTTCTAAGCAGTTGATGTGATGGAGCTTCTCTCGTTCTGACCACTGGCCAAAGAACGGTCTGCCCTCGAGCAGCGCTCCCCATCCCGAGGTGGATGCGTCCGTAGACACCACTTTCACCCTCGAGGGAGTCCCCAGGCTTACACCCGAACGGTACCAATCGCTCGCCGCCCAAGGTCTCAGGGCTGCCACGCAGTCCTGATCGACTCTGAGGCGTAATCGGCCAAGTGCCCACGCTCTGAGAGGCACTCGCGCTTTTAGCCAGAACTGCAGAGGGCGCATGCGAAGCAAGCCCAACTGGAGAACCGATGCTGCTGAGGCCATAAGACCCAGCAGCCTCTGAAACTTTTTGAGCGTGGTAGTCGCACCGCAGCGAAAGGCTCTCGCTGTGTGCTGAATGTGCAGCGCGCGCTGTGTTGACAGCCGCGCCGTCATGGACTGCGAGTCCAGAACGACACCCAGAAACGAGATAGTTTGACTGGGGTTCAGGGAGCTCTTTGTCCAATTGATCATAATACCAAGATTCTCGAGGTGATCGAGTAACATGGTTCTGTGCTCCACGAGCTGTGATCGCGATTGAGCTATGATCAGCCAGTCGTCCAAATAGTTCAGCACTCGCATGCCTCTGAGTCTGAGGGGGGCGAGCGCTGCGTCCATGCATTTCGTAAACGTACGAGGTGCCAGGGACAAGCCGAAAGGCAGGACTGTGTACTGGTATGCCCGACCCTCGAAGGCGAATCTCAAGAATCGCCTGTGACGTGACGCTATCTGTATCTGGAAATACGCGTCCTTCAGATCTATCGACATAAACCAGTCTTCTCGGCGAATATGCGCGAGGATTTTTCTGGTCGTGAGCATTTTGAAACTGCGTTTCACTAAAGCTCTGTTTAGTCGTCTTAGATCCAGAATGGGTCTGATACCTCCGTCCTTTTTCGGGACTAGAAAGTATCTGCTGTATAGCCCCCTTTCGCTTTGAGCTGGGGGTACAAGCTGTATCGCCCCTTTGCTCAACAGTTTTGATATTTCGGCACGAAGCAGGTGTGCTGCTTCTGAATTCACCGTGGTTTCGACGCGCGCTGTGAAGCGGGGGGGGCGTCGGCAAAACTGTAGCGAGAAGCCTCTCTTTATAATGTCTAGCACCCAGTCTGAAACCCCTGGAAGCGCGGCCCACGCATCTGCATGGCCGGCTAGGGGCTGAATGCGAAGCTCGCTCTGTCCGCAGTGCGGCAGTGGTGCTTCGGGGTGCGATAACATAGGCGTTACGCCTGTGACATATGAGGCGGGGAGCGCGCTTAACACAGCGGGCATAGCGCTCATCCTCGACCGCGTTACAGTGCTTAACTGAGCGAGGGAGGTCTGAGAAGGTCGCATGGGACTCATGTAGCCTGCAGGTGGACGTGGGCGGGGACCGGGCACGTTCACTGCTTTGGTCGCGCTGTCTGTGTGAGCAGCGCGGGCGCGCACAGATCCCGCTTTTACGGGGAGACTGTGATCTGCCAGACATAGTGTTTGTGGGCACTGGGAAGTGGGCACTTTGACTATGTTTAGAGCGCGATCGACCTGAGTCGATCTTATGAGCGCGGGCCCCGTGTGCGGGGCTGTGCTTTTGTGTAGGGATGGGCACAAAGGAGTGGGCATCAGCACTACGTTTATAGCACCATCGGCCGTGGCCGGGACACCAGAAAATACACTCTTTTCGGGATTTATCTGGGTAGCCGTAAAAACGGCTTTTGTGTGCAGGCAAGCGGGCAGCTGTGCGGGCTTGTGTACTGCAGAAAACACTGAAGCAGTCGCAAATCTTGGGACTAAGACAGCGGTGCGCTTTGGTGAGGGCCCGGCCGCAACGGGGCTTACACACCTGCGCTTTCCTAGGCGTGCTAGGACTTCTTTGGGGCTTCCGGCTTCAACGTGATCCTCGGCCGCGGCCCGCGGTGTGTGGGGCGGCGGCTGGTAGAGCGAGAGCGGGGCTGAGAGCTGCGCTGCTGTCGCTGTGAAGAGGATGCAGAAGGCGGGGGCTGAGGCTGAGAGCTCCGTGAGGCCGGTTTTTCACGGGCCGCTGTAGAGCTGGAGCGCTTCGGTAGGAAGTGCTTAAAAGCCTGAGACGCTTTCTGGGCTTCGGAAAATCTCTCCACGAACTCGGAGAGAGAAGATCCGAAGAGGCCAGCGGGGGAAAGCGGGGCGTCGAGGAACGCGTTGCGCTCTGAGTCACCCATTTCCGTGAGCGTCAGCCAGAGATGCCTTTCTGCTACGGTAGCGGAAGCCATACACCGTCCCACGGCCTGTGCTGCAGCCTTTGTAGCGCGGAGGGAGAGATCCGACGCGCTTCTCAGGTCCGCGATGCAGACATCCTCAGGTCCTATCTCGTCCAGTCGACGGAGGAGATCGCCCTGAAAGATCTGTAGCGTGGCCATGGTGTGTAGAGCCGATGCAGCCTGCCCAGCGGCGGAGAAGATCCGCGTGAGCAGCGTCGACGTTGTTCGACAGGCTTTGGATGGCAACACCGGTTTAGTCCGCCGTCCAGCAGAGGGCGGACAAAGGTGGGTCGCTATCGCCTGTTCCACCGGCGGAAGGGAGAGGTAGCCTCGGTCCTGAGCACCATCCACGGAAGCGAAAGCTGGTGAAACCGAGGATCGTGTCCGTGTGGAAAACGGAGCGTTCCAGGCCTTAGCCACTTCTTCGTGAAGCTCAGGAAGAAAGGGTGCGGGCTTAGACTCCGGAGAAGTACGCTCGCCAGGGAGGAAGCTACCATCCAGCCGGGTGCGAGAGGGGAGCTTCGGTGCAGACCACTCGAGGCCGAGGCTCGCCGCGGCCAGCGCGAGTACCCGCATGAGCTCCCTCTCGATGCTAGCTCTAGCCGAGGGCTTACAAGCAGGAGGCGTGAGATCCGCAGAGCTCGCCCAATCCTCACTGCCCGATGCTAGCAGAGAGCAGGAATCTTTATCCACCGACTCAGCTTCAGAAGCGGCTCCCTCGGATGAAGCGGCGGCAGACTGCGGTCGCTGTGTACTGGGAAGTGCTTCGGGGGAAGCTGGCGAAGCAGGCGGGCGAACCGGCGAGCTTTGTCGGGACGGAACTGGTTCCGGGGCCCGTTGCGAGCGGCGCTTTTTACGGCGCGGCATCGCGGCAGGGCGTGCAGGCTCGGAGAAGTGCGCGAGGCAAGTCCTCAGAGTCACCATCGGCAGAAGCTCGCAGTGAGGGCAGCCGCCGTCAGCGAGCGCGAGCGCTGCGTGATCCTCACCCAGACAGGAGACGCAGATGACATGGCGGTCTCCCTCGGTGAGTGGGGCTCGGCACGAACCACAGGATGGCATCTTAAAAAAGACGCGGCTCTTTTAGAGGGTGAGTGTTCGGAGAACACAACACACACACACACAAACAGAGCAGAAAAGGATATGTAGCGCCGGAAAGCGCAGCAGGTACGGCTTGTAGAAGGCGGCGAAGGCCAGCAGCTTCAAGGGCTCGTCCCGCTGAGATGCTTGTTCTCGACGGCGTTAGCTTCTTCGTGATCCAGCGATGCGTGCGCTTCGCTGAAGAGATGAAAATCAGTTGAATCAGCCTACTCGAGCTCCTTTTATAGGGGACTGCCACACCCGTTTCGGCGGGATGTGGCGAGGAGCGCGCGAAGCGCTCTCATTGGCCTGATGTTGCATCAGCCCTCGCTCGATAGGCTAATGCAGTTGCCGCAGAACAGCCTATGAGCGAGCGAGCCGTCTCGCCATAGCTGTGCACTGCTGCAATGCGTTTTACATTTATGAAAATTAAGAATAATTTTGCTTCAGTATTTCGTGAAAAGAGACCTTTTCCCGCAGCGTTTTTCAAACGCAGTACGAGAGAACTCTCGTAAGAGAACGCGATTTTTAAGGTAAGACATGTTAAACTGGTCGTGCCAGATTAAAATGTATGTTATGAAATGAGTTTGGAGTAAAAACATGAACTAAGCCTAATATCGTACATGTATGCATCTATAAATAGACAGAAACATGTTAAAATGTGAACTAGACTGGTAGGCAACCTTTCAGTGCTAAATTTATATACTTCATATATATTTCACTCAGTTTTGATTAGCTTATGACACTGAAATAATGCTAAAATACTTCTTTATGCGTAATGTAGCTTGTTTGCGAATATCTATAATGTGATTTAGTGCAAATATGTTTCAGCCTCCGGTAAAATATGTGATATAGCCTACTGTCTACATTATATTTTTATATAAATGCTCGATTTTGGTTAGCCTAAGACACGCTTCAATACTGCCTTATGCACAGATGTTTGTGAATACAGGTGTAAATGTTTGAAATGTAGTGATGTGTGTCGTTCGCGAACGATCCGTTCATTGCGTGTGTCACTAAATGCGTGCGGATACCCATCAACAGATACTCGCGGTGACGCGGTCTATGGCCCATAAATAGATATTTCTCCGTTCTATGGCCCATCAACTATACATTGTTTGTCCATAACCATCACTTGCTCAGCAGTTTACTTTGTATAATGTATGCTAAAAGTTTTATTTTGATGTTGTTTTTTAGGAATGTGAACCTTCAGTTCTCAGTGCGATCGAGAAATCATACAGAGTAAGTGCATAGACGTAATATTTTACAGATGAAATGTAGCCTAATTGTGTTTACATCGTCATAGTATAAAAGTAGCCTACCTATTCTTGTGTGAAATGACAAAAACCATCCATTCTGCTTATACAGGAGACACTGCGCAGAGGAGGGTGAAAACACAAGATACATGGAGGACAAAGACATTTCCATGTCCTGCACCTGTGACTGCATACAACAAACTCATGGGGGGTGTTGACCTGTCTGATCAGCTGATACAGTACTACACAACACAGCACATAACCATGAAGTGGTACAGTAAGATTTTTCTACACTTCTTGGACATTGCTTCCACCAACTCTTTCATTGTGCACAAAGAGCTACATGGTAACTTGTCACATAAAGAGTTTATGGAGCAACTTATAACAGAGCTCTGTGGTGTGTCACAGAAAACGGCAATGAGTTTTAAATCAGTGTTGGAAACCGTTGTGCTGCTTAATATATATTTTTTATAACCTGTAATAGTTTTTTCAGGATTCTTTGAATAAAAATATTTTTTTATAAAAAAACAAAAGTTTGGTCTTTTTTTCTTTCTTTTTTGGAAAGGATGTAAGTGATAGTAATAACTTTAAGTCTTTCCATTGTTAGAAAAGATTTCTATTTTGAATAAATGCTGTTCTTTTTAACTTTTTATTCATCAGTGAATCATTCTTAGGTCATCATTCTTTGTTCAGGCTGCCTCACAGCACCTTGATGGCCCATTAGCCATGGGGGGAGTGTCTTTAGTCACACCCCTGGTGTGAATCACATTAATATTCATGGCCCACGCATACAGCAGTGCTGACACAAAAACTGACATGCAAAATTAAAATCGTTATATTGTTGTTTGTGAAAGAGTGGTCAGAATGATTTTCACCTCATTTTGTAGAAAAAATTCTAGCCTACAAGAATAGTAATTCCAAAGTCTTATGGAAAACTATTCAGTATGTGTTAAATGGCCTTATTGCAGTGACAATGTTTTTCCCAAAACATACTAACCACGCATAATATTTTTTTTCTATAAAATGCAAACATGTACATCCATTTTGCTCACATATTATTGTAGCAGAGTTTGTGCTGAATACAACAAAATTACATGTTGGCCAATAGTATGTTGTAAGTAGCTGAAATAAGCACAAATGTCAGGTCATGTCAAAACATCTCAAGGGCCCCAAAAACACCTCAGACTCCAGAGGGTTAATTTCATTAACACTAAAGCAGCTGAAACTGATTACCAACCCCCTCTGTTACTTAACCGACCAGATCAATATCCCAGGAGTTTAACTGACTTGATGCTATTCTCTGATTAAAAAGTGTTCCCTTTATTTTTTTGAGCAGTGTATAAATGTATGAATTAAACTCACTGAGACTGTCGACAGTTTCTTTTCCATGCATCATTTTATTATATCCATGTTTGTGGTTACAGTCAAATCATATAAAACAGTGAAATCGCCCTTAAACTCTTCTGTCTTGCCTGCACTGCACTCGAGACGGTGACGGGAGCTGAGCTCCATTGAAAGGCTTCTTTCCTATTGGTTGTCGCTCGCGAAAATCACTTCTCATTTGCATAAAGTTGAAATTTAGTGTGGTTGTTAAATAAAGTTTCTTGTGTTTATGTGCTCAGTGATATGTTAATAACAATATTAAAATTAAAAACAATATAAAAAAACTCACTGTTGTAGGTCTCGAAAGAAACTAATGCATTTTGTAATGTAGATTACCTAGATTACACTTTTTTAAAATGAGACTCTATAAATCGAGGGGATGGGGGGCCTACAAAACCTCTCAGCCCCGGGGCCTAACATTAGGTTAAGGCGGCTCTGATGACATGCATGGTGGTAGGGTAGGCTATCATGTAAGTTTACATTTTTTAAGTTTTAAATGTTGACGATCATTCGTTCAACTAAACGGGTATACTTTTCTTCTCAAAACTGGCGCCTGTCCATTTATTTCTCCTTTCCTCAGTCGCTGTTTATAAAGATTGCAAGTCATACATTTACTAAAAAAAACTAGGCTATATCAAGCTCTTGAAAGCCTTTTTTTTTTTTTGGCAGAAACGATGGTTCGAGACATTACAGAAAACACACGCAGACTGTGCTGGAACTTACTTCAGTCACGTCTTCTACCGACGAGTATTTCTAAAACTACGCCAGCAGACTTTTCACTCACAACTCACTAGCTAGCCTACATTAGAAACTCATTTCCCGCTGATTTTACGTACGAGCCCTGTGAGGGAAACTGCGCGTATACGCGTAAACTGCGCATATATGGATTTCATACAAAACGCTTTTCTCACTTTTAAATACGCAAAGTCCACAATGAATAGGCCTACGATAATTACATGATGAATTTAGAATTTAAACTGCATATTTCAAAAAGGCTGCTGATATAGCTGGTTTAATTTCAACTAAGGATTTAACGATGCGGCATTTTGTCAAAAATTCTAACCGGCTAGCTGTGGCTAATTAATGTTTCACAGAATAAATACGTTACCCCTCACACTTCCATATCAAAGACTGTATGTTGAACAGTGAAATTAGCTTGCTGCTACCACCACAACTTATTAAAAATATAGGTAAACATTCATATTAACTTACCATAAAACACTGCCTGCTCTGAGTGGCGTGCTCCTCGAGTCAGAAGTGAAGAATCCAGAAAGTTCTGCAAAGAATGAAAAAAGTAACCAGTTGCTGGGTCAAAATAACCCAACCAGCGGTTTATTTGTGAATGACCCCCTTACAACTCATTTGACCCAGCATGAGCAACCCAATAATGTGTTTACAGTACCCCAAACAACCCAACATTTTGACCCAGCACAATCAACCCAACAATTTGTTTAAAGAAACAACCCAGCATTTTTTTGAGTGTAACCTCAGTTTTCTCTTCATTTAGTTTTAAAAAATTAGCTGCCAACCAGTCTTTCACCTCCTGAATACAAGCTAATACAATACACCAGTACTTTGTTTAGGCTTGGTTTGTAGGGAATTACAAACCTGCGTACATATATTCAAACGCACACACTCTAAAAACTGCTGGGTTGTGTTAACCCAATTTTGGGTCAAATATGGTCTCACCCAACGTTGGGTTAAAAACTGCAATTTAAAAATGGACAAATTGCATTTTGGACAAAATCAAAAATGGACAAAAATGCAATTTAAAAATGGACAAATTGAATTGGTTACATTAAAAATGTAAACCAACGGCTGGGTTTGTCCATTTTTAAATTGAATTTTTAACCCAACGTTGGGTGAGACCATATTTGACCCAAAATTGGGTTAACACAACCCAGCAGTTTTTAGAGTGCATAACTATAGAACCAATTCTTAATGCACATCTGAACGCCATCAGCGTTTCTCACAGGTTCGCGTTTAAAGTCTATGTAGAGAGAATGGTGTCATCTTAGCGGCCCCTAATTTAATAACAAATGATTGTTGCGACGGAAGCGAATCAATCATAACTAACCTTAGCTGGAAAATAACTTTACTAAAGAACCGCTATAAAGCCAAAACAATCTCTGTTACCATAAATTATACGTTTATCTCTGTAAAGCTGCTTTGAAACAATCTACATTGTTAAAAGCGCTATATAAATGAAGATGACTTGACTTGACTAATAGGTTACCGAAAGTATTACTATTTGACTGTTTTACCGAAAAATAAATCTGTACGTCATCCGCGTAGCAGTGAAAAGACATATTGTGTTTCTGAAAAATACAACCAAGAGGTAGCATATATAAAGAGAATAAAATAAGAGCTAAAATCGAACCCTGGGGAACCCCACACAATAACAGGGACCTCCGGGACATGCAATCTTTTACACACACAGAAACAGATCTATCAGCAAGATACGAATTAAACCACTTAAGGACATTCCCCTTTAGGCCAACCCAAGATTCCAGACGCTGCAGCAAAATATTGTGGTCCACCATATCAAACGCAGCACTGAGATCAAGAATCATCAATACAGAGTTTTCCCCTTTGTCCAAAGTCAAGAAAATATCATTAAGCACCTTCACCAGTGCTGTCTCAGTGCTATGCCTTGACTTAAAGCAAATTCACTACATCCACCATGAGTTTTTAAAACTTGCTACCGGCTAGTCAAAACTCCCAGGTTGTTACAGGCTGTCAATTCTATCTATGCAATCCTAGAGTTTAGAGTACTGTTAGATACGCAGGTTCTTTAGGGACACCTAATCTGTAGCCCCATCTTAGCTCTGAAGCTCTGCGATGTCAAGATTGCAATGCTGGAATATGTTGTGCGTGTGCGTGCGCGCGCGTGTGTGTGTGTGTGTGTGTGTGAGAGAGAGAGAGAGAGAGAGAGAGAGAGAGGCGCGGGCGCGATCGAGCAGTGGAAACATAAAAACATACTCCGTCATTTTGTTCATACAGGACATCATTCAAACTGCAAAGTGTGTACTTATATTTGTGTACACTCACAATAACATTGTGCATTGGTTTTCATTTCTGTTTATTTTTAAACAGTTACAAGTTACACATTCTACATCGATTAAAAAAGAAAATCAAATGTGTTTTTAATGGTAGTATTATTTTATACAGAAATAAATTATTTATAATTCAGATGAGAATAAAGTTAGTGTTAATTAAAATTTTAAGGAAAACAAATATATTGATCTGAAATATAGCAAATTAATTTTAAATTCATTCAGGTACAATTACCAAACATTTCAAGGTCTTTTTGTCTTTTTATTAATTTAATTAATAAACTAATTATATAAAACTATTGTCAATGCACTACAAATAAACTGGTTCTATGCCTTTACTTTATTGATAAAACTTATTTAAAAAATACAAGGCTTAAGACATTTATTTTCCTTTGGTGGTACAGCCTGAGACATGCACAATAATAAAAAAAAAAAAATGCCTTTTGAAAAAAATAAAAAAATGCTTTTCCCTCCATTGTACCGAACTCGCACCGAACCGTGATGTCTGAACCGAGGTATGAACCGAACCATGACTTCTGTGTACCGTTCCACCCCTAGTGTATAGATAATTAAGCAATAATTAATAATTAAATCGATAATTAAAGCAACAATAATTACTTATTGTTCTTCTTAAGTTTTCTTATTCTTATTAAGTGTGCTTGCTGAAAGCAGCACACTTGTTGTTCTTCTTAAGTTTTCTTCTTCTTCTTCTTCTTCTTCTTATTATTATTATTATTATTATTATTCCCGGGAGAGAAATTTTGGCCAGCTCCTGCGCCTAGGCCCTTTGAGACAGAGACACCGTTCCAACTTTAAAACGTCCGGTCAGTACCGGTGTAAGTTGCTCGCGAAGATGACATCACAAGTCCATGTCGTTCGTCCACCATATTGAACAGAATGTGAAACTAAATTTTCACAGGTCACAAATTTGGTCCAAACTTCACAAAACTGGATGTACATGATCCTTGGACCAAGCCTCACAAAAGTTACTAGAAGGATTTTTGATTTTCGGAAGCGTTTGCCCGTCACAGCCAAACAAAATCGGCGGCGTAGTCGCCAAAACAGGAAGTAGGTCATATTTCAGGAACGCTGTCACGTATCGAAACCAAACTTTGTACATTAACTCGAGACTCCTTTTCAGGCTAATTGACAAACCCATTTACTTATGTCTATGCAAAAGAGTTTCACCTCACACTTTTAATGCGGGAAATATGCTGCGCATACCAATAGAAAACAAGGAGAAACGCGCAGTCACATGCTCAAACAATCAACAACGTAGCTCTAGAGGTGTGTTGTGGACTGCGGAGTGGACTTCACAGGGTATTCCGTCATCTTAAGTGAGATTCCAATCCGAAGGGAGCGAACATGTTCAGTTCGAAGGGCACTGCGCACGGCATAGGGAATAAGGGAACATCGATACATCACTTCACAGGAAGTGGAGAGCGATGATCACCCAACTGTCATTTCGCGCACCACGTCATCACCAGTCAGAACGGTCATAACTAACGATGGAGGAGTTTACGTATGTGTGTAAGTATTCATTTCTCCATTGTTATACAAATGACAGTTTTTTGAATGGTTATTGTTGTGAATATTACATATACTATTTTTGATGATTATAATTTACCTCAGTGAATGCAGCCAGCTTAGCTAGTTTGTGAAGTAAAGTGATTTTATTTTAGGTAGTTGTAAAATAGTGCAATATAATTGTAAATATATAATATAATAATAAAAATTAAAATATGAATGTAGTCCAATATATATTTATGTTATATCATAATCTGCGCGACCCCGTTGTTGACTTTCTTTGATGACGTTTTCAGGGCGTTTCAAATGAGCGGTTATTGTCAGTGAAGTCCACTTCAACTGATATACCATGCACAGGGAGTAGGGGAGCAGTGAACACTGCGTATGGACCCTGTCGAATGGAATGCACCTTAGATGTGTAAAAACAAGTAGAAAGCGTGGGCGAGCCGCTGTCTCCTTTCCACAAGCGCTGCTCTCCCGTGGCGTCTGTCGTTGCTATGCAACCATGAAATGCGCTCTCCATGATGACAAAGAAGTATCAGCAAAAGATTAATTGATTTCTAGCCCTTGCATTAGCTTTACTACTAGATATATTTATGAAAATGAAAAATAATAAGGCGCCCTGTACAGCTATGATCAGCTGTTCGGCCGAGCATTCAATGTTGTTATGCTGCAAGCTGATCAGTTGGTTCGTTCCTGCCGCGCTCTATAGGCTGATTTATACTTCTGCATTGGACCTACGCCGGAGCCTCTACGCTGTAGGCAACGCGTTGGTTTTCATTTATACTTCTGCGTCGTTGTCCGCGTTGACGCGCGCAGAGGAAGCATGTGAAACCTGAGGGAGCTGTCCTAGCAGACCAATCACAGCGCTTGCGTCCGCGTAGAGTTGACGCGTTGTTACATTAGGCATGTTTGAGATGAGCAAAATCTGCGCAGAACCGATCACCGGTGATCAGCGCGAGATGCATGCCGGTTAGAAATGTGTCCGAGTGCGGTCCGCCTTGCTCTGATGTCATGCTGACGTATGCCAAAAATCTCTCGCGAGCGCAAGGCGCACGTGTCGGATTCTGCAGTCGAGCGCAGTTGCTCTCCACTGACTGCGCTGATCAAAAGCACAATGGGAAACGACTTGCTGACGACACAGCTTAATGCTCATTGGTTTAAACAACTGTGACGTATTGTTCTCTTTTAAAATGTTTTGATTTTAAAACTCTAATATTGTCACGGATTGGCCAGGTTCATCCACCACAATCACCCAGCGATCACAGTCACCTGAATACTAACAAGTCACACCTGCACCCCATCAATCACCACTGCTTCATAAGCACACCTCACGCACTCCTCATTGTCCGGGCTCGTTAATCGAAGCGGACACTAGTGCTTCTCTCTGCGAGTTTCACTATTAAACTTACCTGTGTTTACTTACCAGTTCTCTACGAAGTTTCCAGTCTGTTCCAGTCTGTCCAGATCTCATCTCGAGTGGTGTACTAGCCGTAAGCCCGACTGTGTCATCCCGTGGTGCGTGAGTGTGTGCTGTCACCTGCCATCGTCCTCAGCCAAAGTTCATCTCCACTCTGAAGTCTCATCCTGCCGTTCCTGCAAAGATACTACTATCAGTCATCACGAATTACATTCCAGAACTCTCTACCTCTGAGCTCTGATACTCACCTATATCCAGCTCGTTGATCCTTCTTGACATTCAGTTGTTCAAATAAACATTACAGCTTCACTTACCTTGTTGTCCGTCTGCTTCCGTAACAGTAAGCCCGGACCATAACAGACAGCGGCAGCATGAGTGTTCAAGATCCCTTTCAAGAGCTGGTGGATTCGTTGAAGCGGGTATTATCATTCAACCCAACCATCACGCCTACTTCAACCTTCACATCTTCCGCACCACCAGCACCACCACCATCGAGCACTTCTTCGACCACCGCATCATCCAGTCCCATGGCCCGACCAGCGCCCTACTCTGGCGGGGCGGGGGAGTGCAATGGTTTTCTGCTTCAATGTTCTCTCATCTTTACCATGCAGCCCACATTATATCCAACTGACCAGTCAAAAATTGCTTTTATTACGTCCCTTCTCACCGGTCCAGCTCTCCAATGGGCAGAAACAATCTGGAAGCAAGCCGGTCCTGCCATCAGTTCTATACAAGCCTTCGTCGCCCACTTCAAAGAGGTATTCGGCCGAACGGATGGAGAGATATCAGCCGGTGAGCAACTCTATCATTTGTCTCAAGGAAAGATGTCTACTCATGAATATGCCCTTCACTTTCGCACTCTAGCGGCAGCCAGTGGATGGAACGAGCGGTCTTTACTGACCACCTACCGGCTTGGTCTCACACCTCAACTTTGCTACAGTTGGCCGCCTTGGACGATAATATGGGGCTCGAAAAGTTCATCCAACAATCCATCAGGTGCTCAGACCGTATACAATCTTATCAATCCCATTCTGATTCCATTGCACTCCTCCGCCCATCTGAAACCGCCAGCCCTCCAGAACCAGAACCCATGATATTAGAGTCTGGTAAACTTACCGCCGCTGAGCGACAGAGGAGACTGACCCGGGGTCTATGCCTGTATTGCGGAGTCAGTGGGCATGTTCGGTTGAACTGTCCAACTCGTCCCATACGTACATCGGTGAGTTTATTCCATATTGATGAAGAAAAAATGCAACCACTCACTTCTTGTGTCCAGTTAACCACCCAAACAGTCTCTGTTTCAGTTCACGCCCTCATCGACTCCGGGTCAGCTGGAAATTTCATCTCGGGGACCCTCTGTCGCCAGCTCCAGCTCCGTACCGAAGCCTCGTCAGTTGTTTACCAGATCCAACCCATAACCAAGTCCATCACTGTACGTCCACGTATTCACCGGAGATGTGAACCCATTACACTTCAAGTCGGAGCCCTTCACAAAGAGGAGATCCAGCTGCTGGTTCTGGAGGGGGCAAATGCGGATATCATCCTGGGCCGTCCGTGGCTGGTGAAGCATGATCCCATCATCTCTTGGGGCTCCGGGGAAGTGATGAAGTGGGGCAAAGATTGCTCACCAAGATGTTTTCCAGTTCTTCCACGTCCTGTTCTAAATCCTGTTCCAGTCTATGTCACATCAGTCGAAAGTCCACTTGAGAAACAGTCCACGAAGATTCCTGCTATCTACTCATCTTTCCAAGACATCTTCTGCCCCAAGAGAGCTTCCCAGCTACCACCTCATCGGCCATGGGACTGCGCCATAGACCTGTTCCCTGATGCTTCTTTGCCCAGAGGTAAGATCTACCCGTTGTCACTACCAGAGACCAAGGCCATGGAGGAGTACATCCAGGAAGCTCTCGATCAAGGGTACATCCGGCATTCGACATCTCCCGCAGCATCCAGCTTCTTTTTCGTGGCTAAAAAGGATGGAGGGCTGCGGCCATGTATCGATTACCGGACACTTAACCAAGGCACCGTCAAGTTCAAGTATCCCCTTCCTCTCGTCCCTGCGGCCCTCGAACAACTCCGTACCGCTACCATCTTCACGAAGTTGGACCTCCGCAGCGCTTACAACCTGGTGAGAATACGAGAAGGGGATGAATGGAAGACCGCCTTTGTGACCCCTACTGGCCACTATGAATATCTGGTTATGCCCTATGGTCTGGTCAACGCCCCTTCCGTGTTTCAAAACTTCATCCATGAGGTCCTCCGGGAGTTCCTGCATCGCTTCGTGGTCGTCTATATAGATGACATCCTCATCTACTCCCGGAGCGAAGCCGAACATCGTCACCACGTTGCGGAGGTCCTTCATACACTCAGAGCTCATCATCTCTTCCTGAAGGCCGAGAAATGTTCCTTCCATCTCCCATCAGTCCAGTTCCTAGGATACCTCATTGACCGTCGGGGGGTCCGCATGGACGAGAGGAAAGTCACTGCAGTTACCACCTGGCCAGAACCCACCACTATCAAAGAGCTCCAGAGATTCCTTGGATTTGCCAACTTTTACAGACGTTTCATACGAGGTTACAGCATCATCACCACTCCACTCACCAACTTGCTCAAAGGAAAACCCAAAAGTCTCCTCTGGACTCCTGAAGCGGCCGCAGCCTTCCAATCCCTCAAGTCTGCCTTCACTCAAGCACCTCTCCTGACTCACCCTGATCCTGAGCTTCCTTTCGTCGTGGAGGTGGATGCCTCAACCTCCGGAGTTGGAGCCGTCCTTTCTCAACTTCATGGGACACCGAAATTACTCCATCCATGTGCCTACTTTTCTCGGAAGCTCAGCCCGGCGGAGAGGAATTACGACATCGGCAACCGTGAACTCCTAGCCATTAAGCTCGCCCTGGAGGAGTGGCGACATTGGCTGGAGGGTGCCATCCACCCATTCCAAGTCATTACAGACCATAAGAATCTCCAGTACCTCCGTGATGCAAAACGTCTCTGTCCCCGTCAGGCCCGATGGTCACTATTCTTCTCGAGATTCCACTTCACCATTACCTACCGTCCTGGTCCTAAGAATGTTCGTGCCGATGCTTTGTCCAGACTACATGATGCTCCAGAGACTCCCGAGACAACCACCAACATTCTTCCCAAAGATATCATCATCAGTCCCATTGAATGGTCTGCTCCTCCAGCCGTCGCCACTCCTGATCCTCGTCCTCCGCCGGGCTGTCCGCCTGATCGCCGATTCATCCCCAGGACACAACGGGTAGATCTCATCCACACCACACATACCTCACTGGGCACTGGACATCCCGGGGCCAACAACACTCTCTCGCTGCTATCCGAACGCTTCTGGTGGCCGGGTATGGCAAGGGATGTGAAGCGGTATGTCCAAGCCTGTAAGGAGTGTGCCATGTCCAAGAGTCCCAGACATCTTCCTGCAGGAAAGCTCCATCCCTTGCCAATTCCTAACCGCCCCTGGTCACACCTAGGAGTTGACTTCATGACCGACTTACCATCATCGGATGGAAACACCTGCATCTTCGTCATCGTCGATCGATTCTCCAAGTTCTGTAGATTATTACCACTATGAGGTCTTCCCACTGCCCTGGAAACCGCTGAACTCCTCTTCAACCATGTCTTTCGCTATTATGGGATCCCAGAGGACATTGTGTCCAACAGGGGACCCCAGTTCATTTCCCGAGTATGGAGATCGTTTTTTAAGCTCCTAGGTGTGACCGTCAGCCTCTCCTCTGGCTACCACCCTCAGACCAACGGCCAGACGGAGAGGAAGATCCAGGAAGTGGGGCGGTTCCTCAGGACCTTCTGCAGCGGCCACCAGAACTCCTGGAACCAGTTCCTGGGATGGGCAGAGTATGCCCAAAATTCACTGCGGCAAACCACGACAGGCCTCACACCATTCCAGTGTGTTCTCGGATTCCAGCCTCCTCTGTTTCCCTGGGATGGTGAACCATCTGAGGTCCCCGCAGTGGATTACTGGTTCCGGGAGAGCGAGAGAGTCTGGGACGAAGCTCACCATCACCTGCAGAGGGCAGTTCGCAGATCCAAGACAGTCGCTGATCGGAGGAGGATTTCGGGTCCAGTCTTCGTTCCAGGAGACAAGGTTTGGCTCTCCACTCGCGATATTCGTCTGCGACTGCCCTCCAGAAAGCTGAGTCCCAGGTTTGTTGGCCCCTTCACCATCTTGGAACAGGTCAATCCCGTCACGTACAAACTCCAGTTGCCACCTCAGTATCGAATCCATCCCACATTTCACGTCTCACTACTCAAACCCTTTCACGAACCTCTTGTTCCCTCCACAGAACCTGGCCATGAAGAGGAACCTCCTCCCCCCTTGATGATGGAAGAAGGGTCCATCTACTCCGTTCGTGAAATCCTGCAGTCCCGACGTCGTGGTGGTCAGTTGGAATATCTGGTCGATTGGGAAGGATACGGACCAGAGGAGAGATCATGGGTCCCAAGAGTCGACATCCTTGATCCCACGCTCATGGAAGAGTTCCATTCCAGTCATCCGCAGTACCCTGGACCTCGTGGACGAGGAAGACCACCACGGCGTCGGAGATCTCGGCCCTCAGGAGCGGGCCCTGGGGAGGGGGGTAGTGTCACGGATTTGCCAGGTTCATCCACCACAATCACCCAGCGATCACAGTCACCTGAATACTAACAAGTCACACCTGCACCCCATCAATCACCACTGCTTCATAAGCACACCTCACGCACTCCTCATTGTCCGGGCTCGTTAATCGAAGCGGACACTAGTGCTTCTCTCTGCGAGTTTCACTATTAAACTTACCTGTGTTTACTTACCAGTTCTCTACGAAGTTTCCAGTCTGTTCCAGTCTGTCCAGATCTCATCTCGAGTGGTGTACTAGCCGTAAGCCCGACTGTGTCATCCCGTGGTGCGTGAGTGTGTGCTGTCACCTGCCATCGTCCTCAGCCAAAGTTCATCTCCACTCTGAAGTCTCATCCTGCCGTTCCTGCAAAGATACTACTATCAGTCATCACGAATTACATTCCAGAACTCTCTACCTCTGAACTCTGATACTCACCTATATCCAGCTCGTTGATCCTTCTTGACATTCAGTTGTTCAAATAAACATTACAGCTTCACTTACCTTGTTGTCCGTCTGCTTCCGTAACAAATATCATGTTTTATGTGTATATGTTATGTGTGAATATTCCCAAACTATCTGACAGTGCGATCTCTTTGGGTTATGCAATTTAATTTTTATAAAAAAATAAATAAAAACACATATGTCTGTAAAGAAAAAAATATTGATAAACATGTATTTGGAATGGAATTAAATAACAAGTACTTTGGGTGTCTTGTTCATTTTATTTATTTTCATATAAAAGCAACAGAACTTGAATTACATCCAGTTTATTAGCAACACTGTGCACGAGCGTGAATCCTGCGATATCCATCTTGGATCTCACAGCATGGAAAAAACCTATATAAACATATTTTTAATATAGGTTTTGATATAGGTTTTTAATATATGTGACATATAAAATTGGCCGTTTTCCTATATTATATGTACATATATGCACCTATATGTACTTATGTTCACCTATATATGCACCTATATGTTCACCTATATATATATATGCACCTATATGCACATATATGTTCACCTATATGTACTTATATGTTCACCTATATATGCACCTATATGTTCACCTATATGTACTTATATGTTCACCTATATGCACCTATATGTACTTATATGTTCACCTATATGCACCTATATGTTCACCTATATGTACTTATAAGTTCACCTATATATGCACCTATATGTTCACCTATATGTACTTATATGTTCACCTATATATGCACCTATATGTTCACCTATATATGCACCTATATGTTTACCTATATATTACTAAAATTGTTAAAATCCATAGCTACTACACTGTAAAAAAAAAAAAAAATTCCCGTATACAAACGGTAAATCTCTGCCAGCAAAGTTTCCAGACGGATTCCATTAAATTACGGCAAATAACCATTTCACAAATTACAGGCAAAAAACGTAAAAATACAGAATTGACTTTACAGTCAAAATTAAATTACAGTACATTACTGTTGATAATGGCTTATTAAACCGTGGAAAACGGATAAATGATGTCATATTATATATATATATAAAAAAAAACATTTAACTTTCAGGTTAAACTGTAAACTGTTAGGGTTTTATAAAGTTATTTTATAATAATGCTGTCTATCTACAGTAATTATCTTTTAATATAGTTTTTCTGTGTATAATAACTGTGAAGTTATGTATAAAAATGCAATAAGTACATAAATTCAAATACAAAGTTTGTATATTTACAGTTTTAATTTTTGCATTTCCAATTTTAAAACTTTGACCAATCTCTAATTAAGTACTTAATAATGGCAAATGTACAGTCAATTTCTGTTAAATTAACTAAATGTATAAGTTCAGAATACCTGCACATTTACAGTATTACTCATTAAACAAACACATAACATCAAGATACGTGAATGATAGGAAATACAAGCTTAGTATATAATTTAGAACATGTAAAAATATACACATTAAAAGGCAATTGCCGTATACTTTTATACTCTAATATAACTTATTTTACACATTTACAATTACATTTTATCCAAAGTGACTTAAAAATTAAGAGAACAATAGAAGCAACAAGTGCAGTGACAAGTCCCAGTTAGTGTAGCACAGTACACATAGCAATTATTATTGTGTTTGTTTTTTTTAAAAAAAACAAAGATTTAGTATTATTGGGTCAAGTGTTTATGAAAAGATGGATCTTTAGCAGTTTCTTGAAAATGTGTTGAGTTGGGCAGGTCATCCCACCAGCAGGGAACAGTCCATGGAAAGGTCAGTGAAAGTGATTTTGTGTCTCTTTGGGATGATGGCACCACAAGGCACCGTTCACTTGCAGAACACAAGCTTCTGGAGACACATAGATCTGAAGCAGTGAGTTTAGGTCTTGCTGCAGCATCTGGATCAGTTGCAGAGGTTTGACTGATGCTGGAAGGCCTGCCAGGAGAGCATTACAATAGTCCAGTCTGGATAGAACAAGAGCTTAGACAAGGAGTTGTGTGGCTCCGATAGGAAGGGCCGGATCTTTCTGATGTTGTATAAGGCAAATCAGCAGGATCGCATGGTTTGGGTGAAAGTGAAACCATAAGCAGTTCTGTCTTGGCAAGGTTGAGTTGAAGGTGAAGGTCATTCATCCAGCAAGAATTTTCCATCAGGTAGGCTGAGATGCGAGCAGCAACCGTCAGATCCTCTGGCTGGAATGAAAGGTAAAGATATATGTCATTAAGTGATAGGAAAACCCATGTTTCTAGATGACAGAGCCTAGTTACAAAACAAAAAAAATAAAAAAAAAATAAATAAATGTTATATATATATATATATATATATATATATATATATATATATATATATATATATATATGGGTGGAATCTAACACAATTGTGGTCTTACTGTAGCAAAACCAAACCTTGTGCAGTGGCCTCACAAGGATCAAATGAATATTCACATGGGAAAATATAGTATAAAACAAATACAATTTTCTGCCACTTTTAGTGCAATCATATGGAATCAGAAGACTCGGCCATTACAAAATTTTAAATGACTTCATCCCATACCTTGTTTGCCATGATCATTCTGCTTTCCACTTGACCTGAAATCACAATATATATATATATATATATATATTTATTTACAACTCAGT
Source organism: Vimba vimba (assembly GCA_022828995.1). NCBI lineage: Eukaryota > Metazoa > Chordata > Actinopteri > Cypriniformes > Leuciscidae > Vimba > Vimba vimba. Next base: position 21,199,614 of record CM040824.1, on the reverse strand, counting down.
ATTACATTTACACATGTCAGAATATGTTCAACTGCAAAACCTCAACTTACTTTAAGCCTAATATATGCACATATATGCATTATATAGCTACATGTTGGCAAGCAGATGCAGCCAGAATATGCAATTTATCATGTGGTGTTCATATTCTAGTCTCATGTGCTTTCCTGTATCATCAACAAGTACAGTATTTACTGAATTAGTTTTCTTAACGGTCTTGATAGCCACGTTAACCCTTACGAAAATTAACTATGGTTTAACTAAAAAAAAAAAAAAAAACTTGGTAACGTTAGGCCTATTTGTAGTATAACTGTGGTTATTAAAAATTGCAATAAAAATCCGCCAAAAACGTGGTTACTATTTTTTAAGAGAAGAGTTTTCAGCTTTCAGACACTAAATGTCCCTAAATGTTTCAAAATGTAAATTGCCCACTAAATGTTTCAAAATGTCCCACCATTTAAGAGATTGATTTACTGACAGATACTATCGCGTATTAACAAAGATCTTATACACAATTAAACGGACTTTGATATGTATAACAAGTCTACAAAAGCTTAATTGTTTTAGGTCTTTTGAGGTGTGGGTTCAACTGATCTTTCTTAAAACAGATGGAAAATGGGTAACACTTTACAATAATAGTACATGAATAATCATGTACTAATTCCTGAATTAATAATTACTTTACTATGAACTAATGATGAGTTAAGACATGTATTAATGAGGTACTAACCTTAATTACGACATGAGTATCATGAATTCCTACATGAATATACCATCTTAACTACGCGTTAGTACATGCTTGTTAATTAATGTATTAATTAACATTTCGAGGTAAAGTAAATCAAACATGCTCTAGATCAGAAGAAAGATGTACTAAAAGGGCACAATGTTAAATTGTTCATAAATTTAACACCATCAATTGTCACATACATCAGTGAATGACACAAGATGTCTTGAAATATTTATATTAAACCTACTCATTGAACACACATTCCGTTTTAAGTGATTCCACTGCTGCCTTCAAGTGTAAAATACCTACTACACTAGCATATTCATTAAACAGATGCAATTTTCAAAATTAAAATCAGTGTTGGCACAGATGATGGTTATTTTCTGGATTTGTTTACTGTCTTTATATCATAATGCAGTCGGATGTTAGTCTTGTTTGCTGGCTCTTCTTTGGGGACACTATTGCCCCTTCAAAATTTGTCCACTTTTTTCCTACCGTTCAGTTCCTTCTCCATCTAAATTCAGGCACAGCACCTCTGCTCTTCCACTTCTTTACAAACCACCGACAAGCACCAAATGATATCTGATTTAGAAGAGCTGAATATGTATAAAACATGTGTAATTGATACATTTTTGAAGATTTACTCTTGGATTTTCCAAGTAATTAATGATGAGTTAGTAATGATGTGCCCCCCCAAGTAAAGTCATGACATTATGATACATTAACAAGTCATGAATTCATGTTACTTTCCAAGTAATTAATGATGAGTTAGTAATAATGTGCCCCGCCATGAAGTAAAAGTAAGATTAATTCATGACTTGTTAATGTATCATAATGTCATGACTTTACTTGGGGGGGCACATCATTACTAACTCATCATTAATTACTTGGAAAGTAACATGAATTCATGATTTGTTAATGTATCATGTAATTTCTTGTCTTGGCCCTCCAAGAGTAAATCTTCAAAAATGTATCAATTACACATGTTTTATACATATTCAGCTCTTCTAAATCAGATATCATTTGGTGCTTGTCGGTGGTTTGTAAAGAAGTGGAAGAGCAGAGGTGCTGTGCCTGAATTTAGATGGAGAAGGAACTGAGCGGTAGGAAAAAAGTGGACAAATTTTGAAGGGGCAATAGTGGCCCCAAAGAAGAGCCAGCAAACAAGACTAACATCCGACTGCATTATGATATAAAGACAGTAAACAAATCCAGAAAATAACCATCATCTGTGCTAACACTGATTTTAATTTTGAAAATTGCATCTGTTTAATGAATATGCTAGTGTAGTAGGTATTTTACACTTGAAGGCAGCAGTGGAATCACTTAAAACGGAATGTGTGTTCAATGAGTAGGTTTGATATAAATATTTAAAGACATCTTGTGTCATTCACTGATGTATGTGACAATTGATGGTGTTAAATTTATGAACAATTTAACATTGTGCCCTTTTCTTCTGATCTAGAGCATGTTTGATTTACTTTACCTCGAAATGTTAATTAATACATTAATTAACAAGCATGTACTAACGCGTAGTTAAGATGGTATATTCATGTAGGAATTCATGATACTCATGTCGTAATTAAGGTTAGTACCTCATTAATACATGTCTTAACTCATCATTAGTTCATAGTAAAGTAATTATTAATTCAGGTATTAGTACATGATTATTCATGTACTATTATTGTAAAGTGTTACCGGAAAATATAAAGACGCATGCTACATTTTCAGTGTTTTGCCTCCAGTTATCGCCAGTTAACTGAACATCATTTAACATACTAACCTTAGCTTGAAAACTGTAACGTAAACTTAACACAAATGTAATATAAAATATCGTTCACATGTAGACTCTTACCTCAGCCGGTGATCGGTTGGCCTGATGTCCGCTGTGACGAACCAGGCTCACTGAAAAGGGCGTTATTTCCGAAGAATCCAAACTCTAGCATATAGATCAGTGATCCAAACGGACTGACTGACAACAGGGCTCCTGCTCACGGCTGCTCTCAACGAATACGATTGCTTTGAACCACTGTTAATATCACAATCCACTTCACGAGAGTAGACTGAATTCAAATCTCCCGCTTGCCCTTGTAGGCGGTGGGCCGGACCTCGAAATTACGAATTTAATACTTACCTCTCAGCTGTGTACGTTTTTTTTTTTTTTGCTGAGGTCATGTAATAAAATCGTATAAGTACTACAGACATTGTTTCCAACTTTGTTGTTTGCACATTTGACGCAAAATGTCCTTACAAACTCTTACTTTTTAAACCGGCAAATAAGCAGGAGTACTAATCATAACGTTAGAAAACCTCCCGTTTCCTTGACAACCAATGTAAATAATGAACACTGATTCTACAGCGGAGGCAAAGTAATCTTTGTCAGTGACCAGGAAGCTGTGTTCTTGAAATTTAAATTTTGCTTTAATCATTAAAAATGTAATTTTAGTAATGTAGTTCAGTAATACTGAGGTAAAAATTAGGTGTTTTATCCATTTAGCCTCAAATGTAAAAAGCCATGTAACTCCCTTTTCCCAGACAAGTTGGGCAAAGTCTGTTCAATGTACACACAAATTATTTTTATTAATGAAATATACTGTAATGGCACATCCGTATGTCTTATTTTCCTAATGTCTGGTACCGTTAAACATGTTTTCACGTGAATGAATAATGATATGCAGATGAGGATATGCATAGTTAAACTAGGCGTTGTAAACTCCATATATGGTTATTTCGGGGAGGAGACGCATGTGCGCACAATCTTACGCTGATGAAATTTTTGGCTTTATTTGTGATTTATAAAAATGTATACTTTTAGTAAGGATCCTACGCACCGTTTTATAAATGAGGCCCCAGAGCATGTGAATAAAGCGGAGCGGTGTGACGCTTAAATATAAGTTAAAAAAACTTAAACATACGTTTCATTTATATACGTTTAACCCCTTACTAGTCAGCCCCAATTTTGGCAAGTGCTGCATACATGACATACCCACATTAAAAAGGTTGCTGCTCAGAAGTCATTCTGAATAGACACATAACCAACATATATTTAGAAATCCAACCCTTGAGAGTTTACATTTCAAGACTCAAAATTAACCAGACTGTTATTAATATTGAGATATATACGCTCAAACATAGAAACAAAAACAACAAATATTAAGAATATATTTATTAAATGTATAAAAAAAATTATGTGAATTTAGGATTGCAACTTATAACCACAACTAAAACATGGGAATTTTTTAAAGACAATCATCCCACACATCCTATTCTATAATAAAATCAGCTAATCGAATATTCGAAAATCGTGACTCATCCCTAATTAATATAGTATTATTGTGTAAGTGGATGACATGACAAGTAGCAAAAGGCAGTGTAAGTGGGGTCAAATGTTCATAGCAAATTTAAAAATAAAACAATGTAGCGGCATCATAGTGTAAACTACCAGTGTATTTGTGCAAGAGTCAATCAGCTGCCCTTAGGTTATTGGAGGGTTGGGGTGGAAGGAAGAGGCTCTCTATGATTCCCCTATAGAAAGTTAAGAGGATGGATTTTTTGGAGATGAGCCTTCCTCAACTGTGGGAGGAAGTGCAGAGGTTTTTGGACTTTCTTGGCCAGGTTCTGTTGGTGGTGTCGATAGATCAAGATGGGTCATCTGTGATGTGGATACTAAGCAACTCTGTGATCTTGACCTGCTCCATCATGGTGCTGTTGATGTGATGATTGTCAACGATCACCTCTGTAGTCATTTAGGTGTGGAGAGATATGATGTTGTCCTGTCCGTGTCTGTGTGTTAGATAAACAACTGAATTATATTCAGATAAATAAACACAGAAAGCGCACATTACTAGATAATTTTAAATCACATTTTTCATCTTGACATTTGTATTAAGATGCTAACCATCTTAAACGAGCTTGACAAGACTACTGCAGTTCTGATCACAAATAATTTTGTTAAATAGCTCAAAAACAGCCATCTTTAACTAAAATATTTTTCCACCATATTCCATCTTATACCTGTTATGTTATGTAGGTGAAGCCCAACCACTGACAGATGTAAGCTACCATGCACAGAATTGTGTCATTGTATAAACTGACAACCAACCATAATTGGCTTAAATAACTCCATGACTACCACTATAAAGTTGATTTGAAATCATTTCTTTGTTTTGGTTTGCACTCTTTTTAGCTGATAATTAGTCTAGCTTACTTGTAGCCTAGGTAGCTTGCTGTAACCAACCTGGACATACCCTCCTGTTTACCCCGTGATTCTCCCTTAGTTAGACTTATTTCCTGCTGTCTTCCCGTTTAAAAATTTTCCCGTAATAATCCCGTATTTGAATACTTTGCTTAGTTCATTGTGTATATGTACCAAATGATTATTTTGGATTAGCCTAAGCAACATACAGTTAGACCTAGCTTTACTGCTCCACTACCAACATTCTCTCGTGGCTAACGTTACTGTTCTCATCAACGACAACGCATATATTCACGGCGAACTATAGCTTGCAGTCTTAAATACAACTTATATGAAAAGCATTAAGATATAGGGGTGTATAATCATTGTAAAACAAATCTTACCTTGACGTTGTCTCGCCGAGACACACCGGTCTCTCCAGGTTGGGTTGTAGACTCATGGATTTGGCTTCAGACTGACGCGACGCCGGTTCAACGAATAACGTGATTGGCCAAATCAATTCAACAGGGTAACAACATGAACGTTGATTGGATCTCACTCCGGCCAACGTTTGTGATCAGCTAGCGAAATTAAATCTATTTTTATACTTTAATGTGCAACAATTGGCGTTGGAAACAATCGGTAATCTTTTTGTGAATTATTCATACAGACAAATAAAAAAAAATGAGTCAGACAGCTGCTGGGTAACTGTCAAATCAAAAACTAAACGAGATAGACGGACTTGGCCCACTGCCTATTGATACAGATCCAAAGCATAGACTGTAAAAAATAGATCCAAAGTCGACCAATGATCAGACAGTTAACCGTTGTGGGCGGGACTAAACAGCGGAAACGTTATGGCGGCGAATTTGAATATGCGTCATCGCGCGCGCACACATAGATATCATATAAAGGCTGCGCGCACGCCACACACACACAACACACAAAGCCCTGAATGTGCAGCAACGGAGATTTGGAAAAATATTAATAAAATTAAATTATGGGAGAATAAGACAATGAAAAATGAGAATCTATTTTCAAGACAAGATTAAAAGACTATAGCCTATGCAATAAAAAAGAATTCAATACAAGCCTAGCTAGGCTACTGTATGTAGCCTACATATTATTTAACCTTAAAAAACTCACTTTAACCCCCACATGCTTAATAATCTGTAAGGACAACATATTGAATAGATGCAGATTTCTGCAGTTATACCTTCTTTTCTTTTTTTAATTTCACAGAAAAAATCTGTAAAATATTACTTTGTAAAAATACAGACACATTCCTTTAAAATTTATGTAAAACCAAAATACAAGCAATTACCTGTAAATTTAATAGTGGACCTTTAAATTACAGCAAATATCTGTAAAATAACAGGCATTCACTGTAATGACAAAACGGTAAAATTCTGTAAAAAAAATACAGACCACTTTTTTTACAGTGTAGGCAATATAAATAAAAGCCCAAAATGTAGAAATTTACATTATTTATTTACTTAAGAACAATCAAATATTACAAGAACAAAAAACTGAACAGAAAAAAAAAAAAATTATCTTTTTGATTTTCTCTCTGTGAGCTTCGAATTGATAGATGTGCCTATCTGAGCTAGGCATCATGCATGACAGTTGCCAAAGTGAGATATGAGCTACAAAATGACCAGATCCTGCCATGAGCTATATGACATATCTTGTATGTAGGCTACATATAGGGCTTATATGTGGATATAAAGAAGCAATACAGGAGACCTATATGGCCTGTATATGCACATATATGCACCTAAATTTTGCCTATATGTGGCATATATACGCATTTATGCAGCATATATATTATCATATATGTGCATATATGCTGTATATATGCAGGATATATGTACATATAAACTGCATATAGGTTTCATATATGCGCATATATCCTCATATAGGTTCTTTCCATGTGGGGTGTCAGATGCACTGCGAGAAGAGAGAACTGTCCGGCTTGCCTGCGCTTTTTTCACTCCTCCTCTCACTGCAGCCGCCTACTCTCGCATACATTTCAGGCGAGGCAAGGCGCATCTCAAACAAGCCTATTTTTGGAGAGGTGCACGTCAGGGTACGCCGAAGGGTACGCGCGCTACACACAGCCTACGACGTAGCTACGGCGTGAGTTCGACGCAGAAGTATATTTTGGGCTTATCACTCGCACACCATAAAGAGCAAATTGTTTTTTAATGTTTCAATTTCGTGATTAAAATGACATAATTTGGAAGCGGATAATTTCTTCACAAACAGCTCATTATGACTCAATGTTAGAATGCTGCACCTACAGTACACTCAATAGTGTGAATAAGATCAGCGCAACGCAGACCACTGCATTGACAGCGTGAAACATATGATCTGTCTACGGCCAGGGCTCAGCGGAAGACAGAAAATACCGGTCCAGCGCTGATTGAGGAATTAAATTAGAAAATAAAAGACAGTTTGACATCTTTTTTCTCACATCTGTGAATTTATTTTTTAATCATTTGTTCTGAGATGAATTTAATATATTAAAAGCTAACCTTGCGGGAATGGTTTAAATTATGCGCAATCCCCACATTCCCACACCGAAATTCAAGCCCTGAAATGGTAGCGGGATGTGTAACTCTAGCATATGGCGCATGTCATATAAAGTTAGGCAAGGCCAAACAGCGTTATCCATGTTGTTGCGATTGCATCGCTAGAGTAAGCTAATAGTGAAACTGATAGCGTTTTTCATTTAATTACAATAGGACTGACGGTAGGCTATAAAAATCAGCGTTTCTGTGTAGGTGATGACAACCATCTTGACAGCAGCAATCAAAGCATCGCTAATTACGGTAGACCTTAATAGGCTGTATGCACGGCGGTGAATGACGTACTTCCTGTGAAATATAAGGATGCTGGATTACTTCCGTTCCGGCGATCGTAGAGTGCTATGTACTATTTTGTTTCTAATAAAGTCTTCTCTTTGGCTATACTACGGTAACGTTAGTCACAAAAACAGACAAAACAGCCTCCACTCATATTGTTGATGCTTATTTGCTTTATTATATTAAATAAACAAATATATATATATATATATATATATATATAAAATGACATCTAAACGTATGAAAGTATCTTTTCAAAGACGGGAGGACAGCACCTCTAGCCACCACTGCTGTGTGCCGCAGTGTACAGCATCTGCTAAATTTAACACTTTTCTAAGTTTCCACACGTTTCCTAAAGACAAGGAAATACAGAAGAGTTGGGTAGTTAATATAAGACGAGACCATTTTACAGTTACAAACCAAACAAGAGTGTGTAGCCGACATTTCCAAAGTACAGACCTGATCGAGCCGCAGACGCCGGCCGGCCGCAGACATCTGAAGAATGGAACTGTCCCGTTGCTGTTTCATTGGAACATCTTCAGTCTTCCAGCCCCACGGACCGGAGTTTGGGAAAGGGTAGAGCGACCAAACACAGACACACTGCATACCGAAGCCCCCTCTATGGTGTTGTGGAAATAATTCTATTCGGAGTGTTAGGAGGAAGGAGACAAGTCGAAACCTTTGAAAAGTCAAAGTATCAAAATGTTTTTATTTCTTGCAAGAAATTGGCAGTTCACATACAGAGAGCATCTGCTATGCGAAGGGCAAAGAGTCAGTTCCTTTGCCAAGCTTATATACCCTAAACACACCCTGAAAAGGCTGCATCTGTCTCAAAAGATCGCCTTGTTTACCTTAAAAGGAAAAACGCCTTTGTTCAAGATCTCTTGTCTCACATAAATTCTATCTAGACAGGACAATACCATGCCTACTTACAAGTTCCTGTTTTTAGCTGCTTCTCAAATTCACACCTTTTGCTTATCTCTATTTCTATCCAAACTGCGCACATATTTTTCACACTTAAAGTACACAATAGGTCACTTGAAGTACACATTGTCTCTTTGTTAGTTAGTCTCCTCTTATAACCTCAGAACATTTTGTCCCCACAAGCTTGTCACACATTTATGCATTTCTAAAACTTATACATTTCTAAAACTTGGTTACATATGTTTAATAATGCACTTGGTTACATGGTTATATTCCTTTAAATGCTTATGAGTAAAAATAAGTGTTCAGCTTAATACAAGTTGTGCACATACACATCTAGGAAATAAAAAACACATCTAAAGTAAAAGAACACATCTAAAAGTAAAAAGAACTTATCTAAATGTAAAATTTCCATTACAATGGACGTGGAATATTCGGACCACGACTACTGCTCCAGTGCTGAGCCTGCTGCCCTGGATTTGTCCCTGGACCACAATGAAGATCAAATAGCGAGGCTACAAAAACGAATTGAGGAGATAACCATCAGCACCAAGTTCTGTTTGGAGCGGTTTGCTGCCTCCGATGATGATATTAGGTTTTACACAAGGTAAGCTGACTCAGAAGTTCCTTGAACATTCATTAACACATTAATTTTACCTCACCTGCAGCAGTGACCAACAGTAAGCAGTGCACATGTGCAAATTGCGCATGCCCATCCCTCTCGCCTACGGCAAGTCCAAAAAGACATAATATGTTACACACTGATAAGTGTATTATTCTGTAAACGCTGGCATTAGGCTTTTTATTCTACCACCTAATATAATGTTGTATTAATGGGAATTACGACTAGGATGCTAATAAATCTGCAATTTAAAACTGTCTATGGGCAACATACCATCAAATAAAATATTTTATTGTGTCCCTGTTACAGTGTAATTTTGCATTTAAAGGATCATTTCATTTTAAAATGAAAATTCTGTCATCATATACTCACCCTCATGTTGTTTCAAACCTGTATGAATTTCTTTCTTCTGCTGAACTGAAAAGAAGATATTTAGAAGATTATCAGTAACCAGACAGTTTTTGGGTCCCATTGACTTCCATAGTATATTTTTTTCCTACTATGGAAGTCAATGGGACCCAAAAACTGTCTGGTTACTGATAATCTTCTAAATATCTTCCTTTCTGTTCAGCAGAAGAAAGAAATTCATACAGGTTTGAAACAACATGAGGGTGAGTATATGATGACAGAATTTTCATTTTAAAGTGAACTAATACTTTAAATACTGAGTAATATTAATGAACTACATGTACTTACTGTAGGTTAGGTGCATGTAATTATGCCTAATTTATAGTTATTACTATAATAAATACATACAACATCTGTAAATTTAGGAACATTAAAATAAAGTGTTAATGAAATAATGTATGTCCCACAGGTTTGCGACTCATGCCCACTTGATGGCCTTTTGGAGGCAGATAGAGCCAGCAACAGGCAAGATTGTGCGCGTGACAAGAGCACGGACTGCAGCCGGGACAGATGAGGTCCCTCATGCTGTCAATGCAACAACGGTACATGTAGTCTGAAACATTTAATCTGATTAAGATATCTTTTTGTTTTACAATAAACCTTTCTGTGCCAGTTATGGTGTTTGTGTAATAGTAATAAAATATTTTCTTCTTTTCACAGTCTCTTCAACCCATTGATGAGTTTTTTCTGTTCATGACATATCTGTCATTGGGTCTGGTGCAGAAGGATCTGGCCCACAGATTCAGAATCAACCAATCTACTGTAAGCCGCATAATCAACACATGGGCTAACTTTCTCTACACTGTGCTTGGAGCTGTTGGCATTTGGATGGATGAGGAGACTGTCAAAGCTCACATGCCAGATGTTTTTCAGTCTTACTCAGATACACAAGTGATTTTGGATTGCACTGAACTGCGCTGCCAAACACCACACTCTCTTCTCCTTCAGAGCGAGGTATTCTCCAACTATAAATCTCACAGCACTTTCAAAGGGTTGATTGGGATGGCTCCTCACGGTGCTGTAACCTTCGTGTCATCTCTCTATGAAGGAGCCATCAGTGATAGAGAGATCCTAAAGCAGTCTGGTATTGTGTCTCTTCTAAAACCAACAATGGCTGTAATGGTGGATGAGGGTTTCCTTGTGGAAGACTGTGTGCCCTGCAAAGTCCACATACCTACCTTCCTGTCAAAGAGAGCACAACTGTCTGGGCCAGAGGTCAGGAAAACGCAGTCTATTGCAAGACTCAGAGTCCATGTTGAGCGCCTCATTCGAAGGGTGAAGGAGCACAAGATATTCAGTACAGCAATACCTCTTTCTCTCACAGGAAGCATCAACCAACTGTACACAGTCGCCTGCCTCTTGGTTAACTACCAAAACGGGCCCTTAGTTAAAGCCTGGGCAAGCAATTGCTAATGCTGAAGAAGCAGAATTAGACAGGCAGAAATGTTTTTTATTACTGTATAATCACATGAAATAATCATTTTTGTTTTAACTTTAGAATGAGTCCTTATTCACTGTATATAATTTGAAATTTGATTTGAAATTAAATTGTCAACAAATATACAATTGTGAAACAAATATTTTAATTACATTTTGATGACATGAAAAGACAAAATAAAATGTTTGTAAAATCATACATCAATTAATTTCCTCATTTCCTCAGCACTGTGCCTCTTTAGTTACTTGTGCATAGAGAGGTATTTTGGCAGATATGTAAAAAAGAAAAACAAATCACACCTCTGTTTCAGGGAGCTTAACACAGAATTGTCTCTGTAAATGCGCTGCACAAACATGTCATCATGGGCACAGACAACAAAGTCACACCATTCCATACCCGTCATAAGCAACTGCCCCTGCACTTGCCAATAATAAGCATGGCTTTCCTTTAATTTATATGTTCCATGATCAACTCTGAGGTACCTGCAGTCGACGTAGTTTAGTGCATTTGGGCATTTCATCTCAACCAAACCGAATGATGGTCTCTCAAGCGGGTCATATACCATCCCATCAGGTGATGCACCCAGCCAAGGTGCATCTGGATGAATCACCAGCCCACATTTCCTTAAGTTCAGGTTTTTAAGAGTTGCATAGTCCTTTAAGGCACCTGCCTCCATATCCAGTCCCCTCTTCATGTGTGGTGTTTGTCGTGTCCCTCGGATGATCCTCTCAGCTAGGTTTTCTGCAGCATTTGGACCTCTAACATGGCTAACCTCCCTAAAATTTGAAGCAGTCACCCTCTCTTTCCTCAGTGAATGCCACTCAGGTGCTGCACTTTGACATCTGGTTGCTTCCTCAATGAGGTGTGACTGCAACAAAGTCACAGACAGTGAGTGGAGATGCAGCTGTTCCTGGTTTGTTGGCACATATGTACAGTCTGTTGGCTTTAACTGGTAGCCCTCTGGTGGCACTTTTGGGAATGAGGGTGCATCCTTATGGGTGATAAAACCATCAGGTGTAGGTGGTGGATGCTGATACGATAGGATACTGCCAGCTTGTACCTTACCGAAAATGGAGTCCACGAGTGGCTTGTCAGGTGAGAGATTCATTGTGCAGATAAGCGGAAGAGATCCTGGTTTGAAGTCAGCATAGACAGCTTTAGGGTCGACTGTTGATGGGACTGGCAGCTCACCACTGTAGGCCTTGTATAGTGAAGATCTGGAATATCATTATCAGGGAATCAATAAACATTTTTGCTACAGAGTATAGTATAGCATGCATGTTTACACTGACTGCATACCTGATTCCACTTGCTGAAGTAGCACCTGGTTTGGACTTCACTACCACCATGGCATCCACCGGTCCCGGCTTCACTCCCTATTTATTAGATGCCATCAAAACTACAGCAAAAGACTATAGCAAAACAAACATTATGTCAGATATTTAATTGATACAAACCATTGTTCGTGGTTTATGCCACTTCTGTTCTGTTTGGGTGCATGATAGGACAGGAGGGACGACAGACATTCCAGATTCATAGTAATGGGCTGTCTGGTAAAGCAAAGCAACCAAATGGTTGCACATCCCACTCCCAGCCACACAGGAGCAGGAGCTGTTAACCAGCACAACTGGCTCTGAATCACGTAATGTCACCTGAAATACACAAACAAAAAGTGTAAAAAAATAAATACAAAAAAGTAGTCATCATGTATATCAGCTACTCATCAACAACCATGTGTCTATGCTTGGAACAGGTAAAGACAACAACAGTTTCAAGGTAGAACATTAGCAGTTTGAAGGGTAGCCGAGTAAGGGAAATAGCCAGCATTCTGCATCTGTAGCCATCACATCAGGTAAAACTACATTTCATATCATTATTCTTCAGATTTTAAAATAAACTCCCTGTGTGTTATAGACTAACTGGAAAGCCTGCACACTCTGCTACCCTGTATCTGCAACTGCGGTAAAGTTAGTTTCATATTCATATATTCAGATTTTTGCCCTCAATAACTTTCTTATGGTGTATTCAAAATGATTCATATGAGTAAATTATTATTATTATAAACAAGTATGACTATCAGCTCCAACTCTTGTTTTCTCTTGTAGTCGTTTTATTTAAAAAAAATGCATTTTTTTGTAGCTCATTGTCAATTATATTAACTCTTTTGCATCCACAGTTGGAAAGCTATTGACAAAAAGTCTGAATGTGCAATTATGAAACCAACTTTGCCGCAGTGTATCTCCATTACCACCGTTTCAGCTATAATTTGCAGTGATAATACAGTGCTATTCATCTGTCGTAGAACTGCATTACATTTTTTTTAGGGGTTCAAGCATGAAATGCTGAAACCCTATTGTAATTGTAAGGATTTGTAAAACGCATCGTGCAGGACAAACCGTAAGGCCTAGAGACTTGAAACCTGGCCAGATGGTAGGCCTCAATTTGGGGACAACCTATCAGAGTATGACCCCGATTGGCCCATAGGTGGCGCTACAGCAACCAAAAGTTCAAAATCGCTCATAACTCTTAGACCGTTTGTCCCAGGATCAAGTGTCTCATATCGCTGGAATCCTTGGCTCAAGGCGGGCAAAATGGCTATCTCCGATTTGGATGTAGGCAGGGAAAATTTTCTGCCATGTCGGATTTTGACCAAAACCTACTTTTGCGAACTAGTCCCTGGTTTTTCGCCCGATCGGAACCAAACCAGTCTAGGACAATTCTCTGGACTCTCTAGATCAATAATTATCAAAAAAAAAGTTGAACTTTGGCATTTGGGTGGCTGAAACGGGGTCATTTAGAAAAGGGGCGTGGCAAAATACACTCAAAAGCCTATAAATCCCAAAGGAAAACTCAGAACTTCACAAAAATTGATGAGCATATGTGTCAGAACATGGTGAGGAAGCATGCAGAGTTTCATGGAGATCGGACCATAGGTGGCGCTATAACTGGCAAAAAGCCTTCATTCTTATTAGGGGTTCAAGCATGAAATGCTGAAACCCTATTGTAATTGTAAGGATTTGTAAAACGCATCGTGCAGGACAAACCGTAAGGCCTAGAGACTTGAAACCTGGCCAGATGGTAGGCCTCAATTTGGGGACAACCTATCAGAGTATGACCCCGATTGGCCCATAGGTGGCGCTACAGCAACCAAAAGTTCAAAATCGCTCATAACTCTTAGACCGTTTGTCCCAGGATCAAGTGTCTCATATCGCTGGAATCCTTGGCTCAAGGCGGGCAAAATGGCTATCTCCGATTTGGATGTAGGCAGGGAAAATTTTCTGCCATGTCGGATTTTGACCAAAACCTACTTTTGCGAACTAGTCCCTGGTTTTTCGCCCGATCGGAACCAAACCAGTCTAGGACAATTCTCTGGACTCTCTAGATCAATAATTATCAAAAAAAAAGTTGAACTTTGGTATTTGGGTGGCTGAAACGGGGTCATTTAGAAAAGGGGCGTGGCAAAATACACTCAAAAGCCTATAAATCCCAAAGGAAAACTCAGAACTTCACAAAAATTGATGAGCATATGTGTCAGAACATGGTGAGGAAGCATGCAGAGTTTCATGGAGATCGGACCATAGGTGGCGCTATAACTGGCAAAAAGCCTTCATTCTTATTAGGGGTTCAAGCATGAAATGCTGAAACCCTATTGTAATTGTAAGGATTTGTAAAACGCATCGTGCAGGACAAACCGTAAGGCCTAGAGACTTGAAACCTGGCCAGATGGTAGGCCTCAATTTGGGGACAACCTATCAGAGTATGACCCCGATTGGCCCATAGGTGGCGCTACAGCAACCAAAAGTTCAAAATCGCTCATAACTCTTAGACCGTTTGTCCCAGGATCAAGTGTCTCATATCGCTGGAATCCTTGGCTCAAGGCGGGCAAAATGGCTATCTCCGATTTGGATGTAGGCAGGGAAAATTTTCTGCCATGTCGGATTTTGACCAAAACCTACTTTTGCGAACTAGTCCCTGGTTTTTCGCCCGATCGGAACCAAACCAGTCTAGGACAATTCTCTGGACTCTCTAGATCAATAATTATCAAAAAAAAAGTTGAACTTTGGCATTTGGGTGGCTGAAACGGGGTCATTTAGAAAAGGGGCGTGGAAAAATACACTCAAAAGCCTATAAATCCCAAAGGAAAACTCAGAACTTCACAAAAATTGATGAGCATATGTGTCAGAACATGGTGAGGAAGCATGCAGAGTTTCATGGAGATCGGACCATAGGTGGCGCTATAACTGGCAAAAAGCCTTCATTCTTATTAGGGGTTCAAGCATGAAATGCTGAAACCCTATTGTAATTGTAAGGATTTGTAAAACGCATCGTGCAGGACAAACCGTAAGGCCTAGAGACTTGAAACCTGGCCAGATGGTAGGCCTCAATTTGGGGACAACCTATCAGAGTATGACCCCGATTGGCCCATAGGTGGCGCTACAGCAACCAAAAGTTCAAAATCGCTCATAACTCTTAGACCGTTTGTCCCAGGATCAAGTGTCTCATATCGCTGGAATCCTTGGCTCAAGGCGGGCAAAATGGCTATCTCCGATTTGGATGTAGGCAGGGAAAATTTTCTGCCATGTCGGATTTTGACCAAAACCTACTTTTGCGAACTAGTCCCTGGTTTTTCGCCCGATCGGAACCAAACCAGTCTAGGACAATTCTCTGGACTCTCTAGATCAATAATTATCAAAAAAAAAGTTGAACTTTGGCATTTGGGTGGCTGAAACGGGGTCATTTAGAAAAGGGGCGTGGAAAAATACACTCAAAAGCCTATAAATCCCAAAGGAAAACTCAGAACTTCACAAAAATTGATGAGCATATGTGTCAGAACATGGTGAGGAAGCATGCAGAGTTTCATGGAGATCGGACCATAGGTGGCGCTATAACTGGCAAAAAGCCTTCATTCTTATTAGGGGTTCAAGCATGAAATGCTGAAACCCTATTGTAATTGTAAGGATTTGTAAAACGCATCGTGCAGGACAAACCGTAAGGCCTAGAGACTTGAAACCTGGCCAGATGGTAGGCCTCAATTTGGGGACAACCTATCAGAGTATGACCCCGATTGGCCCATAGGTGGCGCTACAGCAACCAAAAGTTCAAAATCGCTCATAACTCTTAGACCGTTTGTCCCAGGATCAAGTGTCTCATATCGCTGGAATCCTTGGCTCAAGGCGGGCAAAATGGCTATCTCCGATTTGGATGTAGGCAGGGAAAATTTTCTGCCATGTCGGATTTTGACCAAAACCTACTTTTGCGAACTAGTCCCTGGTTTTTCGCCCGATCGGAACCAAACCAGTCTAGGACAATTCTCTGGACTCTCTAGATCAATAATTATCAAAAAAAAAGTTGAACTTTGGCATTTGGGTGGCTGAAACGGGGTCATTTAGAAAAGGGGCGTGGCAAAATACACTCAAAAGCCTATAAATCCCAAAGGAAAACTCAGAACTTCACAAAAATTGATGAGCATATGTGTCAGAACATGGTGAGGAAGCATGCAGAGTTTCATGGAGATCGGACCATAGGTGGCGCTATAACTGGCAAAAAGCCTTCATTCTTATTAGGGGTTCAAGCATGAAATGCTGAAACCCTATTGTAATTGTAAGGATTTGTAAAACGCATCGTGCAGGACAAACCGTAAGGCCTAGAGACTTGAAACCTGGCCAGATGGTAGGCCTCAATTTGGGGACAACCTATCAGAGTATGACCCCGATTGGCCCATAGGTGGCGCTACAGCAACCAAAAGTTCAAAATCGCTCATAACTCTTAGACCGTTTGTCCCAGGATCAAGTGTCTCATATCGCTGGAATCCTTGGCTCAAGGCGGGCAAAATGGCTATCTCCGATTTGGATGTAGGCAGGGAAAATTTTCTGCCATGTCGGATTTTGACCAAAACCTACTTTTGCGAACTAGTCCCTGGTTTTTCGCCCGATCGGAACCAAACCAGTCTAGGACAATTCTCTGGACTCTCTAGATCAATAATTATCAAAAAAAAGTTGAACTTTGGCATTTGGGTGGCTGAAACGGGGTCATTTAGAAAAGGGGCGTGGCAAAATACACTCAAAAGCCTATAAATCCCAAAGGAAAACTCAGAACTTCACAAAAATTGATGAGCATATGTGTCAGAACATGGTGAGGAAGCATGCAGAGTTTCATGGAGATCGGACCATAGGTGGCGCTATAACTGGCAAAAAGCCTTCATTCTTATTAGGGGTTCAAGCATGAAATGCTGAAACCCTATTGTAATTGTAAGGATTTGTAAAACGCATCGTGCAGGACAAACCGTAAGGCCTAGAGACTTGAAACCTGGCCAGATGGTAGGCCTCAATTTGGGGACAACCTATCAGAGTATGACCCCGATTGGCCCATAGGTGGCGCTACAGCAACCAAAAGTTCAAAATCGCTCATAACTCTTAGACCGTTTGTCCCAGGATCAAGTGTCTCATATCGCTGGAATCCTTGGCTCAAGGCGGGCAAAATGGCTATCTCCGATTTGCTTGGCCTTCTGGCTCCAATTTCGAGTAAATTAAATTCTTTTGAAAAACCTATTTTTGCGAACTTCTCCTAGGTTTTTGGCCCGATCGGAACCAAACCACTGCAAGAATATTCTTTGGAGTCTGACAATCAATAATCATCCAAAAAATTCAAAATTTCAATTAACGGTCGATAAGGGCAACCAAAATATTTGATGGCACCAGGGCCACTTTTACTAAAATGGTTATAAATTGTGAACGGAAAGAGATTTTTTTGCTAAACTTGGGATACATCTTCCTGAGCTCAACCTGAGATCACTTGAAAAAAATCGCAACAATTGGCCACTTGGTGGCACTATAAAATGGTTATAACTTGTGAACGGAAAGAGATATTTTTGCAAAACTTGGGACACATGTTCATGAGCTCATTCTGAGGTCACTTGAAAAAAAAATCATGACAATTGGCCACTTGGTGGCACTATACAATGGTTATAACTTGTGAGCGGTAAGAGATATTTTCACTAAACTTGGGACACATGTTTATAAGCTCAATCTGAGTTGACATGAAAAAAATCGTGACAATTGGCCACTTGGTGGCGCTATAACAGTGAAAAAAATCACGAAAATAGCTATAAGCGCACCCAACTGTTAGTCTACTGTAAATTGGCACGCAGTGTCTTTGTCCAGGGTGCCATGATAGTCTATGAGAACATTGGCTTGAAACTTCTAAGGCTCCTTCAAGGTATTGTGCCAATACTGAGATTTTTGAGATACACCAGTGTTTTTTTCACAGGAGTGACCTCCTAAGACTCCTGAATCCTTGCCGAGTCCAACAATACCAAACATGCCAGGTTTCGCCTTATGGTTTTTGTAAGTGTCATTTAGAGCTTTAAAAAATTGTGTTAATCTTCAAAGCCATTAGTCCGATCGAGACAACAACAAAAAAACAAAGGAAATTTGAAAACATAGGTAAATAGCTAAACAATAACGCCAAACAGTTAAAATTATGATAGGAACTGACAAAAAAATGAATTAAATCCAATCAATTTCACCCATGGATCATTTTGATGCTCTCACATGTTTGAAACAAACAATGATGGATTGTCATGAAATTTGTTTTGAATTGGGACTGGCGAATCCCCGTCCATACTGTCAATGACCATTCGCAAAGACCCGCCCACTTTAGTTACTGTTGCCATGTCTGACAAACGACGCTTGTCACACTCTCACACCACACCAAGTTCTCACGCAGTGAAAAATACATTGCGGATCAGAGAGGAGACTGCGCGCTGACAGACAAGTACTTTTGATATGAAAAAATGGCACTTTTCCACTACACAGTACTGGCTCGGCTCGGCTCGGCTCGACTCGGCTTTGTTTTGTTTTCCACTGTGTAAAAGTTGTACCTGTACCTGCTTCCAGGTACTTTTTTTTCGTACCACCTCCGGCGAGGTTCTAAGCGAGCTGGGGCAAGCTGAGGCGATACTAAAATGTGACGTGAAAACACGGCAGACTGCTGATTGGTCAGAGAGAATCGTCACTATTCACTGTCTGGCGCACTATTCCGTCTGGCGCGTACAATGATGCGCCAGACGGAATAGTGCGCCAGACAGTGAATAGTAGGAGTATCCTGAATAAAAAACAGCAAAAACAAAAACATCCAAAAACAGCATACACTCGATTTCCTCCATTGTCCATTGTGTGTGGCAGCGGATGTATCTCGCGTAGAAGATTAAGTCACGGCAGTTTCCTGCGGCGTCGCTATGGCGACCAAGTACTATTGTGGAGGTACTATTTGCAATGGAAAACGGAGCAAAAAGCGAGTCGAGTCGAGTCTAGTTGAGTTGAGCTGAGCTGGTACTGGTAAATGGAAAAGTGCCAAAAGTCTCACCTTTCAAATGTAGTAATTTTTTAGAGACATTTAAACAATAAATACCGTTTTGTGACTCTTTAATGTGTCTGACAGATCGCTGTAGACTCAAGGCTCAGTTAAAGCTGCTCGTGAACCGATCATCTCTTCCTTCTAGTTAATTTATAGCATTAAAATAAACATGAATGAACATAAAAGGAATGTTGTTTTAAAGTGCTAAGACGTCAGTACACTTTGTTTTTCAAATTTAAATCCTCCAAAGTTAATCTACTAACTCTCCTGACTGCTTTGTGGGACAAAATGGCGGATTATGATTAGTCAGATCGCCTGTCAGTCAAACTCCCTGCGAAGGGTCAATTGAGAATGCCCGTGCGCACAATCCTGATCTAATCGACAACTTTGCAGTTGCACATAGGAAATAGTGGTGTCAACAATAATCGATTCGGCGATGCATCGCAATGCGGGGCATGCACGATTCAGCATCGATGCGGCAAAGTGCCATAATCGATTATGTCACTGTTTTAGGGGTGTAACGGTACGCGTATTCGTACAAAACCGTTCGGTACAAGGCACGCATTTTCAAACCGAACGGTTATTTCAAATGTAAGCGCGTCGCGAGCGCGCTCATAATGTAGACGCTGACGCGACCACAACATCAAATTGCAAACGCAATGTAAGCGGAACGAAACTGAGCTACTCGTGACGGACTGTTTATCAGTTTGGACCAACGCAGCGCGAGCCGATCTTATACTACACAGCGCTAAGAGATCCAGTAAAGAAAGCATTTGAACTCGCCACTAAAGTAATAACATCGCTGCGAGATCTAGTGAGAAACATTCACATTTCTCCGTTATTAACGGATCAAACAGCGCTGACGTGGAAACCAGGAAGAAACATTGTGACGTGAATGAACTATCCAGTGTCCACAGATCTGCAATATTCACCATGGATTTACTGTAGTAACACTAACTGCAACTTTGGAAGTTTGGCAGGAATAGTAGGCTATAATGCTTTCAAGTAACGTTATGTCGGATTTATTTCGACATTATGAATAACATTGCTGCCCTCAAATGTTAATCTGAACTAAAATAAACATTTGTTTATAAGCACAAAATATTACATTTAATTTTTTCCAAGGAGCTGTTTTGTTTTATATGCTCCTAAGAAGAGTCAATTATAGCTCCATCATTGCTCAAAGAAAAAAATGTCATACTTTATGATGTTAGTTCTAATAAAAAAAGAATAAAAAAAATCAAGGAAATTTCTCTGGCATTTCTTTCTTTTTGCTGTATCGAAAACGTACCGAACCGTGACACAAGTGTATCGTATTGAACCGAACCATGAATTTTGTGAACCGTTACACCATACACTGTTTATTTTCTGGCCTTGAGTTGGACAATAAAGTTGAAATTTAATTTCAAATGGTTCTCAAGCAGAGAGAAGAGAAACATTTCTCATTCAAAGCACTGAAAGCAGTGATTTATGCTTTCTTTTTCAGATTTGAAAATGCCATATCCAATACCCTGTACCATTCAATTTTATTTAATGACATTTATGTCAAAGATAGGCTACAGGAGAGTGATAATACACACATAGCAGCCAATAAAATCTGTTGTTCAATATCTGACTGCTTGTATTGCCTCATGACTGATGAAAATTTTGCCTTGTTGTGTGCAGTAGAATTTTGATGCATCGCAATGCATCGTAGAATCGAATTGAATCGAATCGTTACCTGGTGAATCGTAATCGAATCGAATCGTGAGGGCAGTGCCAATGCACACCCCTAATAGGAAAGCCCGGAAAATCCTGCTATAATGTAAGAGAACATCTTTTTTATGTATTTGGACCTAGGCCTAACATTGTGTTATGGTGCGCTGTCACCAGTGTTTTTTTTGTGTGTTTTTTTTTTTTTTTTTTTTTTTTGGTGAGCGTAAGCTCCTCCTGATTTTGTTAGTCATCTCATCTATTATATGCTGTGTATGATCATATCCTGCCCTATTCTTGGTAGCCTACTTGCGGACATTTTGTCATCAATGTCATCAGTTGTGTCATCAAGGGGCCCGCCTTAATAATCCTATTTAAGGGCCAGGTGTTGGCTCATTACGCCACTGAATATAATTGTCTAAACTCCTTATCAAAATGACATTTACAACAAATTTGACACATATATATATGGGCACACTTTGAGTACTACTAATAAAAGTGGTGGAGATCAGGCAAGACTGTAAGAAGACAGGCAAAAAGGTGATATAACTGTAAAAACGCTTTAAAACCATATATTTCCTATGGTAAACTGCCTGTATTGGCTGTAAATTGACTTTTTTTAATCTATGATGGCAGTTGTTAAATGCTTGCTAAATAAAATGTAATGTCTTTTGATGCTTGTGTGCTTAAAGGCCTTAACTGCTTGAACCCCGATAAATGCTGCTTGCAGCTTTAATTAGGGGTTCAAGCACGAAGTGCTGAAACCCTATTGTAATTGTACTGATTTTTATTAGGGGTTCAAGCACGAAGTGCTGAAACCCTATTGTAATCGTCCTGATTTTTAGGGGTTCAAGCACGAAGTGCTGAAACCCTATTGTAATTGTACTGATTTTTATTAGGGGTTCAAGCACGAAGTGCTGAAACCCTATTGTAATTGTACTGATTTTTATTATTATTATTATTATTCTTCTGCCGTAAAACGCATCGTGCAGCCCAAACCGTAGGGGCTAGAGCATTGAAACTTTGCCAGATGGTAGTACAAAAATCGAGGAGAGGTTCAGAGATTATGACCACGATTGGCCCATAGGTGGCGCTATAGCGACCAAAAGCGCGAAACTGCTCATAACTCCTAGACCGTATGTCGTAGACTCAAGTGTCTTATATCATTGGAAAGCTGGACGCCTGACGAACAAAACGTATATCTCCGATTTCATTTCCGTCATGATAGATTTTCCGCCATTTTGAATTTTGTCAAAAACCTACTTTTGCGAACTAGTCCGTGGTTTTTTGCCCGATCGGAACCAAACCAGTGCAGAAATGTTCTCTAGAGTCTGAAGATTAATAATTATTGAAAAAAAGTTGAAATTTCGATTCACGGACGCTAAGGGTCGCCAAAATGGACGTTGTGGGAGGAGCCTATTTTACTAAAATGGTTATAACTCCAGAAGTAAATGAGGTATTTTCACCAAACTTGGTACACATATGTATGAGGTCAATCTGAGGTCACGGTAAAAAAATCGCGGCAATTGGCCAAATGGTGGCGCTATAACATGAAAAAAACATAAAACAGGCTATAACCACCTGACCGTTAGTCCGATTGACTTGAAAATTGGTATGCAGTGTCTTGGTCCAAGGTGCCATGTATGTCTATGAGGACATTGGCGTATCTCAAAAAACATGGCCGCCATTGGCCAATGAAGTTGAGCACCTATTAGACAAGGTTAACGGAGGCCGATCAGAAGGAAACTCGGTGGGCATGTTCGACTCATGGCCCTAGAAGTCTGTAAAAATTTTGAAAGAAATCGGCCACTAGTTGGCGCTAACGAGTTTTATGGCTCTGTAATCACGTGGTGTTACACATATTATCACAAAATGCATATCATTTGATAGATCTGCTCATGCTGAACAACTTTGCCTCTAGAACCATTGCTGTCAATCAAACCTTTCATTAAATATTCATGAATATGTTAAAAACCTACTTTTGCGAACTAGTCCCTGGTTTTTCGCCCGATCGGAACCAGACCAGTCTAGGACAATTCTCTGGACTCTCTAGATCAATAATTATCGAAAAAAAGTTGAACTTTTGCATTTGGATGGCTTTAAAAGGGTCATTTATAAAATGGGCGTGGCAAAATACACTAAAAAGCCTATAAATCCTAAATGAAAACTCAGAACTTCACAAAAATTGGTGAGCATATGTGTCATAACATCATAAACAAGCATGCAAAATTTTATGGAGATCGGACAATAGTTGGCGCTATAACTGGTAAAAGGCTTTAAAACCATATATTTCCTATGGTAAACTGCCTGTATTGGCTGTAAATGGTCTTTTCCATGTCTGATCATATAATTTTCATATCATAATGTTAAAAACTAGTGCATAACCATTCTCTGGATTCACTAGAACAATAGTTGTCAGAAAAAGTTGAACTACTTCATTTGGATAGCTATAATAGGTTCACTTCAAAATGTGGCCTTTACCAAGTGTCCCCGAAAGCCTATATCTCTTTAATGAATGTTCAAACCTTCTTAAAAACAAGTCAGAACATGTGAAATATCACTCTGAACATGCATGAAAATTTTCAGACAGATTGGACAAAATTTGCCTCTATAACAGTTAAAAATGTGAAAATGATATGAATATAATGGTATATTATCCAATAAGTGGTATTTTACTGCCCCCTGCTGTTTAAAATAGTCATTTTGTCATATTGTTCTATAATTTATATTTAGACTTTATAAAATCACTATTTTAACATTTACAATTACATTTAGTCAAAATCCATCGGTTAAAGTATAAGTATTGACAGTTTGATCACATCATATATTTCAAATGTCTGTATCTACAACATAATGTGTGTGTGTAGTCTTAGGTTTCTGAATAAATTCTGAATCATCTGATTAATAGCTTACAAAGACTTTGTGAAATGTTTATAGACCATTCAAATATATTTTCATAATGACATATCCCAATAGCACTGAAAAAACAACAACATTTGTCTTTGTGTGTGTGTGTGTGTGTGTGTGTGTGTGTGTGTGTGTGTGTGTGTGTGTGTGTGTGTGTGTGTGTGTGTGTGTGTGTAAACATGCATTATGGAGTTGAAAATCAAGAAGTTTAAAGTGAAAGTGAGCCAATATGTGGTCTTATACTGCCCTCTGCTGGCCATTTTACTTAATGAAGTCTACTCACATATGCTTTTGCATTCATTATACACTAAAAATCACTTATATAACAATAAGACACTAAAAAATCACTTATATAACAATTACTATTGTAGCACAATCATGCTAGAATCATAGTAAATAATACTAGAATGTGGTAAATTGTTGTGGGAGGAGCCTATTTTACTAAAATGGCTATAAGTCAAGAAGTAAATGAGATATCTTCACCAAACTCAGTACACATGTGTATGGGTTCAATTTGAGGTCACAGTAAGCAATTTTATGGAGATCGGACCATAGGTGGCGCTATAACTGTTAAAAAAGCTTTAAAACCATATATTTCCTATGGTACATTGCCTGTATTGGCTGTAAATGGTCTTTTTCATCTATTATGTCAGTGGTTAGATGCTTGCTAAATAAAACTAATAACTTTTGATGCTTTTGTGCTTAAAGGCCTTAAAGGCCTTAACTGCTTGAACCCCGATAAATGCTGCTTGCAGCTTTATTAGGGGTTCAAGCACGAAGTGCTGAAACCCTATTGTAATTGTACTGATTTTTATTATTATTATTATTATTCTTCTGCCGTAAAACGCATCGTGCAGCCCAAACCGTAGGGGCTAGAGCATTGAAACTTTGCCAGATGGTAGTACAAAAATCGAGGAGAGGTTCAGAGATTATGACCACGATTGGCCCATAGGTGGCGCTATAGCGACCAAAAGCGCGAAACTGCTCATAACTCCTAGACCGTATGTCGTAGACTCAAGTGTCTTATATCATTGGAAAGCTGGACGCCTGACGAACAAAACGTATATCTCCGATTTCATTTCCGTCATGATAGATTTTCCGCCATTTTGAATTTTGTCAAAAACCTACTTTTGCGAACTAGTCCGTGGTTTTTTGCCCGATCGGAACCAAACCAGTGCAGAAATGTTCTCTAGAGTCTGAAGATTAATAATTATTGAAAAAAAGTTGAAATTTCGATTCACGGACGCTAAGGGTCGCCAAAATGGACGTTGTGGGAGGAGCCTATTTTACTAAAATGGTTATAACTCCAGAAGTAAATGAGGTATTTTCACCAAACTTGGTACACATATGTAAGAGGTCAATCTGAGGTCACGGTAAAAAAATCGCGGCGATTGGCCAAATGGTGGCGCTATAACATGAAAAAAACATAAAACAGGCTATAACCACCTGACCGTTAGTCCGATTGACTTGAAAATTGGTATGCAGTGTCTTGGTCCAAGGTGCCATGTATGTCTATGAGGACATTGGCGTATCTCAAAAAACATGGCCGCCATTGGCCAATGAAGTTGAGCACCTATTAGACAAGGTTAACGGAGGCCGATCAGAAGGAAACTCGGTGGGCATGTTCGACTCATGGCCCTAGAAGTCTGTAAGAATTTTGAAAGAAATCGGCCACTAGTTGGCGCTAACGAGTTTTATGGCTCTGTAATCACGTGGTGTTACACATATTATCACAAAATGCATATCATTTGATAGATCTGCTCATGCTGAACAACTTTGCCTCTAGAACCATTGCTGTCAATCAAACCTTTCATTAAATATTCATGAATATGTTAAAAACCTACTTTTGCGAACTAGTCCCTGGTTTTTCGCCCGATCGGAACCAGACCAGTCTAGGACAATTCTCTGGACTCTCTAGATCAATAATTATCGAAAAAAAGTTGAACTTTTGCATTTGGATGGCTTTAAAAGGGTCATTTATAAAATGGGCGTGGCAAAATACACTAAAAAGCCTATAAATCCTAAATGAAAACTCAAAACTTCACAAAAATTGGTGAGCATATGTCACATAACATCATTAACAAGCATGCCAAATTTTATGGACATCGGACCAAAGGTGGCACTATAACTGTTAAAAAGCTTTAAAACCACATATTTCCTATGGTAAATTGCCTGTATTGACTGTAAATGGTCTTTTCCATCTATTATGTCAGTGGTTAGATGCTTGCTAATTAAAATTTGATAACTTTTGTGCTTAAAAACCCTTAAAGGCCTTAATAGCTTGAACCCCGATAAATGCTGCTTGCAGCTTTAATTATTATTATTATTATTATTCTTCTGCCGTAAAACGCATCGTGCAGCCCAAACCGTAGGGGCTAGAGCATTGAAACTTTGCCAGATGGTAGTACAAAAATCGAGGAGAGGTTCAGAGATTATGACCACGATTGGCCCATAGGTGGCGCTATAGCGACCAAAAGCGCGAAACTGCTCATAACTCCTAGACCGTATGTCGTAGACTCAAGTGTCTTATATCATTGGAAAGCTGGACGCCTGACGAACAAAACGTATATCTCCGATTTCATTTCCGTCATGATAGATTTTCCGCCATTTTGAATTTTGTCAAAAACCTACTTTTGCGAACTAGTCCGTGGTTTTTTGCCCGATCGGAACCAAACCAGTGCAGAAATGTTCTCTAGAGTCTGAAGATTAATAATTATTGAAAAAAAGTTGAAATTTCGATTCACGGACGCTAAGGGTCGCCAAAATGGACGTTGTGGGAGGAGCCTATTTTACTAAAATGGTTATAACTCCAGAAGTAAATGAGGTATTTTCACCAAACTTGGTACACATATGTAAGAGGTCAATCTGAGGTCACGGTAAAAAAATCGCGAAGATTGGCCAAATGGTGGCGCTATAACATGAAAAAAACATAAAACAGGCTATAACCACCTGACCGTTAGTCCGATTGACTTGAAAATTGGTATGCAGTGTCTTGGTCCAAGGTGCCATGTATGTCTATGAGGACATTGGCGTATCTCAAAAAACATGGCCGCCATTGGCCAATGAAGTTGAGCACCTATTAGACAAGGTTAACGGAGGCCGATCAGAAGGAAACTCGGTGGGCATGTTCGACTCATGGCCCTAGAAGTCTGTAAGAATTTTGAAAGAAATCGGCCACTAGTTGGCGCTAACGAGTTTTATGGCTCTGTAATCACGTGGTGTTACACATATTATCACAAAATGCATATCATTTGATAGATCTGCTCATGCTGAACAACTTTGCCTCTAGAACCATTGCTGTCAATCAAACCTTTCATTAAATATTCATGAATATGTTAAAAACCTACTTTTGCGAACTAGTCCCTGGTTTTTCGCCCGATCGGAACCAGACCAGTCTAGGACAATTATCTGGACTCTCTAGATCAATAATTATCGAAAAAAAGTTGAACTTTTGCATTTGGATGGCTTTAAAAGGGTCATTTATAAAATGGGCGTGGCAAAATACACTAAAAAGCCTATAAATCCTAAATGAAAACTCAGAACTTCACAAAAATTGGTGAGCATATGTGTCATAACATCATAAACAAGCATGCAAAATTTTATGGAGATCGGACAATAGTTGGCGCTATAACTGGTAAAAGGCTTTAAAACCATATATTTCCTATGGTAAACTGCCTGTATTGGCTGTAAATGGTCTTTTCCATGTCTGATCATATAATTTTCATATCATAATGTTAAAAACTAGTGCATAACCATTCTCTGGATTCACTAGAACAATAGTTGTCAGAAAAAGTTGAACTACTTCATTTGGATAGCTATAATAGGTTCACTTCAAAATGTGGCCTTTACCAAGTGTCCCCGAAAGCCTATATCTCTTTAATGAATGTTCAAACCTTCTTAAAAACAAGTCAGAACATGTGAAATATCACTCTGAACATGCATGAAAATTTTCAGACAGATTGGACAAAATTTGCCTCTATAACAGTTAAAAATGTGAAAATGATATGAATATAATGGTATATTATCCAATAAGTGGTATTTTACTGCCCCCTGCTGTTTAAAATAGTCATTTTGTCATATTGTTCTATAATTTATATTTAGACTTTATAAAATCACTATTTTAACATTTACAATTACATTTAGTCAAAATCCATCGGTTAAAGTATAAGTATTGACAGTTTGATCACATCATATATTTCAAATGTCTGTATCTACAACATAATGTGTGTGTGTAGTCTTAGGTTTCTGAATAAATTCTGAATCATCTGATTAATAGCTTACAAAGACTTTGTGAAATGTTTATAGACCATTCAAATATATTTTCATAATGACATATCCCAATAGCACTGAAAAAACAACAACATTTGTCTTTGTGTGTGTGTGTGTGTGTGTGTGTGTGTGTGTGTGTGTGTGTGTGTGTGTGTGTGTGTGTGTGTGTGTGTGTGTAAACATGCATTATGGAGTTGAAAATCAAGAAGTTTAAAGTGAAAGTGAGCCAATATGTGGTCTTATACTGCCCTCTGCTGGCCATTTTACTTATTAATGAAGTCTACTCACATATGCTTTTGCATTCATTATACACTAAAAATCACTTATATAACAATAAGACACTAAAAAATCACTTATATAACAATTACTATTGTAGCACAATCATGCTAGAATCATAGTAAATAATACTAGAATGTGGTAAATTGTTGTGGGAGGAGCCTATTTTACTAAAATGGCTATAAGTCAAGAAGTAAATGAGATATCTTCACCAAACTCAGTACACATGTGTATGGGTTCAATTTGAGGTCACAGTAAGCAATTTTATGGAGATCGGACCATAGGTGGCGCTATAACTGTTAAAAAAGCTTTAAAACCATATATTTCCTATGGTACATTGCCTGTATTGGCTGTAAATGGTCTTTTTCATCTATTATGTCAGTGGTTAGATGCTTGCTAAATAAAACTAATAACTTTTGATGCTTTTGTGCTTAAAGGCCTTAAAGGCCTTAACTGCTTGAACCCCGATAAATGCTGCTTGCAGCTTTAATTATTATTATTATTTTTCCGCCATAAAACGCATCGTGCAGCCCAAACCGTAAGACCTAGAGACTTGAAACTTTGCCAGATGGTAGTACTATTGCTCGCTACTCAGATACACGGACTCAGCCCAATCGGCCCATAGGTGGCGCTATAGCAATCAAAAGCGCAAAACTGCTCAGAACTCCCAGACCGTAAGGCGTAGCTTCAAGTGTCTTATATCAGTGAAATCCAGAGCTCCTGAAGAAAAAAACGTATATCTCCGATTTCATTTCCGCCATGATAGATTTTTCGCCATTTTGAATTTTGTCAAAAACCTACTTTTGCAAACTAGTCCCTGGTTTTTCGCCCGATCGGAACCAAACCAGTGCGGAATTGTTCTCTGGAGTCTGAATATCAATAATTATCGAAAAAAAGTTGAAATTTCGATTAATGGTCGCTAGGGGGTGCAAAATTAACGTTGTGGGAGGAGCCTATTTTACTAAAATGGCTATAACTCAAGAAGTAATTAAGTAAACTTCACCAAACTTGGTACACATGTGTAAGAGGTCAATCTGAGGTCACAGTAAAAAAATTGCGTCGATTGGCCACATGGTGGCGCTATAAAACAAATAAAAACATATAGACAACTGACCGTTTTTCCGAATGACTTGAAATTTGGTATGCAGTGTCTTGGCTCAAGGGGCCATGTATGTCTAAAAGGATATTGGCGTATCTCAAAAAACATGGCTGCCATTGGCCAATGAGGTTTGAGCACCGTTAACGAAGTCCGATCGGAGCGAAACTCGATGGGCATGTTCGGCTCAAGCCCCTAGAGGTCTGTAAGAATTTTGAAAGAAATCGGCCACTAGTTGGCGCTAACGAGTTTTAAGGCTCTGTAATCACGTGGTGTTACACTTATCATCACAAAATGCATATCATTTGATAGATCTGCTCATGCTGAACAACTTTGCCTCAAGAACCATCACTGTCAATCAAACTGTTCATTAAATATTCATGAATATGTTAAAAACCTACTTTTGCGAACTAGTCCCTGGTTTTTCGCCCGATCAGAACCAGACCAGTCTAGGACAATTCTCTGGACTCTCTAGATCAATAATTATCGAAAAAAAGTTGAACTTTTGCATTTTTCGCATGGGTATAATTGGGTCATAACGAAAATGGGCGTGGCAAAATGCACTCAGAAGCCTATAAATCCTAAACGAAAACTCAGAACTTCACGAAAATGGGTGAGCATATGTGCCATAACATTCTAAACAAGCATGCAAAATTTCATGTAGATCGGACCATAGGTGGCGCTATAACTGGCAAAAAGGTTTGAAAACTACATATTTCCTATGGTAAATTGCCTATATTGGCTGTAAATGGATTTTTCCATCTATAATTTCAGTGGTTAAAAGCTTGTTAAATAAAACGTAATGTCTTAAATGCTTATGTGCTTAAAGGCCTTAAATGCTTGAACCCCGATAAATGCTGCTTGCAGCTTTAATTCTTATTAATTTTGTACAATAATCATCCATACTAGCTAAGATAACAGCTGTGGTTATCCAAGCTGAACAGTGGTAACGTTAGAAAAGTAAAACTGGACTGAACATGTCCAACAGAACTTTGAACGTCTCTGCTTTCCTCATAGAGCGGTAGCAGTGAGCTTTCACTGAGATCTCATTTGTGGCCCTGATTTTACCTGACACTTTCAGACAAAATTACAAACACATTAAATGTCAAACATTTATACTAACATGATTAGCCTGCTTATGGACGGATCGTAAAAAAATAGCAGTTCAGTTCAGGCTAGCTGAATTTACCTTCATAATTGCAGAGATAAGAAGACACATAAAACTTGAAACCTTTCTCAAGTTTGCTCTGTGGCGTTGTACTGCACATCCTTACAATTCTTCGCACATCATTGATTGTAAATTTGGGCAACTCGAGCAAACACCGAGTAAAATTCGATGACTCTGCCATAATCGCGTTTTCCTCCGCTTCAAACCTCTCCAACCGGAAACGGAAGAGCAGCCTTGCGTCGAACACGGAAGTATGCGTGCATAGAGCCTATTTGAGATAGTAAATTTGTTCCTAATCAAAGGGAACACTCAACCACAGAACAGCTGGGTGAGTTTTGTATTGGCTTATTGGATACAGTAAATGAAGACTGTCAACTTCTTTTCAATAGGCTACTATTTCATCATCCAAAACACTCCCACTCTCTGCTGTATATTCATAACCAATTATTTCAAAACCAACAACCAAGCCACATAAACAATGCCATTGGCACTAGTCAACATTGCAGACATGTCTCTTAATGCACATAACTTTTCACCTTTTTGCACAATCTTGAAAAAAGTACTATTGTTGAAATTCTCAGATCAAGCAAACTTCAACGCACCCTTATCCACTACCTGCTAACGTTAGTGAACCGCACCCGAGCAAGCACACTTCGCAGTTCCTCCAGAAATGCATTTTTCTAGTTAAACTTAAGTTTTTTTTGTCCAACTAGCCATAGTGGGTGCTTCTTAAAGACGGATAGACATCCTCCTCTATGTAATATTAATTAGCTGCTTGTTTCTAATTAATGCTCTTTTATTAATTTCAGTTTCTGTTACACCTACTTCTGGAGACATTCAGCAGCATGTCCCCTGCAAAACTAGAGTGGACAGTTCATGCATGCCTCCTGCAAAACTTGAGTGGACCATTTTGAATAGCTGTCTAGATCTTAGTGATGATCTCTTATATGGAGCAGATGACATTTTCATGACCAGCACACCAGATTTTGATTTGATTTGATTTGATTTATTAGACAGTAACAAAAATAAATGCATAACAAGAAGTCATCACAATGACATTATACATTAATCAGAACTGTCGAGGATAACACAAGAAAGTTACAAACTTATTTCCATTATGGTCCTCGTTGTAGTCTGATAAAGATGGCCAGGCAAAGATGACTAATAGGTACCTTGTACATTCCACCACATCCAAATACAAAATAAAATAAACAAATACATACACTGCAATAATAAATATTCCTTAAGATCACATAAATCTTGTCCAGTTGTGCTGCTGTACCATGTAGTACAGGCATAATCGAAGTGTGGCTGAATTAAAGCATTTGCTAACATTTTTAAAGTTTCTCTATTTAGAAACTGGGCCTTACGTGGCAGAAATGTAATTCTTTGGTTCATTTTTATAATAACCCTTTGACCCATACTTTCTCCACTCACAGAACTATCCAAATCACAGCCTAAATATTTAACACAATTTTTAACTTCAATCTGGGTGCCACCCACAGAAATTTTGAGCTCAGGAGTCCTACTCAAACTTATTTTTGAACCAAATAGAATAGGTTCAGTTTTCCCCAGATGCAAAGACAGTTTGTTCTCTATCAGCCATTCACTTATGTTCTTTAACTCATCACTTAAATGGTTCTCAATAACTTCTTTGTCCTTATGGGAGAACACCAAGGCTGAATCATCCACGTAGAGAAAAAGATTACAATTGCAAACAGATTTCATATCATTTATATACAAGAGAAACAACAATGGACCCAGGACACTACCCTGAGGCACCCCACACGTTATTTCTCTAGCCTCAGACAGAGTGCTATTAATATCAACTCTTTGATACCTCTCAGTCAAGTATGATCGAATCCATTCACATGCCATACTGTTAAAACCTAAGGCTTTTAGTTTAATCAGCAAGATCTGATGGTCAACGGTATCAAATGCTTTCTGGAGGTCTAACAATACCATGCCACAAAGTTTACCCAAGTCGATCTCTCTTCTTAAATAATCTGTCAAATATAATAAACACGTATCCATAGAATAAGATGTTCTGAAACCAGATTGCAATTCATAAAACAAATCAGAATTACTAATGTAATTATTTATTTGCTCTTGTATTATTTTCTCCAAGACTTTTGATACAACTCCCAAAATCGAAACTGGTCTATAATTACCCTCTTCTAATTTGCTCCCTTTTTTATATAGCGGAACAACCCTAGCAAGCTTCAAATCTTTCGGAACTCTACCTGACATAATTGAAAGATTAAAAATATGAGTGAGATATGGAGAAATATATTCTGCAGCATCTTTTCAAAATCTGGCAGGTATTTCATCTAGACCAATTGCCTTTGACCACTTAAGTTCATTCAAT
This sequence comes from Vimba vimba, assembly GCA_022828995.1. NCBI lineage: Eukaryota > Metazoa > Chordata > Actinopteri > Cypriniformes > Leuciscidae > Vimba > Vimba vimba. The sequence continues at coordinate 21,166,323 of CM040824.1, read as the reverse complement.
AACTTTAATACCTCGTCCTGTGAAACCATAGAAAGGCCAAAAGAGTCTGCTACCACTCCAAGCTTAGAATAATACTTAAACATGACCTCACCATCATATAACCCAGGTTCTCTTACGAGAGTCCTCTCGTACTGCGTTTTTATCAAAACGCTACGGGAAAAGTCTCTTTTCACGAAATACTGAAGCAAAAAATTATCCTTAATTTTCATACATGTAAAGCGCGTTGCAGCAGTAGTCAGCTATGGCGAGACGGCTTGCTCGCTCATTGGCTGCTCTGCGGCAACTGCATAAGCCTATCGAGCGAGGCCTGAGGTGACGTCAGGCCAATGAGGGCGCTTCGCGCGCTCCTTGCCATTTCCCGCCGAGACGGGTGTGGCTAACCTCTATAAAAGGAGCTCGAAAAGGCTGATTCACTTGATCTTCAGCGAAGCGCACGCATCGCTGGATCACGAGGAAGCACGCGTCGTCTGATGCAAGCACTTCAGCGGGACGAGCCCTTGAAGCCGCTGGCCAACGCCGCCTTCTACCGCCGTACCTGTTGCGCTTTCCGACGCCATATCCTTTACATTCTTGTTTTTGTGTTTGTGTGTGTGTGTGTGTGTTCGCTTTGCAACACACACCCCTAAAAGAGCTGCGTCTTTTTCAAGATGCCTTCTCATGCAGCGCTCGCGCTCGCTGACGGCGAACGCCTTCACTCCGAGCCATTTGCCTACGGTGACTCTGAGGACTCACCGGGCATCCTTCCGAGGCTGCCCTTCCTGGAAGCGGATGGCGGGATTCGTTTTTCTTTACGTTACAAGAAAAGCTACCCTGCCTCTGCACGCGTCATTCACCGGCGAAGGAGAAAAGAGTGTTCTTAGTCCCACCGTTGGTCGGTCTGACCTCTTTTCTCTCACATTTCTCAGTTCCCTGTTCGGCGACTGGAAATATTATTGCAGCAAGTGAGTCTGTTACACTGTTACAGCCTGCCAGCAAACGCCGAAGAATACATGTTGACGCCGTTTTCAAAGCCTGTATCCCCCTGTGGCTCAGTGGTGGAATTATAGTTTATCCACGCGGGAGACCGGGGTTCGGATCCCGGTCTAGCGGCATATATTTTTATGCCGCCAATGCTTTGCTCTGTAAGTCCCCTGAAGGCGACTGCAGAGATGCATTTTGCAGCCAGCGAGCGCGTAGTACCCGCTTGCCTGCAACCGAACACCGTTTCTACGGTTCCCGCGCGTCACTGGCGAAAGGAGAATGGAGTGTTTTCAGCCCCGCTGAAACTGGGCGATTTCCACTCTTCTCACATTCTGGCATTTTGCAGGCGTCTGAAAATGCAAATCACTCTGTCTGTTCCCCGAGAGGCAACTGCAGACGTGTTTTTTTGCTGCCCACGAGCACGTGGTACATGCCTGCAAGCAAACGCCAGTGCGGATAATACTCGCGCTGACTTTGTCTATGTATCTTCACTGTGGTCCAGTGGTAGATTCTTAGACTTGCGCGCGGGGGATCGGAGGTTCGAACCCCAGGCCAGCCAGCAGAAAATGTTTATGCCGCCGAATGCAAATCACTCTGTTTGTTCCCCGAGAGGCAACTGCAGACGTGTTTTTTGCTGCCCACGAGCACGGCCGATGACGCTATATGTGTAGAGAAGATGCCCACTGCTAGTGCCCATCCCTACACACTAGCACAGCCCTTCACACAGGGCCCGCGCTCATATATTCGACTCGGGTCGATCACGCACGCAACATAGTGAACGTGCCTAGCACTGCCTAGGCACTGCCTAGTGCCCACAAACACTATGTTCTGCATGCCTTGTGGTTTCTGTAAAGACGAAACCTGTGTGCATTCACTCTGCTCAGACAGACAGTGCACTCATTGCAGTAACTGTGCCCGCTCTCCCGCGCCCACACTTACTCACGGTATTTTCTGGTGTCCCGGCCACGGCCGATGGTGCTATAAGTGTAGTGTCGATGCCCACTCCTCAGTGCCCATCTCTACACACAAGCACAGCCCTACACTTATTTTTACACATAAAATCGACTCAGGTCGATTGCGCTTCCAACATAGTGAAAGTGCCCGCACAAACACTATGTCTCACAGACCACAGGCTCTCTGTAAAAACGAGACCTGTGCGCGCTCGCTCTGCTCAGTCAGACAGCGCGCCCAAAGCAGTGAATGTGCCCGCTTCCCGCCCACATTTACTCGCAGACATGAGTCCCACGGGACCCGCTCAGCCCTCCCTCACTCAGTCAAGCGCTGTAGTAAGGTCGAGGACGAGCGCTCTGCCCGCTGTAATAAGCGCGCCCCCCGCCTCGAATGCCACAGGCATAATGCCTATGTTATTGCGCCCCGAAGCGCCTCTGCCGCACGGCGAACAGAGCGCGCTTCGCATCCAGCCCTTAGCCAGCCATGCAGAAGTACTGATAAGCAAAGGGGCGATAGAGCGTGTTCCCCGAGCCCAAAGCGAAGGGGGGCTATACAGCAGATACTTTCTAGTCCCCAAAAAGGACGGCGGTATCAGACCCATTCTGGATCTAAGACGGCTAAACAGAGTATTAGTGAAACGCAGTTTCAAAATGCTCACAACCAGCAAAATTCTCGCGCATGTTCGCCGAGAAGACTGGTTCATGTCGATAGATCTGAAGGACGCGTATTTTCAAATACAGATAGCGTCACATCACAGGCGATACTTGAGATTCGCCTTCGAGGGTCAGACATACCAGTATACAGTCCTGCCTTTCGGCTTGTCCCTGGCACCTCGTACATTTACGAAATGCATGGACGCAGCGCTCGCTCCTCTCAGACTCAGAGGCATGCGAGTGCTGAACTATTTGGACGACTGGTTGATCCTAGCTCAATCACGATCTCAGCTCGTGGAGCACAGAACCATTTTACTCGATCACCTCGAGAATCTTGGTATCACGGTCAATTGGGCGAAGAGTTCACTGAACCCCAGTCAAACGATTTCGTTTCTGGGTATCGTTCTGGACTCGCAGTCTATGACGGCGCGGCTGTCGCCACAGCGCGTGCTGCACATTCAGCGTGCGGCGAAGTCTTTCCGCCGCGGCACTTTCACCCCGCTCAGGAAGTTTCAAAGGATGCTGGGTCTCATGGCCTCAGCATCATCAGTTCTCCATCTGGGCTTGCTCCGCATGCGCCCGCTGCAGTTCTGGTTGAAAGTGCGAGTACCGCGCGGAGCGTGGGTGTCCGGCCGGTTACGCCTCAAGGTCAATCAAACCTGTGTGACAGCCCTGATACCTTGGTTGGCGGACGGCTGGTACCAATCAGGTGTAAGCCTGGGGACTTCCTCGAGAGTGAGGATGGTGTCGACAGACGCATCCACCTCGGGATGGGGAGCGCTGCTCGAGGGCAGACCGTTCTTCGGCCTGTGGTCGGAACGAGAAAAGCTCCAACACATCAACTGCCTGGAAATGCTGGCAGTGCACAACGCGCTGACGCGTTTTTGTCCCCACATCAAGGACCAACACGTCGTAGTCCGTTCGGACAACACGGCCGTGGTGTCCTATATAAATCGCCAGGGCGGTCTGAAATCCACATCCCTGTACAGGCTGGCAAAACGCCTCCTAATATGGGCTCAGCACAATTTGCGCTCGCTGAGGGCAGTGCATGTGCCTGGGCTCCAGAATGTGGGCCCAGACAGACTGTCCAGGAACAACATTCCCCTGGGCGAATGGTCTCTACACCCGCAAACAGTCCAGCTGTTGTGGGAGAGATTCGGCAGAGCGGAGGTGGACCTATTCGCGTCCCGCGAAAACGCTCATTGCCCCGTGTTCTTTTCCAAGAACGACAGCGCGCTGTCCCAGGTGTGGCCGCGCTGCCCGCTGTACGCTTTCCCCCCCGTCTCCCTCCTGCCACAGGTGTTAGAGCGGGTCAGGGAAACAGAATGCCCAGTGCTGCTTGTAGCACCGTTCTGGAGGAACCAAGCATGGTTTCCAGTCCTGATGCAGCTAGCAGACTTCGCTCCATGGCCAGTGCCATTGAGGAGAGATCTCCTCTCGCAGGCCGGGGGCTCGATTTGGCACCCACACCCGGAGCTGTGGTCCCATCATGCGTGGGCGCTCAACGGATATCCGTTGACCTCGCAGAGGGTGTGATAAATACCATCACTCAGGCCAGAGCGCCGTCGACTCGGCGGCTTTATGCCTCAAAGTGGTCGGTTTTCTCCGGCTGGTGTACAGCTCGGAGCCTATCACCTCTCGATTGTGAGGTGACGGAGGTTCTCTCCTTCCTACAGGAGCTGTTGGATAAGGGCAGATCCCCTTCCACGCTCAAAGTTTACGTGGCGGCTATTACAGCGTTCTCCGGAACAACGCTGGGTCAGTCACTGGGAAGGAACGATTTAGTCATCCGCTTCCTCAGGGGAGCTAGGAGGCTGAATCCACCCAGACCTCCTTCAGTTCCTATGTGGGACCTTTCTACAGTCTTGGCGGCCATGAAAGGTGCCCCTTTCGAGCCTATCCAATCTATTAGCCTCAAACATTTGTCTTTCAAAACAGTGTTTTTGATGGCTCTCGCTTCGGTGAAGCGCATAGGCGACCTGCACGCGCTCTCCGTGAGCCCAGCGTGCTTAGAGTTTGGACCTAATGACTCTAAAGTCATACTCAAACCTAAGCATGGCTATGTGCCAAAGTCCCTCAACACGCCGTTTCGGGCTCAGGTTATCTCCCTGTCTGCCCTGCCGGGGTCAAGTGAGGAAGGGGACTCAAGTTTTCTTTGCCCTGTTAGGGCTTTAAGAGCTTATGTGTCCCGCTCCGCTGTCTTCAGACAGACTGAGCAGCTCTTTGTCTCGTTCAGTGGACGTTCCAAGGGAATGGCTGTTTCGAAACAGAGCTTATCCAGATGGATAGTTGACGCCATAGCGCTGGCTTATACTGTCAAGGGCATTCAGTGCCCGTTGGGAGTCAGAGCGCACTCCACGAGGGGCGTTGCCTCCTCGTGGGCTTGGTCCAGCGGGATTTCCTTACAGGATATATGTACGGCGGCAGGCTGGGCCTCGCCGTCTACATTTATCAGGTTTTACAACCTAGAAGTTCCCGCCTTGCAGGCTAAGCTACTATCGGTGTAGTCGATTCAGCTGTCTAACTAGAACACTGAAATCGCATGCGCAACGCGCTACCGACTGTCTTATGGGCAGAATTGTGTAAGACCCACATTTCCCACATTCAGTTCAGGTTCCCCACCCTGTCTATGTGATGTCATATTCGCGTCTGCTGGCGCGACCATATAAGGACGGAGGGAATCCCCTCTTGTCTCTAGACTCTCTCTGTGAGGTCACGTTTACGTCTGCGGACGTTACAGTTTAGGGAATTAAGGTCCCCCATCCCTTATTCCCGGATTCTTTGTGAGTCTATCTGGTGATTATGCACTGTACATCTGGCTTAGCTTCCAGTGATCGGTGTTTTTATCCCAGCACGCACGGCGTTTTACAAGGGGTTCCCGTAGCGTTTTGATAAAAACGCAGTACGAGAGGACTCTCGTAAGAGAACGTACTCGGTTACTAACGTAACCTCGGTTCTCTCTAGAAGAGGGAACGAGTACTGCGTTCTCTGCCGTGCGTACGGTTCACTCTGGTTCGCTTCGGCGATGAAAATCAAGTGAATCAGCCTTTTCGAGCTCCTTTTATAGAGGTTAGCCACACCCGTCTCGGCGGGAAATGGCAAGGAGCGCGCAAAGCGCCCTCATTGGCCTGACGTCACCTCAGGCCTCGCTCGATAGGCTTATGCAGTTGCCGCAGAGCAGCCAATGAGCGAGCAAGCCGTCTCGCCATAGCTGACTACTGCTGCAACGCGCTTTACATGTATGAAAATTAAGGATAATTTTTTGCTTCAGTATTTCGTGAAAAGAGACTTTTCCCGTAGCGTTTTGATAAAAACGCAGTACTCGTTCCCTCTTCTAGAGAGAACCGAGGTTACGTTAGTAACCGAGTACGTTTTCTTGGTAGCTTTTCAACTAAATGTCCAGCTATAGAAGTAAAAAAGGAGTTAAATTTATCTGCAACCTTTAATTGATTATAAGAGAGCTCCCCATTGATGTTAAGGCAAATATTATTTGTCTTTGTCTTAAGTCTATTACTGTACCCAATTTGTTTCAATGACTGCCAAAGTTTCTTTGGGTTACCTTTATGCTCAGTTAATTTATCACGAAAAAAGTCCCTTTTACACGTTTTAATCATCTTTTGCACTATATTTCTTAACTTCTTATAATTATCCAAGTCATCCTGCTCTTTACTCTTCCTAAATACAGAAAAGGCTTTATTTCTCTTACTAATTGCTTCTAAAATATCACCATTCATCCATGGCTCTGACCTCAGTTTTACTCTAATAGTTTTTATCGGAGCAACTTTATCTACTGCCTCTAAGAACATATTTTTAAACTGCTCCCATGCTTCATCAACATCCGAACATAACACTAAAGGCAAATTCAGTGAATTTAAACACTCAATAAAGACCTCACGACTATATTAATTGTGTTTTGTTTCTTCAATACAACTTTATACTTTTTCCTTGTACAATAAATTAATGAGTGGTCACTCATAGAACAATTTACAACCCCACTCTGAGAAATCATAGATTGCTCAGATACCAAAATGAGATCAATGACCGTTTGACTCATTTTAGTCACTCGTGTGGGCTCTTAAATTAATTGCTGTAAATCAAAAACCTGGCATAACCTATTAAAGGCTTTGTACATCCCATGCTCCTTGTTAGAAACATCAGCCTTAAAATCACTACAGGGGACAAAAGATTCTTCCAACAACTGATAGAAATTATTCTGATCAGGAAGGTCTATACAGAGCCCCAATTAATATAGGCTTACTTTTAGTTAACTGTACATCAAACCACACAGCTTCAATAAGATCGTGATTTAAATCCATTCTGCTATTAAAATAAATATCAGCCCTAATATAAACACATACTCCACCCCCATTACGATTTCTATCTTTTCTTAAAACAACATAATTTTCAATTTCAATTTCTGTATCACTGATCGAGGCGTCCAGCCAGGTCTCTGAAAAGCACACAATCCCAACTTTACTATTACACATCATCAATCTTATCTCATCTAATTTGGAAAAAAGACTGCGAACATTGAGGTGCATAATGTGTAGACCTTTAGTGAAACTGAAGTCCAGGAATGGAGACTCTGCTTGTAGCTTTTCCACCACGGCAGAGCCAGTATGAGTCTGTGCAGACCTTTCTGTGTGTCCCCTGCCGCCAGCTTCAGACTACTGACCATTCCGTTGGCACAGCTTGTCCGATGGTAAAGAAACTTCCCCCCGCCAGGGTTCTACTGAGTCGTCCATAGTTGCTCCCACTGAAAGGCGAACTCCGATCTCCACGTGCTTGCAGTTTTGTTGTTCCAACTTCTCCTCTGACTCTGTTACCACACACCTGCCGTCCAACGCACCCTCCTTCCGGTGCCAGCCACCCTCCATGCCCGCCGTCGTAAAATCTCTGATTCCCCGAAGAGATTGATTTTCAGGCCCAGGGCACTGATGAATGTCTCCCGATAACAAAAGGCAAATAGATATTATCAACTTATCTCTCCTGCGTTCTCTTTGAACAATGCCATGCGCATATTTGTTTGTTGAAGAGTACCTCCAAGAATTTGCGAGGATCACGTTTCGTCCAGAACAAAAATGCCACAGCAGTTTTTGAAGACTCCCTTCCACTCTCACTGATGGCACCAGGGCCTTCCCTCGATGCACTGTCTGCCCTCATTTCTGTGACTGCTGAGCCCTCCATGTCACTCCCTGAGCTTATCCACGTCTATGTACCAGACCCACAATTTACACCCGCTGCACCAGCCTCAGCCCCAGAGATGACAACCCCTCAACCCTTGTCTGTCCAGGAGCTTGTCCCAAGCTGTGAGGCCACAGCAACATCAACTCCTGCTCCTCTTCCAGAGCCCATCAGTAGACCACCATTAAGGGCCCCATGTGGAATCAAGTGTTGGCGGCAATGCTCTGCCAAATTTTCAGAGGACCACCGAAGGAAGATATGGCGGGATTTCTGGGACCTTACATACCAAGAAAAGAGAGCCTTTGTATTTCATTGTGTCAGCCAGGTCATAGGTATAGGCTGAAAGATGCAGGCGGAAACCCACAGCAGGTATGCAAACTCTTCTTCCTTTCTACACTAGGCTATCATCCAACTAATGATAGCATAGTCCTGTCAGTGATGGTCAAAGAACTAACATCAGCCCTAGCCCCACCTGCTGACCAGAGAGGGAGACATGAGCCTGCAAACAAGCTCGACCTGGAACCCTTATATGCTCATATTGAGTCTTTTAATCCAACTGTCAGCCACTACAGGAGGGAGCATGCACCCTGCTGCCGGTATCTCCCCAGTGACATCAGCATCAAGCTGATTTTTGCTGACTACTTGGAGAGAGGCCACCAGTGCGGCTATGACACATATCGAAAAGCTGTAAGCTCTAAGGACATCAGTTTTGCCAAACTCGGAGAGGAGAAGTGCGAAAGCTGTTTGCTGCAAGACCAGCACACAAAGGAAAAGCACCAGAAGATGGCCCCAGAAAACTGTCCGCAGTGTGACAATTGGAAAAACCATAAGGCCAAAGCTGTTGAAACCAGGCTACACTACCGTGCCGATGCAGATCGAGACTGGCCCGAGAGTACGTCAGTCAGAAGTGTAGACCTGCAGAAAGTGATAATGCTTCCTAGAATGCCTGGTGTGAAATCTGCACTCTTCACCAGGCGCATCTGTGTTTACCACGAGACATTTGCATCCGTGGGAGCAGGGATGTAGTGGAGGCTAAACGCACGTAAACGCCGTTTACGCACCTCCCAAAATTCGGAAATAGCGTTTGCCCACCTCCAAAGTGCGTTTATCCACCTCTACATTGCGTTTATCCACCTCTAAATTTCATGTTATTTGAGCGGACTTTGCTTTTCCAGTGCGTGATCGCCGATTGGTACATGATTCGAGCATTTGGGCCGTTAACGACAGAGCAGAACGCGCAGCGCAAACACGGAGCAGAACATTGAGTTGAGAGAGCAGGGCGGCGACACACACACGCGCGGAACAAAGAGAATGGCGCACACACGTAGCAGAAAACACACGCTCGTGAAGTTACTAAACAAGCGAGAATGAAACTTGATCGCAGCCGCAACAGGAATTTTTTTTAATTCATTACAGGCAGCTGGTTTAATGTAGGGAGCATGTCGAAACCCAACTGTACAAGAGATTCAAAGGGAATCAAGCCTGCACCAGGTTAAAGGGATAGTTCACCCAAAAATGAAAATTCTGTCATCATTTACTCTCCCTCAAGTTGTTCCAAACCTGTATAAGTTTCTTTCTTCTGCTGAACACAAAAGAAGATATTTTGAAGAAAGTCGGTAACCAAACGACTGATGGACCCCATTGACTTCCATAGTAGGAAAAAAAATTACTATGGATGTCAATGGGGACCAGCAACTGTTTAATAACCAACCTTCTTTAAAATATCTTCTTTTGTGTTTAGCAGAAGAAAGGAAATCATGCAGGTTTGGAACAACTTGAGGGAGAGTAAATGATGACAGAATTTTCATTTTTGGGTGAACTATCCCTTTAAAGACTTTTCCCTCTGCAGGGAAACACTGATCCACATTTTTCTGATAGACCAAACAACTAATCAATTAATTGAGGAAATATTCAACAGATGAATCGACTATGAAAATAATCCCTAGTCCCTAATCATTATGCACAAGTGCATTGCATTGGAAGCTCTGGATATAAGCCTCCCTCTCTATCTCTTAAATATTTTTGTTTTCTCTGTTTTTTCATAGTAAACTTTATAGATTTCAACCATATTAGTCTCTTTAACAAGAACTTAGATTAATGTATGAATTGAAAAGTGATTGTGTGACCTATGATGAGGAAACAACCAGTGATACCCTTGGTAGTACCATCAAATGATAGCCTATAGCGATGTCATCAGGATACACATACACTGGTAGGCAGTGGCCCACCTTACCGGGTGACCACGTCGTGGTCCACCAGAATTTATAGTTTACCCACCTCTTTTTTTACCACTACACCACTGCGTGGGAGGGAAAACCAACAAAAAGAAAAACATCTCTTGTTGTCTGGCACGAAGGAATTGCAGGGTGGAGTGCAAAGGAGATCACATCTGCATATGTGGTGGCACTAGAAAAAGAGAGGGAATGCAAACATATAATCTACTGAGTTGACAACTGCAGTGCCCAAAACAAGAACTGGTGCCTTCTTTCATCTCTTGTGTCCTTGGTCAACTCCAATCTTGTAGCAACTGAAGATGTCACCCTAAAATTCTTTGAGCCTGGTCACACTTTCATGAGTGCTGACAGTGTGCATCATGGTGTGGAATAAGAGATGAGATGCAGACCAGGAGGAGTGGTGTATGATTTTGAGGATTTTGTGTCAATTGTCAAAAACTCAAATTCTAAGCAGATGGAGGTCATGGAACTCAAAAACGAGGCCATCAGGGACTGGCTGAATGGCCATTCCATGGCAAAGCTGAAGAAAATGCCCAGACTGGCGGACCTGAAAATGATCCAACTGTGACGTGGGTCAAGGTCCATGTGGGTCAAGACATCACATACGGCAGAAGAGTTCATGGAGGTGGACTTCCTACAAAAGAAGTTCAGCACCTGCATACCCTTTACCTTGAGATTTCAGGACCTGGGTGTTGAGGAGGTCAAGAAGAAGAGGATTTTGCAGAATCTTGTTCCCCTGATGCCAGCTACCAGGAGCTTTTTCTGTAGGTCACTAACTGTGCGAAATGACTTTGAGGATGAAGAATAGGGAGGGGAACAATCAGGCCTCATGCCCTTCTGCAGACTCACACAGCTCTGATCTTTACACACACATACACACACACACACACACACACACACACACACACACACACACACAATTCAGTTTTAGAATCAGATTTTCAAAAAACGCTTAAATATTCCACATCTTTTATACTTTAGTGATGTTAATCAACTTTGTTTTATGAAATTCATGTTAATTAAAACCATTCATACTTTTCCAACTATTCTCACTACTTTAACTTCTTGTTGATACATGTGAAGCCATTTTTATCATAGTGAGTCCAATAGGGTTAATATTGCTTACATTTTAAGTGTTATCATAACATTGTGCTATAAAATAGAAGTTAAGGTCTTTTGCCTTGGTATGACCGATTGTCATTTTGTGGGCAATGCTAAGGCAGAATACAGTAACTTACAAAAAAGGGTCAAAGGTCAAATTTGAGTTTAACATTTTTTTGTAGATAGGTTAATACAGGTATACACTACAAAATGTGAAAATTACAATATTATACCTATAACTCAATTGTCAGGACATTAAGATAACTTTAAAGTCATTTTTCTCAGTTTCACACTCTGACGAGTTAAGGTCTTTTGCCTTAGTAGGGCAGCACAGTTGTTTAATAGACTCCTAAAAGGCACGAGCGCCGGATGGCAGGTTAACAGGCTAGCAAGATACTAGCATGTTGTGCTAGCGATAACGATTTAGATAAAAGCTAGTGATGTCAGATTAATGTAATAGGCAATATTAGACTATATATAATATATGTTGATGAGTAAGTTATATTTAGCAATATAAACAACAAGGAATGATAGTAAATAGAGATTCAAAGCAGAAAGCTATACGGAGCTTATAGACGCAAACCAGCAGCAAGGCAGACAGGCAACCACATACCTCTAACTGAGCTTACTAGTGTAGTGAAAAGAGATGGTATTCATCCCTCCTGGGATGGTGCTGCTCTTCTCTCTAGTAATATGGCTCATAGTCTTAGAGCTCAAACATGACAATCTGGGACTCAGGTCAGGAAGCAGACAGACTGGCTAAACCGACCGTCTGCTAGCGGCCTCGCGTCACCAAGGTCAGATAAATCCCATCACATAGAGCCTCTTTCACCTAGCTATCATCATATAGAGACTGTGTCTGTTCCCCGAATTTGGAAATCCAAAAAAACGTTTAAACCCATCTAAGGTTAAAAATTTAATTGATGTTCAACAAATAAAAAACAGCTATAATACAGATGAGCAAATGCTAAAGCTTGGGTTGCTGAATATTCGATCGCTTACTTCAAAAGCACTCATTGTTAATGATATGATTTCAGATAATAACCTAAATGTGCTGTGTTTGACAGAAACCTGGCTAAAACCAAACGATTACATTACTTTAAATGAGTCCACCCCGCAAGATTACTGTTATAAACATGAGCCTCGTCTGAAACGCAAAGGGGGAGGAGTTGCTGTAATCTATAGTAATATTTTCAAAACCACTAAGAAATCAAGTTTTAAATATAATTCTTTTGAAGTGTTAGTACTTAATGTAAAAATATATAGTATAAATGATAAATCACGTTTGAGATTCGTGCTGGCTACTGTATACAGGCCACCAGGGCACCATAAAGATTTTATCAAAGAATTTGCGGACTTTCTATCAGAATTAATATTGACTGCAGATAAAGTACTAATTGTTGGTGATTTTAATATACACATCGATAATGAAAAAGATGCATTGGGATTGGCATTTAAAGACATTGTAAACTCAATTGGAGTTAGACAACACGTGTCAGGACCTACTCATCGTCGTAATCATACTCTAGATCTAATATTATCACACGGAATAGATGTTGATGCCGTTGAAATTCTGCAGCAGAGCGATGACATCTCAGATCATTATCTAGTCTTGTGTAAACTTCATTTAGCCAAGGCTGCAAAGCCGACTCCGTGTTTCAAATATGTTAGACCTATCACTTCTGCCACTAAAGATTGCTTTATCAATAATCTTCCTGATCAGTTTGTTGTAAAGTTTTCTTTGATCAAAGCAGAGACCAGTGAGACAGTCGGGATCGCGTTCAACAGAAGTTGTTCTTTATTGAGAACTCCACTGTACGCGGCTGTAGAAACTTCCAACATGATCTAATCTAATACAGTATGCATTGTAGTTATATACATTCCAAGGGGGAGGGATTACATAGAGGTGGAGACTCTGAACAAAGCATGCAAATGAAGTAGGAACACACCCTACTCTGAGTCCAATTGAATCAGCATAACTATTCATATGCTGATACTGGCCAGGAACTCCAATTCCAAGAGCCATCCCAGTGCCATTAAAGACAAAAGATGAAAGTCAATCAACCTAACGATTCAACGTCTGGACTCCGAAAGGTGAGAATCAAGTGATCTGATTCATTTAAAACACAATAGAGAAAACAGGTCTAGCAAGAAAGGAGACTCTTTGCTGGAGACTCCATAATCACCTGAAATCAGTCTACTAAACTTTATCAGTTTATATACTATTGCAGTGGAAAAACTAAATTAAACATTTAATAAAAATGTAATCCAACACTTCCCCCTTTGAGAGTTCTAATAACTCTCACAAAAATACAAATTTAAACACTTAAAAGTTCAATTCTTGTAACTTGAAAAAATTACAGGCACGTATAACTTATTCTGTGTTGTGTCCTTGATTTACATGAGTGTCATAGTTCTTCTCAAAACCATAACTGTTGACACCTGCGACGCAGGGTGTAAAATGTCATATAAACTACATGATTACACAGAAAACCATGTAGCATAAGAGTGGAAGTCTTGAAAGTCCATGGTGCCTGAATAGCTGTGAAGTCTGTTTCCTGTAGAGTCCATTTGTCACGTAGAGTCGCTCTGATGACTCGTCCCTCATGAGGTTTGTTCATGGAAATCTGAGGTGATGTTTTATACCAAGATGCCGCTTGTGAAGACATCATGGCATACACACATACCTGTAACACAATAAAACAAAGAAACGGCAGACCTGCAGTATTCATGCATGGACTTCACTCTTCCATAAGTTGCACATGTTCTGTGTTGATTTTCTGTAATTGCATGTTGACACAGAAACGAAACATGCGATTAGGGTCCGTGAATTCTCTGCGTTGTGTATTTTTCATTTTCTTTTGTGATAGTTCTTCAGCAGTGGGTGTATTAGTCTTCTTTAGGTTGTGGCTTCATATGCAGATAAGACGTCGTTGCATATGGATTTTTTTTTTGGAACAGCCCTCAAGTGTTTATCTGCACAGAGGAAGAAAGAAAACAAAACAGAGCAGTATTTCTTCAAAACACTACGGTTGTAGCAGTTTTAACACTATGGTTCTATCGTTTTCAGAGTCTATGGTTGTTGTTTCATTCTTTCCCTATTTCTTAATTTATGAGACACCTAAAAAAGAACAGTGAAGTGAGGATGGACTATGGTTGGGAAGGGCCTATAAGGGAATCTTCACCGCAGGGTTGGCCCCCGAAAGCCTGTTGCTTCCAGTTCTCCCCTGGGCACCTCACTGGTCCATGTGTCCTATCCTATCCCTGTGTTGTGTACACACTGTACAGTGTGTGAGAAAATTGGCACATTTCCATTCTCCAGTGAAACATCAGTCCTAATAAACATCATTAACAGAGGATGCTTGTCTGACTGCAATATTTTATGGCATAACATTTAAGGCTGTGAGTCTTATTTAATGTCCCCCAAACAAAAGCTGAGACAGTCACTTTCCTTTAGTTCTATTAAACAAAAAATAAGTCTTTCATTGTTGTTGTAAGTTACTGGGGAGTTTAAGCAATCACAGCCTAAATGGTTAACACTGTATCAAGTTGCCCCACGAGTTTAACGAGGAGGGGAGAGGCTGCTTCAGAATATCAAGCAGGCTAAGCAGAAGCTGAGTAACCTTATTTACATCTTTAAAGTTCTTTTTGCTTTTCCTACACTCATTTCCAAAATGTCCGTGCTTCCCACAGTAAGAACAACTGGCTTCTCTAGGACTTTGCGTTTCTTTTGCTTCTCTGAGTTAACCTTAAAGGATGCTGCTGCAATTTTTACTCTTGCCTTGACATCAGAGTCTCTTTCCCACATAGCTAAACTGTCCAAGTTGTCTTGCAGGGTTCTATTAGACCATGTAAGATCTAAGAAAGGCAATGCATTTCTATGTTCTGACAAAAGACCATCGGACCATGCGCGAACTAGAGGACCATTATGACCTAACACTTTCTCTGGAGTGTCGGCAATTCCGCTGTAAACGGCAGCGGTCTGACAGAATCGTTCTGTGTACTCACAAACAGTTTCTTTTTTCTCTTGTACACAATTGGTAATTTTTGACCAATCGATTTTGGGTCCTAAGATATTCTTTAGGATTTTCAAAACACCTTCTCTCAAATCGCCTTTACTGACATGTTGCAGTTCGGAAGTAACAGCAGACTCAAAATTGTTGAATTCAGATTCAGTTAGAATTTGTGACATCAGCTGTGTGACTTCCGGCAACGACATGTCGTAAAGATGCATTTTACTGAACAATGCTCTTCTAAATTCAGAAAAATTTGTGCGTGCTGAGGGTAAACTCTGGGAGAGTCTATCTATATCCTTGGGAACTAAAGATGTTTTGGCAACCGTTTGTATTTGGACAACAGAAGAGTTCGGAGTAACACTTTTAGTTCCCTGAGATCTTCTCCTAGCCCCACAAACCTGCACTGAATCTACAGGCTGATCAGTTACTGATTGGATGGCTACATTTGTTTCAACGAAAGCTTTTAAGTCAGGATAATTGTTATCAGGCTGACTGACTTCTTCCACATCAGTTTTTTCTGCATCTTTGTTGCGGTTTACTTTCTTAGTCAACGAAGATATTCTAGCATGGAGCTCTTTGATCTGTTTCTCTAGCTCAGAGTTGCGCTTAGACTGTTCTGTAGCTAGGGTTAATCCGAATTCTCTGTGACAGAAGATAATGCCTTTGACACTGTTCTTGCGAATACTTTCTCCTAGTACCTTCTTACAATCTTCGATTGACCAAACTTTGCCTGGATCAATGCAAAATTTCTTTGTTAAATTCAATCTGACTTCCTCAGTCACGATTGAGTCCATGTGCTCTGATAACAAAGACTTGAATTCACTATCTGTCCAAAAATGTGTAATCTGTCTAGTACTTTTCCTAAACATTTTGTGAATTTTTGTTACCACAAACAAAACACTTAAAAAAACTTCTCTCTACTGTCTTGCAAACAGAGGGTACAATCTTATTAGCACATGAGGCTAAATCTAATTCTAAAGCTAATTCTCTAGCTTACAGATAGGTCTTCTCTAGCAAGAGCATACACACAATATTAACATGTAACTGTTAATCTTCCCTGCCAACAACAGAGGGTAAATTTCATCTCTAAAAGAAAACTTTTTTAGAGGCTTATCTTTAGTTAACCAAACTCTACAGCTGTTTGTTAACTACTTCTCTGACCGGCGCAGAGGAAAACATTTGTACTGGTCAGCATTGGTTCTTTGAATGGAGTGAAACTCACCGAGTCTTTGGTTGTACAGAAAACATTCGTCTGGAACTCAGTCAGCTTTGTTGAGATCTTTGAGCTTGAAGTTTCAAGATTCAGTCTGGAACTCAGTCAGCTTTGTTGAGATCTTTGAGCTTGAAGTTTTCAATCTGGAGGAAGCTGGAAAGATTCAGTCTGGCAATCTTTGTCAGATCTTTTGTTGAGCTTGAAGTTTTAAGATTCAGTTCTTTGAGTTTCCTTCTTCTCCATCCGGCTCACGGCACCATCTGTTGTAAAGTTTTCTTTGATCGAAGCAGAGACCAGTGAGACAGTCGGGATCGCGTTCAACAGAAGTTGTTCTTTATTGAGAACTCCACTGTACGCGGCTGTAGAAACTTCCAACATGATCTAATCTAATACAGTATGCATTGTAGTTATATACATTCCAAGGGGGAGGGATTACATAGAGGTGGAGACTCTGAACAAAGCATGCAAATGAAGTAGGAACACACCCTACTCTGAGTCCAATTGAATCAGCATAACTATTCACATGCTGATACTGGCCAGGAACTCCAATTCCAAGAGCCATCCCAGTTCCATTAAAGACAAAAGGTGAAAGTCAATCAACCTAACGATTCAACGTCTGGGCTCCGAAAGGTGAGAATCAAGTGATCTGAATCATTTAAAACACAATAGAGAAAACAGGTCTAGCAGGAAAGGAGACTCTTTGCTGGAGACTCCATAATCACCTGAAATCAGTCTACTAAACTTTATCAGTTTATATACTATTGCAGTGGAAAAACTAAATTAAACATTTAATAAAAATGTAATCCAACAAGTTTCATCATCTCAGCATCCCAGATAGCTAAGAAGAACTCGATATTGCAACAGAAACTTTTAACTCTCTCTTTTCCAGCACTTTAGACACAGTTGCTCCGTTGCGCTTAAAGAAGATTAAAGAAAATAGTCCAACGCCATGGTACAGCGAGCACACTCGGGCCCTTAAGAGAGCAGCCAGAAAAATGGAGCACAACTGGAAGAAAACAAAACTAGAGGTATTTCGCATTTCATGGAAAGAGAGCTCGATTACTTACAGAGAGGCCTTAAAAGCTGCTAGATCTGCTTATTTTTCAAACCTATTAGAAGAAAATAAACATAATCCTAGGAATTTATTTGAAACGGTGGCTAAACTAACGAAAAAGAAAGCTTCAAGCACCGAAGTTTCCAAGCAACACAGCAGTAATGACTTTATGAACTTCTTCACTTATAAGATTGATAATATCAGGGAGAAAATTATAACTATGCAACCGTCTACTACATTATCGCATCAGGCAGTGCATTGTAGTCTCCCGGAGGAAAAATTTGATTCGTTCGTTGCTATAGAAGAGGAAGAATTTACTAAACTCGTTAAATCATCTAAATCTACAACATGTATGTTAGACCCTATACCGACTAAGCTACTGAAAGAGATGCTTCCAGAGGTCATAGATCCTCTTCTTAATATCATTAATTCATCTTTGTCTCTAGGATACGTACCAAAAACCTTTAAGCTGGCTATGATTAAACCGCTTGTTAAAAAAACGCAACTTGATCCTACAGAATTAGTCAATTACAGGCCGATCTCGAATCTACCTATTCTGTCAAAGATATTAGAAAAAGCAGTATCTTCACAACTGTGTTCCTTTCTTGAAAGAAATGATATCTGCAAGGATTTTCAGTCAGGATTTAGACCGTACCATAGTACTGAGACTGCTCTCGTTAGAGTCACAAATGATTTGCTCTTATCATCCGATCGTAGTTGTGTCTCTCTATTAGTGTTACTCAATCTTAGTGCTGCATTTGATACTATCGACCACAACATTATTTTAAATAGACTCGAAAATTATGTTGGCATTAGTGGAATTGCACTAGCATGGTTTAAATCATACTTATCTGACCGTTATCAGTTTGTAGCAGTAAATGAAGAGATGTCTCATCGATCACAAGTTCAATATGGCGTACCACAAGGCTCAGTACTAGGACCGCTACTGTTCACTCTGTACATACTACCATTAGGAGATATTATTAGGAAACATGGCATTAGCTTTCACTGTTATGCCGACGATACTCAGCTCTATATTTCTTCAAAACCTAACGAAACTTACCAAATCACAAAATTAACGGAATGCATAGCGGATATAAAAAATTGGATGACTCGTAATTTCCTACTTCTAAATTCTGAAAAAACAGAGTTTCTAATTATTGGACAAAAAACTTCCTCACGTAATAACCTAGAATACTGTCTAACACTTGATGGCTGCTCTGTTAAGTCTTCGTCGTCGGTTAGGAACCTGGGTGTGCTCTTTGATACCAATCTTTCATTTGAAAGTCACGTGTCTAGTATCTGTAAAACTGCATTTTTCCATCTTAAAAATATATCTAAATTACGTCACATGCTCTCATTGACAAATGCGGAACAATTAGTTCATGCGTTCATGACCTCAAGGCTAGATTGTTGTAATGCTCTACTGGGTGGTTGCCCTGCACGCTTAATAAACAAACTACAGCTAGTTCAAAACGCAGCAGCTCGAGTTCTTACCAGAACCAGGAAGTATGACCATATTAGCCCAGTTCTGTCAAAACTGCACTGGCTCCCTATTAAACATCGCATCAATTTTAAAATATTGCTGATCACCTACAAAGCACTAAATGGTTTAGCTCCGCAGTACTTGAGCGAGCTCTTAACGCATTATAGTCCTTCACGTCTATTGCGATCTCAAAATTCTGGCCAGTTGATAATACCTAGAATATCAAAATCGATTGCTGGCGGTAGATCCTTCTCCTATTTAGCACCAAAACTTTGGAACAGCCTTCCTACCATTGTCCCGGAAGCAGACACACTCTGTCAGTTCAAAGCTAGACTAAAAACACATCTCTTTGACCTAGCTTTCACATAATACATTATAGACTTCTATAATTCAATATTAGGCTGCATAGATTAGGTCAGCTGGAACCGGGAACACTTCCCATAAATCCTGATGTACTCGTTACATCATAAGAAGAATGGCATCTACGCTAATTTTAGTGTCTTTGTTTATCCCGAGGTTTTCCTGCAGCCTGCCGGATCCAGGCCGTATCCAGATCTGATGAAGGACCTTCACCTGGACCCGATGACAACGCAGTGCTGAAGTGCCAACTAGTCTCTCCCTATGGAGGATCCCTTTACCACTCTACAGATAAAGCGTTGTCGGGAAACTCAATTCGCGTATCTACCCCGAATTGATAAAATAAAATAAAATTATGTATCAAAAATTATAAGGAAACACCAGTACTTTGTTTAGGCTTGGTTTGTAGGGAATTACAAACCTGCGTACATATATTCAAACGCACATAACTATAGAACCAATTCTTAATGCGCATGTGAACACCATCAGCGTTTCTCACAGGTTCGCGTTTAAAGTCTATGTAGAGAGAATTGTGTCGTCTTAGCGGCCCCTAATTTAATAACAAATGATTGTTGCGACGGAAGCGAATCAATCATAACTAACCTTAGCTGGAAAATAACTTTACTAAAGAACCGCTATAAAGCCAAAACAATCTCTGTTACCATAAATTATACGTTTATCTCTGTAAAGCTGCTTTGAAACAATCTACATTGTTAAAAGCGCTATATAAATGAAGATGACTTGACTTGACTAGTGATTTTTTTCTCCCAGGTTGTTAACTGAATATAACTATAAATATAACTGTTAAACTATAACTATTTGTTAGAATGATGATGATTATGAATAAGAAACCTTATTAGGGGCCAAGCACCGAAGGTGCGGAGGCACCTATTGTAATCGTTAGTGTTCTTATTCTTCTTTTTCTTACGACTGGGAGTCTATGGCAGCCCATAGAACCGATTGCGGGAAAGTTGTAATGGTTTGACGTTCTGATAGAGGACAGTCCCAACATTAAATACACCAATTTTGGTGTGTCTAAGTCATTCCCTCTAGCGCCACCACCTGTCCAAAGTTTCACTCATATTCTGCTAATAACTTTTGAACCGTAAGGCCAATCAACACAATTCAGTCCTGAGCTCATGACGATTCGATTGCGCCCTATGACGTCATTTTCCGTCATAAAATATGGCCGCCATTTTGATCCTTTTATCCATGATAAAAGTGCATCTATCCATGATAAAAGTGAATGTATCCATCATAAAAGTGCATCTATCCATCATAAGAAGAAGGACTATCGGCTGGCCTCGAAGAGATTCTGGCAAAACGTCCGGCGCCTCAGGAGAGGGAAGCAGTGCCCTACCAACGCTGTTTACAGTAGAGGTGGGGAGCTGTTGACCTCAACTGGGGATGTCCTTGGACGGTGGAAGGAATACTTCGAGGATCTCCTCAATCCCGCTGTCACGTCTTCCATTGAGGAAGCAGAGGCTGAGGGCTCAGAGGTGGACTCGTCCATCACCCAAGCTGAAGTCACCGAGGTAGTCAAGAAACTCCTCGGTGGCAAGGCACCAGGGGTGGATGAGATCCGCCCTGAGTACCTCAAGTCTCTGGATGTTGTGGGGCTGTCTTGGCTGACACGCCTCTGCAGCATCGCGTGGTGGTCGGGGACAGTGCCTCTGGGATGGCAGACCGGGGTGGTGGTCCCTCTTTTTAAGAAGGGGGACCGGAGGGTGTGTTCCAACTACAGGGGGAACACACCTCTCAGCCTCCCTGGGAAAGTCTATGCCAGGGTACTGAAGAGGAGAATACGGCCGATAGTAGAACCTCGGATTCAGGAGGAACAGTGTGGTTTTCGTCCAGGCTGTGGAACACTGGACCAGCTCTATACCCTCTACAGGGTGCTGGAGGGTTCATGGGAGTTTGCCCAACCAGTCCACATGTGCTTTGTGGATTTGAAGAAGGCATTCGACTGTGTCCCTCGTGGCGGCCTGTGGAGGGTGCTCCGGGAGTATGGGGTCCGGGGTCCTTTAGTAAGGGCTGTCCGATCCCTGTATGACCGAAGCAGGAGCTTGGTTCGCATTGCCGGCAGTAAGTCAGACTTGTTCCCGGTGCGTGTTGGACTCCGGCAGGGCTGCCCTTTGTCGCCGGTTCTGTTCATAATTTTTATGGACAGAATTTCTAGTCGCAGCCAGGGGCCGGAGGGTGTCAGGTTTGGTGACAACACGATTTCGTCTCTGCTCTTTGCAGATGATGTTGTCGTGTTGGCCTCATCAGGCCAGGACCTTCAGCATGCACTGGGACGGTTTGCAGCCGAGTGTGAAGCGGCTGGGATGAGAATCAGCACCTCCAAATCCGAGGCCATGGTCCTCAGTCGGAAAAGGGTGGCTTGCCCACTTCAGGTTGGTGGAGAGTTCCTGCCTCAAGTGGAGGAGTTTAAGTATCTTAGGGTTTTGTTCACGAGTGAGGGAAGGATGGAACGGGAGATTGACAGACGGATCAGTGCAGGTTCTGCAGTAATGCGGTCGATGTACCGGTCTGTCGTGGTAAAGAAAGAGAATCGATTTACCGGTCAATCTACGTTCCTACTCTCACCTATGGTCTTTCTCCGCAGGGTGGCTGGGCGATCCCTTAGAGATAGGGTGAGAAGCTCGGTCACTCGGGAGGAGCTCAGAGTAGAGCCGCTGCTCCTCCACATCGAGAGGGGTCAGCTGAGGTGGCTCGGGCATCTGTTCCGGATGCCTCCTGGACGCCTTCCCGGGAAGGTGTTCCGGGCGCGTCCCACTGGGAGGAGACCCCGGAGAAGACCTAGGACACGCTGGAGAGACTATGTCTCCCGGCTGGCCTGGGAACGCCTCGGTGTCCCCCCAGAAGAGCTGGAGGAAGTGTCTAGGGAGAGGGAAGTCTGGGGATCTCTGCTTAGACTGCTGCCCCCGCGACCCGGCCCCGGATAAGCGGAAGAAGATGGATGGATGGAGACATTGCAATACAAATAATAGATATTGCATAAATATGCAAATGATATACTGTACATACAGAAACAGAGCAGTATACAATTAACATCAGTTAATGGTAAACTTCTTTCTTGGATCTTGTTTGAATTGACAGGCTATTATAGGCTTGAAATTGAATTCCCTCTAAATGTGTTATGGGCCATGAGGACTGTCTGGTTAGTGAAAATGATCAAAATATGATTTCATCTAGTAAAAGTTAACTTCAAATGGTAATTTGTTTATTTTAACAACAACAAAGGGAAAAGAATGCTACCGATTACAAATGGAATGTTTAATTTTTTTTTTTTTTTTTTTTTTTTTTTTTTGCCTACCTATGAATTAAGAGGCATTGTTAACTCTTACATTCTAATTACATGTACAATCAAGGCATCAGATGAAAGCTTATCTTCCATTCTTTGTTTTGTTTTGCTTATCTTCCATTCTTATCTTCTGCTCAGTTTGTTTCTCGCATAAAGTATCAGGGAGATATGGCTCAAGATTCATGAATATAATTAAACTTTTTTAGCATGTTTGGGTGATTCCGGGGAGTTAAAGCAGAATTTGAGGTAGCATTGTTTTGACCCTAATTACAAGTTTCCAGCAGCTTGTTGACCGGGTTGTCCACCCAGGTTGTGATCCTCAGACATCATTGATATCATTTTTATATGACAACCTTTTACAGCAGCCCATGTCTGCTAAACCCCCTTTGCCCCCTGGGTATAAGGTTGTTTAGTAAACATTAGTTAACTAGTTAATATCAATTAACTATTTTAATGTTAATTTCAACATTCACTAATACATTTTAAAAATCAGTGGTTGTATTAGTTACCAGCACAATGAACTAACATTAAAAACAGTAAGTAACATATTGCTAATTGTTAGGTCATGTGGGTTAATGCATTAATATAGAACTTAATTGTAAATTGTTACAAAAAAAAAAAAAAAAAAAAAAAAAAAAAAAAAAAAATATATATATATATATATATATATATATATATATATATATATATATATATATATATATATATATATATGTATGTATGTATATATATATATATATATATATATATATATATATATATATATATATATATATATATATGTGTGTGTGTGTGTGTGTGTATGTTCACAAATGAGTTCATGGTTAATAAAATAACTAGTATACATTTAAAACAACAGGCCAGTTGTATAAATTAATTATCATAAACAATTCATATAATTGCCATGTTCTTCATTTTCAGGTCCGAAAACTTGCCTTCCAGTGTGCAGTGCAATTAAATTAGGCAAGGCAAGCAAGGCAAGGCAAGTTTATTTATATAGCACATTTCATACACAATGGCAATTCAAAGTGCTTTACATAAAATAATAAAAAGAAATAAGAATAATTAAAACAGTTTAGAAAAATAAAAAATAAAATACAGTATAGTACAAACAGTCGGACGAACAGCGGCACAGTGCTCATTCATTAAATGCATAGCTAAACAGATGTGTTTTGAGTCTGGATTTGAACGTGACTACAGTAGGAGCACGTCTGATCTCCTCTGGAAGCTGGTTCCAGCTGCGGCTGGCATAATAGCTAAAAGCGGACTCGCCATGCTTAGAGTGAACCCTTGGTATTTCTAGCTGATATGATCCTAATGATCTGAGTGATCTGTTGGGTTTATATTCAGTGAGCATATCTGCAATGTATTGAGGTCCTAGGCCATTGAATGATTTATATACCAGTAATAATACTTTAAAATCAATCCTAAATTTAACTGGGAGCCAGTGTAAAGACCTGAGGACTGATGTGATATGTTCATATTTTCTGGTTCTGCCCAGAATCCTGGCGGCAGCGTTCTGTATGAGCTGCAACTGTCTTATGGCCTTTTTGGGAAGGTTTCTCTAAGTCTTGTCTGGAAACAAAGCATCTAATTCTTGCAATATTTTTCAGATGATAGTATGCTGATTTAGTTATTGCTTTGACATGACTACTAAAACTAAGGTCTGACTCTAGTGTCACACCAAGATTCCTGACTTGATTTTTAGTTCTTTGACCCCTAGAGTGAAGGTATGCATTCACCTTGAGAACTTCATCTTTGTTTCCAAAAGCAATGACTTCAGTTTTGTCTTTGTTTAACTGAAGAAAGTTTTGACACATCCAACTGTTGACTCCATCGATGCATTGGCACAGGGAGTCAATGGGGCTGTAATCGTTAGGCGATAGGGCTAAGTAGATCTGTGTGTCGTCTGCATAGCTGTGGTAAGCAATTTGGTTCTTTCTCATTATTTGGCTCATTGGGAGCATATCCTAGGCCGAGTGGCGCAAGAATTGAGCCTTGAGGGACTCCGCATGTCATGGATGTCCACTCAGACTTATGGTCTCCTATACTCACATAATAACCTCTCCCATCTAAGTATGACCTGAACCATTTTAGGACTATCCCAGAAAGCCCCACCCAGTTTTCCAGCCTGTCAAGAAGTATGTTATGATCGACAGTGTCAAATGCAGCACTGAGGTTGAGTAGTACCAGCACTGATAATTTGCCTGAATCAGTATTTAAGTGAATATCGTTTATTATCTTTATGAGTGCTGTCTCTGTGCTGTGGTGCGGTCGGAAACCAGATTAAAAAATTGTCAAAGTATCCATTCGAGCATAAGAATTTGTTCAGCTGATTGAAGACAACTTTTTCAATGATCTTGCCTATGAAAGGAAGATTTGAGATCGGTCTATAGTTGCTTAATATGGTCTTATCCAGATTGTTCTTTTTCAGGAGGGGCTTGACACCTGCAGTTTTCAGGGAGTTTGGAAAACTCCCAGAGAGAAGTGAAGCATTTACCACTTCTAGAAGATCTGCTTCTAAACTGTTTAACACACTTTTGAAAAATGATGTGGGAAGTGTGTCAAGAGCGCAGGTTGATGTTTTAAGGTGCTGTACGGTTTCTTCCAAAATGTTGCCATCAATTTCTATGAAGTCAGACATAGTAACTACTTTCTCAGGTGGTTTGATCTGTCTAACCCCAGGGCAACTCAAGGATGTGCTGATCACCTTTCTGATATTATTGATTTTCTCAGAGAAGAAAGAAGCAAACTCACTGCACTTGTTGTCTGAGAGCATTTCACTGGGAATCTGGCTTGGGGGGTTTGTCAGTCTCTCTACAGTAGCAAAAAGAGTGCGTGTGTTGTTTAAATTACTGTTTATAATATTTGAGAAGAAAGTCTGTCTAGCTTTGCCTAGTTCCATATTGAAAGCATGAAGGCTGTCTTTGTAGATGTTATAATGGACTACAAGTTTTGTCTTCCGCCACATGCGCTCTACTTTTCTGCATTGTCTTTTCATATTTTGCACTGCTGTTGAGTTTCTCCAAGGTGCTTTTTGTCTGCCACTCTTCTTCCTGACTTTAACAGGAGCAATATCATCAAATACACTTTTAACTTTTGAGTTAAAAGAATCAAGGAGAAAATCAACAGAGTCTGCAGATATGCTTGGTGTTAAGGATATAGCCTTCATAAATAGTACACTAGTGTTCTCATTTAAGCATCTCTTATTAACAGACACAGATCTAGCTTCAGTGGCAGGAGAGATCAATATATCAAAGAAAATACAGTAATGATCAGACAGTGCTATGTCCTTAATAACAATCGATGAAATGTAATAGGCACCAGATTAGTTAGGTTTGCTGTACAGCTTTTCAAAGCCTTAGACTTTTTATCTTGTAATAGAACAGCTATAGAGAAAGATACAGGCACACTGGGTTCCCGCTTGTTCTGTAAACATTTGAGAAAGTTACTGTTATCAAAACGGGGACCCGACACATATCACTGGGAGCTGGTATCAGTTGTTTTTGGTTCACCTCGAGCAGATGGAGGAGGGTGTGGGCCCTGGCGTTGTGGCAGAGGCCGAAGAGCTCTCACAGGAGGGGGAGGGCGAGCTGGGCCCGCAGGCTTTGGTGGTAATGGTGCCTGTCTTTTTTTGGTTGGTATCTGGGGGCTTGCAGCAAAAGAGTGGGATAGTCTGGTTCCAGTATACACCAGTTCTTCCATTTTCTGTGAGAAGCACAGAAGTGGCGATGCTGGAGAGAGGGAAAAAGTGTCTGGTGAAAGGGGCTGTTGCTCTGGTGTTATTGGAGGCTGTGATATGCTGTCCTGGCTTCCCTGGCTGTTTTCCAGGAAGTCGTCCTTGGGTGCTGAATCTTCAAGCAGTTCTGATATGTCTGTCTGTGGTGTGCTCTGTGGGCAGGGCTCAGCTGAGATTGTGTCCGTGAGCAGAGGTTGTTGTGGCGGAGTGGTGTTATCATGTCCATTTTGCTGCTGAAGTGAAGTCCCATGGTCATTCATACTGTGTCCAGGTGTGTGTGTGCCGTTCAGATTGAGTGGATTGGCATAAACTGCAGAAGGATGATTGAGGGAGAAGTAGATATTGTCCTTTAACACTCTTGAACCAAGTTTGTTTGGGTGATGGCCATCCCGATGAAACAGTTGTCTCTGACTCCAGAAAAGATTGAAATTGTCAATGAAGTTCACTGCTTTTATATTGCAGGTTTTTTGCAGCCACGTTTGTTCCTCTTGCTGGGAGTGGTCCACTGATGAATGTTTGAACTTTCAGTCTTTTAAGTGTTTCAAAAAGTTCATGGAAATCCTTCTTAAGGAGTTCTGACTGCTCTTTATGAATATCATTCTTCCCCACATGAATGATGAGTCGATTTGCAGTCTTATGTTTCATCAGAATGTTATGAAGTTCCCTGTTTACATCAGAAGTTGTTGCTTGTGGAAGGCAGCACGTAGTTGTATCCCTGCCGCTAATGTTTCTGATTATGGAGTCCCCCACTATCAGAGTCCAGGGCTTGGCTGCGCTCTGAGCTGAGTGCCGCTGTCTGCTCGACCTTGAGCGCCAGTTAGCATCAGTGTTAGCTACTGGCCCATTCAGTCTGTTTTTGATCACATTCATCACGTTTGGGGATTCCTCATTTACATTCCTTAGTACTTCAAATCTGTTCTCAAGATGTATAGGCGGTGGCAGGAGACCAGTGTTTGCAATCCTTGTCAGAGCTGTATCTGGGGTAGAGGATGCTACTGCGGCAATATGTGAGGCTCGTGACAATCTGATGTCTCGAGTGCCTTTGGGTCTCGCTCCCTGTTTGTGCCATCGATTAGTAAGTCGATCGGCTTGTTTCTCTACCTGTCGAGGAGCACTAGTTTCATGGGACTCACCGGTATGCTGAGGGTGTCCATGACGAAGCTCTGGTGTGTGCTCCGTCTGGTTTGGTGGTCCCGTAAGTAACTTTGTTTCAAGAACTGCAATCCTTTGTAAAAGTCTGTGGCAGTTGGTGCAGCAAGTAGATTCCAGAAGAGGCATTTTCTCTTATCCTTGAGGCAGTTGTGTTTTCCTTTCCCGGAATGTAAGCTGGTCGGGTAAAATAATTCTCAGTTTTTGTAGTAATCCAAACTTTGTCGTATGAGCACTGTGCGGATTTGCTGAAGTTAAAATTAGGTGATAAAAGGAAATAAAATAAAGTAAAAAAAAAAAAAAATAAATAAAAAATAGGAGATAAAATGTAAAAGCGATAGAGCAAAGCACGAAGCAGTAAGCAAGAGCGTCCGAACAGTAGCTGAGCAGGAAGTGAAGTGTACCCAGATACCAGATAATTACAGATACCCAGAGTCCTGGAAGACAAATGAGATAGCAGGAAATTACATCTTTCCATAAGCGTATCTCCACATTGTCCATCAGGAAGCCACAAGCAACCAGTTTGGCCAGGGCCTCAAGCTTCAACAAGCAAAATGTGGCCACTTCTTAAAAAAAAATTTTTTTTAAAAAGCAGTGTATTTTACAAGTATGATTTTGCTGCTCAAAATGTCTGGAATATGGATGAAATGGGTGTTACGACCCTGCAAGCTCCAGAAAAGATAAACGCTCACAAGGGGTTGCGGCAGATTGGGGCCATGACATCTGGTGAGAGGTAGATTAGTTACTGTTGCGGTTGCAGTCAATGCACAGGGGAACTATATTCCCCCTTTCTTTATCTTCCCTCAAAAGAAATTTCATGCACACTTTATCTGTGTTTTTAGTTTTCCTACGCCATTTTGGCAATCACACAATGCCATTGCAGGAGTCCAAAGTCCTCCTTTTGTTAGATTCCCATTTGCTTCCCATCTGTCATTGTCTGCACTGAATTTTTGCAAGGAGCATGGTATTGTGATGTTGACCTTTCCACCTCACTGCAGCCACAAGCTCTAGCCACTGGACAAAAGTGTGATCCAGTCTTTCAAAGGTAGACTTAACATGCACTTTGACGACTGGATGAAGACTCATACAGGTATCAATGTTACTATATGACATTCCTGGGGTTGTTGGCAAAGCCTTGCCACAGGCAGCAACCCTTGAAAATATCATGTCAGGGTTTAGATGCACGGGCATCTGGCTCTACAATTGTGACATTTTTAGTGAAGAAGACTTTGATCCATCCTTTGTTACCAACAGGCCAGAACCAACCACTGCCTTAGTGTCCATTCCTGGCTCCTCTGTGCCCGCCACAACTACTGCGCTGACTCCTGGCCCCTCTGTGCCCGCCACCACTACTGTGCTGAGTCATGGCTCCTCTGTATCCGCCACCGCTCTTGTGCTGAGTCCTGGCTTCTCTGTGCCTGCAACCACTACTGTGCTGAGTCCTGGCGGCTCTGTGCCTGCTGCTGATACTGTGCTGAGTCCTGGCCCTTCTGTGCTCCCCAACACTACTGTGCTGCGTCCTGGCCCTTCTGTGCTCCCCAACACTACTGTGCTGCGTCCTGGCCCTTTTGTGCCCCCCAACACTGCTGTGCTGCATCCTGGCCTTTCTGTGCCCCCCAACACTACTGTGCTGTGTCCTGGCCCTTCTGTGCCCCCCAACACTACTGTGCTGCTTCCTGGCCCTTCTGTGCCCCCCAACACTACTGTGCTGCGTCCTGGCCCTTTAGTGCCCCCCAACACTGCTGTGCTGCGTCCTGGCCTTTCTGTGCCCCCCAACACTACTGTGCTGCGTCCTGGCCCTTTGGTGCCCCCCAACACTACTGTGCTGCTTCCTGGCCCTTCTGTGCCCCCCAACTTTACTGAAGGGTTGGGGTCAGAATCCCTTGTCTCTTCAATATATATAAAAAAATATACTTCTGAATGATTATATTATTCCTATTACAAATTAATAATCAAATATAAGCATGTTCACATAATCATTTCTATATTCAATGAGTGATTCAAATCTACTTTTTAATCAAACTTTGCTGTAATTGTTTAACCAGTTTCTTTTAGGAGCATTCCGATGTCTCTATCTGGGCCATGCTGACATAAGGGGCCTTGTAATAACATGTTCTCTCGAGATTCTGAGGGGTCTATCTGTTTCTAGCTGACGAGTTAAAGTTCTAGGGGGTCAAGCTATACGTGAATTTACCTGATTTACAGAAGTGTAATTTCCTCATGTATATTTCTCTAGAGAATAAAGTGAATATTATCTGTACTTCTTCCTGTGGAGTGAATATTTTATCAGCCTGTTTTGGTAGTCTGTTCTGATGATAGCGAGCTCAGGCCCTCTTCAACCTTGAGGAAACTGATTGCCTAGTGCTTTGTTTGTGCATTTGACACTCTGTGCAGGTCCTGTATAGGAGTTATGGAACACTTGGATGTACACCAAACAGACCTGAAGACGCCTTTCTACGACCTGCGAGGTCACCACAGGACTAAATCTAGGAATCGGACGACAACTATCTTGACTAATGGCGTCATACCCTCACTCATATCTATCCATATGTATAGATTTGTTTAGATTTTATGTTCTCTTAGCCAATCAGAAGTAGCAATGATATAATGCATGCCCTTGGAAATGGTATAACAGATGTGAGATTTTGTGTAAGGAAGAGTCTGGCCTGCGACCTCCTCATGAGACTTTGACGCTTGGCTCTACCGATGAAACTGCAAACTATTCTTCAGTAAATTTTTATCTATTTGATTGAACTTCACGACTCCTGGTCTTCTTTCATCATATCTTGTTCTGGGTCCTTAAGCTGTTAGCCCCCAACAGTTTTGGTGGAGGATGAGGGCAACTATCCTACACACTACTGTGCTGTGTCCTGGCCCTTCTGTGCCCCCAACACTACTGTGCGTAAAAGGGGGTTTCCCAGGTTGGTTGATTGGCTGGCGGTCTGCTCGTGTCTGGATGGATGTCTTGGGTGGCCAATCACGTGATGTGCTGGCGGATAGATGGAAAGTCTTTGAAGTTGGAAGCGGGCTTTGCAGTCGAATCGTGGACCTAAACTTTGCAGCAAAACTTAACTTAGAACCGAGACTCTCAACGGAAAAGAAAAGAAACTAAGTAAGAGAAAGATAATTGAGATAGTAGTTAGATGGCTTGAATGAAGCTGTTTAATCCATATTCTTCTGATCTTGATTTGGGTTATTTCGTCTGCTCGTCTACATGGTTACTCGTCTGACTGTTTATTCCGTCATGGCTTCTCCATGATCGTCTATAGTACAAACTCTCCATAGCTTTGTTTGGGATTTTAAACTCAAATGTTTGTCCAGCCTCCTGGATGAGTTCTGACCAATTAGGCACTGTCTTTATTTGAGAGGTGGCATTTTCTTCACCTCTTTCATCGTAAATCATGCGTTATCTGTGATCTCTTTACTCTCCAGCTCTAGCAGAGAGTATAGTGGGTATAGTTTAGACATGATTCCTATTATAAGAATACAAAACATTTTACACAGATTTCAATCAAGCCATCTTCATAATTGTGAACATACAATCGCACTGATAGGAAACAAGACACACTTTCATTCAAACATCTAATAGTTATAACAATTACATGACTTATATGTGATCATAACAGACACATATATAGGATAGACACAATATAGAATTATGTTGTTGAACATAATTCTTTGAATTTTTTTAGCAAAAAAGCTGGCAATATCCCCACTTTTAGCCTTCCTTTTCATGGTTAGGCTCCAGCTACTTTCTTCAACTACTCTTGTCTGCAAAAGTCAATTATGTGAAAACCTCTGGTTATCCTTGTATTACATTACACTGTATGGCCATGTAGCTAATAAGTAGCCTATATAACAAATATAAAATCAGAAAGATTTATCACATGCACACACCAGTTATGTTTAGACTACTTAATCCTATTGTATCTGTTATTTCCCCAGTTGTAACCTGGTTTCATTGCTGTGATATCTGAGAGGAATTGGATTTAATAGGACTGCTTAGCTAATCAAATGATCAATCTCCTAACTGGCACTGTATTGTGTGTTGTAACATAACGTCGGCGTAACGGCGACCATCAGTAAACGTTATGGATACAAACAATATTTAATATTTTTTATCAAGCTGTTCTTGTCTTTACTAAAATCAAAATTAGGCTAATCAAAGGGAAGCGTGCTCTTACAAATCACGAGGGAGCGATTTTACCGCTGATTTTGGCTAACGTAATACTCGCTGTTTTTGCTGATGCTGAATCGTCTTTAGCATACAATACATTCATTACAAATGTAACTAAGTTAAACGTGTGTTTAAACTACACCTGGGGAAACACACTTCTCCTTCAGAGGCTCTGGGGCAGCTCAGTCTCTCCAGTTGGGTTGCAGGGCCACCGCACCGCAGCAGACTCGCTGTGTGTGAGCCAGACTGAGCGAACGCCGCTCTGCACGTTTGAATCAGAGACGTAGCTAAGTATTTGAGGGGAAGGGGGGAGGGGCTAATAATACATTTAAAATTAAAAATTAAATTGTTTACTTTTGGTAAATGTATTGTTTAGTTCATAGTTTTGAGAAACTTGTGGACATAGTGGCAGGTTGTTTTTACAAGTACAGTTTTTGGATCATCAAAGTTAGGGGGGCAGCTGGGGTGGCAAGGCTCTAGAGTGGGGGGGCACTTGCCCCCCCCTTGCCCCCCTGTAGATCCGCCAATGATACTAGGCAACTACCGAATCAGCTGTCCTGTCAGTCTAATCAAGGATTATAGCATGAGCGCTCTAAGCATCTTTGGTTTACTGTTTGCTTTTTATTAACATTGTGGTAGTTACGGTTCGTGAAGTCATACAGCTCCGGGTAACCTGCGAATGCTGTTTTTTTTTTTTTGTTTTTTTTTTTCATCTTGATTGTTTTTTCAACTCAGCATAAACAGCGCGAAAAACGCTCCATGCCAATAGAAAACAATTTTAAAAAGGCGTCTCTCACTGCAAAAAAAAACGCATTCTAGCTGATCGGGGTCTAAGTCTGCTCCGCATTGCTCCTTAGTGGTCAGCTGCTGCAGAGCGTGCCAAAACCGAAATTGCTGATGAGATGAAGAAGATTTGAATTGGTTTGTTTAAAAGTTGACATTTCAAGCTTTCTGTATTTCTCATGTCTGTGTGGCAAGTAGCCTATACGCTGAGTTTTGTTTAACTTTTGTGACACGCTCTAGTTCACAGAGACCGCTGAAAACATGTCCTGATTGTTTTCTTTATTTTTCAAAAGCACAACGTTTTGTTGTTATTGTGAGTTTACACAAAAAAAAAATAGACCCTTACAGTTTTGAATGATGTATTACTCTTATCTGTATCTTGTTGGTAACTTTTTATTCCTTCATCAAAGCAGACCAGGAGACGTTGGGATTGCGTTCAAACAGAAGTTCTTCTTTATTGAGCGTGGCTGCAGTCCAACAATCTAAAGTACATACAGTATGCATTGTATCTTATAGGCATTTTAGGAGGAGGGACTTTTGAAGGTGGAGACAACTCAAAACAATGCAGAGGATGATTTGATTCAATCAAGTGAAAACCAGTTTGGCAGGTTATCTGGCTTGCTCAAGAGAAACAGGCCTTAATCAGCATAACACTATCATTCAAATGATCCATTCAGCCTGACAGTATCACCCATTCCTTCACATGATCACAGAGACAAAAGCACAGCTGTACATTGAGCTTAATGGTCAGGAAATGCATAAAGACAAAGGGTGAGGGTGAGGGTGAGGGTGAGAGTCTCAGCCATTGACTCATTTAGAGAACAAGACTGGCAGGAATGTCTTAATATAATCATCATAACCGCTGCTAAACTTTCTCAGTTTATATTGGAATCTAAATTAAACATTTAATAAATTTGTTATTCTTCAGTCCCCCGTTTAAGAGTTCTTAAAAACTCTCACAAAATACAAATTTAGACACTTAAAAGTTCATTCTTGTAACTTGAAAAAGTTACAGGCACATAGCATGATCTGTGTTGTTCATCTGTAATTGCATGTTGACAGAAACAAACATGCAATTAGGGTCCGTGAAGTCCTTACGAGTAATAGTCTTTTCTGGTTGAAAACTGTTATTTCCTTGTGCTGGACGTGAGTCATTTGTTGGTTGACACACTTGATACTAACAGGTTTCCCAACCATGAAGAGTTATCTTCAGTCATCTGGTGTAATTTTGTTGAAAGATCAAGAATGTCTTGTTGTAGTTTGTTCAAGTTCTCTGATGGATGACTGAAGTTCCCGTAGGTGAGTCTCTGCGTTGTGTATTTTTTCTTTTTCTTTTGTGATAGTTCGTTCAGCAGCTGTCGTCTTGAGGTTGTGGCTTCATATGCAGGTGAGACGGTCGTTGCATATGGGTCTCGGGACAAGTGTTTATCTGCACAGAGTAAGAAAGAAAACAAGAGATGACAGAGCAGTATTTGTTCAAACACTAGGGTTGTAGCAGTATTTGTTTAAATACGGGTTGTATCATTTTCAGAGTCTGCTGTTGTTGTTTCATTCTTTCCCTATTTCTTAATTGATTTGACACCTATGGACCAGTGAGGTGGGGATAAGAGGGGGATGAGGAAATCTTCACCACAAGGTTTTGCCCCCGAGGCCTGTTGCACTTCGGTTCTTCCCTGGGCTCCGCACTGGTCTGTGTGTCCTATTCTGTCCCTGTTGTGTGCACACTGTACAGTGTGTGAGAAAATTGGCACATTTCCATTCTCCAGTGAAACATCAGTCATAGTAGACATCATAATAGAGCATGGGGGTCTGACTTGAATATTTCTGTGGTATAACATTTACAGCTATGATTCCTCTTAACCAGGGTCCCCCAAAGAAAGGCTGAGAACAGTCACTTTCCTTTTGTTCTATTAAACAAAAATCAGTCTTTCGTCTTTGTTGTTGTTTCTGGGGAGATTAAGCACTCACAGCCTAAATGGTTAACACCTTATCAAGCTGCCCCATGAGTTTAACGAGGAGGGAAGGGCCTGCTTCAGAGTAGCAAGCAAGCTGAGCAGAAGCTGAGTAACCTTGTTAACTTCTTTAAAGTTCTTTTTGTTTTTCCTACACTCTTTCATCCAATGCCCAAGTTTACCACAGTAATTACAGCTGCCCTCTCTCTTAGGACGTTTGCGTTTCTGTTCATTATCTGTGTTGACCTTAAAGGATGCTGCTGCAATTTTTTACTCTTGCCTTGCCATCAGAGTCTCTTTCCCAAGTAGCTAACCTGTCCAAGTTGTTTTGCAGAGTTCTACTGGACCATGTTAATTCTAAGTAAGGCAATGCATTTTTATGCTCTGACAAAAGACCCTGAAACCATGCGCGAACTAGAGGACCATTATCATCTAACACCTTCTCTGAAGTGTCAGCAATCCCGCTGTAAGCTGCAGCTGTCTGGCAAAATCTTTCTGTGTACTCACAAACAGTTTCACCCTTCTTCTGTACAAAACTAGTGATCTTCGACCAGTCCACTTTTGGTCCAACAATGTTCGTTAAAACTCTCAGAACTCCCTCTCTCAGTTCATCTTTTCTGGCATTTTGAAACTCAGAATTGTTTACAGCATTTTCAAAATCATTGAATTCTGACTCAGTCAAGATCTGTGATATTAGCTGGGTGACTTCAGCTAGAGACATATCGTAGAGCCGCATCTTTTTGGACAATTCTCTCCTAAACTCAGAAAAATTTCTTTGTACTGATGCCAAAATTTCAACAAGTCTCTCAATATCTTTAGGACCTAAAAATGTTTTGACTGCTTGTAGCTGCAGTATGGGGGTTGCAAATGGAACTGTATCAACCAGAGGTGTGGACTCGAGTCATGTGACTTGGACTCGAGTCAGACTCGAGTCATGAATTTGATGACTTCAGACTCGACTCGACAAAATGTACAAAGACTTGCAACTCGACTTGGGCTTTAACATCAATGACTCGTGACTTCACTTGGACTTGCGCCTTTTGACTCGAGAAGACTTGCTACTTCCCATGAAAACTGGGGAAAAAATGTTCACACGGCCGCGCCGCTCTCAGTTTATCTGCATCTGTGAAAAAATGTGCACCACCTGTATGCATGCAGAGAGCACGCGCGCTGCCTGCATGACATCCAATCACTGTAGTCCCACGTTGTTTTGATTCGACAGCATCTAAGCAGGCACATTGCAAGACAACCAATGAAGCGCAACAAGCAACAACGCGCCAGTTGGCAAAATGATACCGAAGATAGTTTCGTTTGGCTATAAAAATTACGAGGTAGTCGACAAAAAACGAGTTGCAATTTCCAACACATGCAGGTCGAAGATTACAGATGGAGCTGCCACAACGTCCAACTTTGTTCGACACCTGAAGTTGCACAAAGAAAGATAAGTTTTGAAGGAATGCTAAGCACCTTATCGGATGTACCGTAACTTACTAGCTGCTACATATTTACTCATAGCTGCCAACTCTCACGCATTCACCGTGAGACACACGCAATTGACACTTTTCACATACTCTCACGCCACACATCCATTCTCTCACGCACAGAAAAATCGCGAAGCAAAGAGGACACGGAGACCGATAGACTAGACAGAGCAGGTTACTTTATGATATAAAAAAAAACCTCTGCTCTCAGATTCTGTCACTTTTATTACGAAATTCAGACAATAAATACCGTTTTGGCGCTTGTAAATGTGACGCGACAGATCCCTAGCGGCACGTGAACCGATCATCTCTAGCTGATAGTAAATAACGTTAAATGAACACTGTTGAAAGATACAGTACAACTTACCGAAATGTATATTCCTCATACATAATATCGACCAATCAATCAAAGGGGTCAATAAAACAGCTGGAGAACAATTATGTCACATAACATTTACCTCAGGAAAGCCATTTAATGACCATAATATAGGCTATAGTTAGTTGGCTAGAAAAAAAGAGCTATAGAGAGTATTTTGCTAAATATGTGTACTATATTGCATGTTTATTATATTTTTACTTATAACATTAAATAAAGTTGTTATTATAATAAAAAAAAACACATTATATTTAATTTGTGTTATTTTTAACCTTAAATAATACTGCCAGCTGATAGGGCTCTCTGTATATTTACAGCATTAGGTGAGTTGTTTTTTTTCTTGAGAAAAATGAATGCCTATCTTGTGTAGCCTACCTAATATTTATCCAAATGAGTCAATATTAAATCAGATCACAATAATTGAGGGCTTGAGACGAAAAACCATACAAGTCCATATTTTCAATTTTTGAATAATACATTTTTTTTTATTTGGACTCTGAATATTAGGCTACTTTATTTTTTTTTACTTGAAGATAGATAACAAAAGCTTCCCAATTCTAATGAGATAAGATTTTTTAGTATCAATCTTAAAAATAAAAAGTTTACATTAGGTAATTTACATATGCAAGTATATGCCAGGTCCGTGTAATGCTTTACAATTCAGTTTTCAGACCATACAATGCAAATGCAAAAATAAAAAAAAAACAGATGTTAATTTTTCCCTTTTTTCCAGTTATATTATCAATGGATAATTACATTTTCTCCGCTTTTCTTTTCTTTTTTACGGTTTCTAAATTGTAAATTTAAATTAGTTTTTTTTAAATAAATAAAAAACTGATTTTCGTTCTGGTCAAGGTGCATTTTTCAATTTGCAAGGAACATGGGCGAGTCTATTATCATTGAGGGGGAGACCGGGGCAGAACGGAAGTGGATGGTGGTAATTGCGCGCAAGATCATTAGTGTGCTTCTTAAAGCTACACTGTGTGATTTTTACCCCCATCTAGCGGTGAAATTGTATATGACTACCCAGTGAATATTAGTTTCTGTTCCTCTCAATTCCGAGGGCGTTTTAACTCCTATGGTGGCCGAATTATTCCAAGATTAACATGGCTTCCAGTTATCGACTTCGTCCATGACAATAATAAACAATACGTCTAAAATGAATAAAACTACAGGACAGGTGTCAGGAGGTAAACGTTACCCTTGGAATTGGCTATCCCGGCATAATCAGATTAGGCTAACGTTACAATGTGTACAAAGTAAAAGCAATTAAAAATAACTAAAATTCACAGTGTCCTTTTTTTTATATAGCTTAAAAAATTTCGCCTTTAAAACTATTCATCACCTGTGATCCGTCGCAGCACAGATTTATGTTACAAGGAAAACAATACTTTTTCACCATCGACGCGAGAATGAAGTTATACTAGAGGTCGTTCTGGCGTTATGCACAACCATGCTATGGTTAGACAAGCAACTATAAAACTTCGAATTTACACGAATGAATTACAACAGGCTGAATTACCTGTCGAGAAGAAAGCAGGCAACCTCGGCGTCCGTTTTAAAATCTTTTCTCCTCATGAGCTCTTTCCATCTGTGAAAAGTTACTCCAATATTGACTATGGTCTTGCTGATTTGTCTGTCGCATTGACGTTTTAATTCTCTCTTTCAAATGTGAGTATGCACGCACACACACACACACACACACACACACCACACTATCTTTCAAATCTGCCGGCACTCGCGAGTAATCTCCCCCTCGCATTCGTCACGGTGTCACTGAGTGAAAAACGCGAAAGGCGAAGCTTGAATTTACAGGTATGTCCCTCTTTGGCTAATGTAGTTTCAAGATGGAGGGGCAACATGGCGACCGGCATTCGAACCCCTCACCCGTATGTACTTTCAATGGCAGATTATAAACTTAAGAGAATACTTTATTACTTGAAAGAAGTAAATATACATTAATAAGCACATATATTTTTGAAAGAACTAAGTGTTTTTTGCTAAGAATCAACTAAAAAAGTTACACAGTGTAGCTTTAAGCAAGTCGAGAGTGATAAACATGGATGACCTGTTGCAGTTCAGTTTACATCACGGTGCTAAACGGCTGACCATAAGTGCCAGAGATATTTCTCGGGATCGGCTGCAATCTATTTTTAAGGTAACGTTATTAATACACACTTTTAGTAAACCCTGTCAGCTAGAATAGCGAAGTTACCAGACCGATAGTCAATCAGTCGCTAAGATTGTACCATTATTTTTAGATGGAGCCGGAGAGCATATATCTGGAGGATGACATAACAAGGGAAACCTATTTCCCAAACCCAAACGGCGTGTTTCAGACCGATATAATGCGTCACCGAGGATCATTTGCTGTATGTGGCAGTACTAAAGAGCACACCACCGCGGCCGCCATGACGCCAATCGCTGCCTCATGTGGCCCAAGTCCTATGATTTCTTCTCAATGCCACAGTACACCTTTTAGGCCAAGAGGGAACGTTAGCAATCCAGGTAACACTTTCCAGAACCCGCTGAAGCGTACAAGATCAGCAAGGAAACAGATTTATGTTGCCGACATTGAAGACAGTGGGAAGATTTCACCATACAGTAAGTGTATTATTTTCTGGGAAATAAATCTTTTAATGTTTTCATTTCAATGTCCTTTAAGCAGTTGCAATGATTGATAGTGTGTTGTTGTTGTTGTTTCTCACAGCCACCGTGCACGTTACAATATCAGAGGGTCAGGGTGTGCAACTCGTGGGGCAAACTGTACAGGAGTACTTGAATTCTGCTGACTGTTACACCATCTGTGACGTCAAGGGTCTTGCAATAGCAGATACTTCTGAGACAAAAGGTAATACAACATTATTATTATTATTATTATTATTATCGTTATTGCTGAAATAGTAACATGGCTTGCAAAAAAAATGGTGTTAGAACTACATACCTGTGGTATAACTGAGCCCCTGGTGTGATATAAGGTTTAGTGACTGCATCTACTTTTGATAGTTTGATAGTAAGATCCTTTTATTTTTTATTTTAGATTTGGAATTTTGGAAGTCATCCAGTCGCAAGATCTTCGCCATTAAAAGCAGTGACTTGGTGAAACTTAAAAGACAGGAAAACGTGTCTAAAAGGAAAAGGTGGGTTTTTATATATATAATAATTAGTCCTCCCCAAAATTAAAATACTCATTTACTCACCCTCATGCTATCCCAGGTGTATATGGCTTTTATTTCTTCAGATAAACACTTTTTTTTTTTTTTTAGTAACTAATCCATCTCTGTGAGTCCATACAATGCAAGCTTATGGGGATTTAAAGTTGACAATTAAAACATCGCACAGTTAATATGACTGTAATCTATGAAAACCTAAAGGAATCAATGTCTTCTGAGGCTGAACAATAGGTGTGTCAAAATAAATGCAAATAATTTAAACTTTAATATAAATATAAAAAAAATAATCACTTCTTGCCAACTGTCATATTGCACACTCATGAGATAGATGTTGTGAAGCGTGATGCACGTAACAGTTCCTGTGTGTGGTTCTTGAATCATAAACTATCTAATTGCCTTTCACTTGCATTACATGGACTCAGAGTTGGTCTATTTCCCTACAAATCTGGCATGAGATGAGGGT
Organism: Vimba vimba; assembly: GCA_022828995.1. Lineage (NCBI taxonomy): Eukaryota > Metazoa > Chordata > Actinopteri > Cypriniformes > Leuciscidae > Vimba > Vimba vimba. Next base: position 21,126,514 of record CM040824.1, on the reverse strand, counting down.
GAGTAAAGGACTAGATCATTTTCCTTTTTGGGTGGGCTATCCCTGTAAAAACCAGGGTAGGAATATTTTTGGAAAGGATATTTTGTGTATGCTCAGATATTGTTTTGTAGAATATAACTATGCAATCCTATAAGTTTTAAATTGTAAGCAAAGCAGATTTTACTGTGACCTACATTAACTGTTGAAAGATATTTTACATATTGTTAGATATGTCGCATATTATGTCATAGAAAGACTAACGCCCGTTTCACACATACTCCGTGTGCAGTCCGTGTTGCGGTGCAGGAGCAGCATGCCCTATAGTGCTTTCACATATGCTGCGTTTGCAGTGTGTAACTGATCCACGGCTATACCACAAACGCATATAGCCGACTCACCATTTTGATTTCAAATCCAGAAGTTATAATAAACTTTTATTTAAAAAAGGAAAAAATAGACTTGGTACGGAAACAATAAATGCACTGCTGTATATGCAGCGCAACTGGAACGGATCGACAGACTGCATCCGCGTGCAGTGTGAAAGCTCTAACCTGTTAACATGGGTACGGAAAAAAACACGCACTGCAAACGGAGTATGTGTGAGATGGGTGTAACTGTGTTTGCATGTGTGCTAATTGGTGCTTTTTCACTTGTTTAGAGTTGAAACAGAGGAAAGTGAAGTGCTGGAAAGCCTTCAAGAAGTTGAGTTGGAGGTCAAGAATGCTGCTGCACGCATAATGGAGAAAGTTGATGAACAATGCAGTGAACTGAACATTGTTGGCACTCAGGTTAAGGGCAGTGTGGCACAACTGTTTGATGTTCTAGATTCAGTGAGTCAGAAAGTCACTGGTTTATCTGACACATTTCAGATCATGTCCTCTCTGAAAGAAGCTCTGAGCTGCCGAATGTGTACCAGCATTCCTAATACGACCATTGTAGTTACTGCATGCTGTGGCCAAGTGGCTGGGTGTGGGGAGTGTGTGCAGACCTATCTCAATGACAACGATGCCTGCCTTTTCTGCAAGACTGCAGGGTTCTCCAGCAGACTTGTGTTTCTCAGGGGTCTGAGTGAGGTGCTGGAAAAATTTAGATGATTATCTTCTAAATGGAAGATCATCCCATGCATAGGGCTGGGCTATATTATCGACGACATTGCTATGCGCATCTCGTCAGTGAAGCCGGTTCCTTGATTAGTAGTAAATTGCCATCACCTGCTTTCAGATGGAGCGGCATTTACTACACCGAGCCCTAGTTCACTGAAAAGCTGAGCCATATCGCATTAATTATCGCAGGTATATCGCGTGCAATAAATAATGCGATATGGCTCATCCATCTGAAAGCAGGTGATGGCGATTTGCTACTAATCAAGGAACCGGCTTTACTGACGAGATGCGCATAGCAATGTCATCGATAATATAGCCCAGCCCGAAGCAGTTAAAGCCATTACAATGGCAGCATTCAATTTAGTTCAGATAAAAGTTCTGTCAGTTTATGGTTCTCTTATGCCTAAACTTTTTGGCATAAAACTTTTTAGGGCTTCATGCACTTTTTTTTGTGGCAGATGTATAAGTGAATTTGGTCATAGTTTAACCATGTGATCATCACTAACAGTTATCTTAATATTCCAAACTTTTTAGGGCTTCATGCACTTCATTTTTTTTTTTTTTTTTTGGCAGATGTACAAGTGAATTTGGTCATAGTTTAACCATCTGATCATCACTAACAGTTATCTTAATATTCCAAACTTTTTAGGGCTTCATGCCTTTCATTTTTTTTTTTTGGCAGATGTATAAGTGAATTTGGTCATAGTTTAACCATCTGATCATCACTAACAGTTATCTTAATAGTCCAAACTTTTTAGGGCTTCATGCACCTCATTCTTTTTTTTTTTTCTTTTTTTTTTGTGGCAGATGTACAAGTGAATTTGGTCATAGTTTAACCATCTGATCATCACTAACAGTTATCTTAATATTCCAAACTTTTTAGGGCTTCATGCACTTCATTTTTTTTAATTTTTTTTTGTGGCATATGTATAAGTGAATTTGGTCATAGTTTAACCATCTGATCATCACTAACAGTTATCTTAATAGTCCAAACTTTTTAGGGCTTCATGCACTTCATTCTTTTTTTTTTTTTTCTTTTTTTTTTGTGGCAGATGTATAAGTGAATTTGGTCATAGTTTAACCATCTGATCATCACTAACAGTTATCTTAATATCTTAATATTCCAAACTTTTAGGGCTTCATGCACTTCATTTTTTTTTTTTTTTTTTTTGTGGCATATGTATAAGTGAATTTGTTCACAAACATGTGATCACCACAAACAGTTTTATTACAATATTTTACTTTGAGTGAATGCTTTTACTTGCAACTTTTCTGGAGCATAGTTAACTAAGGAGTAATATTTCAATTTACTTTGTTGAACATTGTCATTTCCAGATACTTGATTATGGTTTTCGCTTGTCAGTATTTCTATTCATTAAAAATTAGCAAGTTCTGATTTGCAAATTGACTAATTAAGTGTGCTTGCTGAAAGCAGCACACTTACTGTTCTTATTAAGTTTTCTTATTAAGTGTGCTTGCTGAAAGCAGCACACTTACTATTCTTCTTAAGTTTTCTTCTTCTTCTTCTTCTTATTATTATTATTATTCCCGGGAGAAAAATTTTGGCCAGCTCCTGCGCCTAGGCCCTTTGAGACAGAGACACCGTTCCAACTTTAAAATGTACGGTCAGTACCAGTGTAAGTTGCTCGCGAAGATGACATCACGAGTCCATGTCATTTGTCCGCCACACTTGATTGAACAGAAAGCGAAACTAAATTTTCACAGGTCACAAATTTAGTCCAAACTTCACGAAACTGGACGTACATGATCCTTGGACCAAGCCTCACAAAAGTTACTAGAAGGATTTTTGATTTTCGGAAGCGTTTGCCCGTCACAGCCAAACGAAATCGGCGGCGTAGTCGCCAAAACAGGAAGTAGTTCATATTTCAGGAACGCTGTCACGTATCGAAACCAAACTTTGTACATTAACTCAAGACTCCAATGTGAGGATGTACAAGATACATTTTTTTTTTTAAAAATCCAAAATTTTACATCATTTGGCAACCCCCCCCCCCCCCCCAGCTATTTGGTCAGCTCCTGCGCCTAGGCCCTTTGAGACAGAGACACCGTTCCAACTTTAAAACGTACGGTCAGTACCGGTGTAAGTTGCTCGCGAAGATGACATCACAAGTCCATGTCGTTTGTCCGCCATAGTGGATTAAACAGAAAGCCAAACTAAAGTTTCACAGGTCACAAATTTGGTCCGAACTTCACGAAACTGGACGTACATGATCCTTGGACCAAGCCTCACAAAAGTTACTAGAAGGATTTTTGATTTTCGGAAGCGTTTGCCTGTCACAGCCAAACGAAATCAGCGGCGTAGTCGCCAAACAGGAAGTCGTCCATATCTCAGGAACTCTGTCACGTATCGAAACCAAACTTTATACATGAACTCGGGACTCCAATGTGAGGAAGCACAACATCTGAATTAAAAAAAAAATATATATATTTCAGGCTAATAGACAAACCCATTTACCTATGTCTATGCAAGAGTTTCCTCACACTTTTAATGTTAATGCATTTAGACAGTAGGTGGCACTGTTGTATTACATTTCACAGAGCTGCCAAGTCAGTGTATAGACTGTATTCGTTTTTACTAGGTTTGTCTTAATAAATGCAGGCATGAATTTCGTTTTTTGCATTGGTCTAAATTAATCATCATCTGTATTTATTAATATATACAGATTTGTATGCATGAATTGTGCATTTCCAGTTCTCAAAGCAGTTAATAACAAAAAAACAAAACAACACTTTATACAAAATACATCATGCTCTTCTTCGCTAACCAAACAAACAATTCATTGTCTGTGGCTGTGTTTGTGCGCACGGGAAATATGCTGCGCATAACAATAGAAAACAAGGAGAAACGCGCAGTCACATGCTCAAACAATCAACAACGTCGCTCTAGAGGTGCGTTGTGGACTGCAAAGTGGACTTCACAGGGTATTCCGCCATCTTAAGTGAGATTCTAATCCAAAGGGAGCGAACATGTTCAGTTCGAAGGGCACTGCGCACGGCATAGGGAATAAGGGAACATCGATACAACACTTCACAGGAAGTGGAGAGCGATGATCACGCAACTGTCATTTCGCGCACCACGTCATCACCAGTCAGAACGGTGCGTTGTGGACTGCGAAGTGGACTTCACAGGGTATTCCGCCATCTTAAGTGAGATTCTAATCCAAAGGGAGCGAACATGTTCAGTTCGAAGGGCACTGCGCACGGCATAGGGAATAAGGGAACATCGATACATCACTTCACAGGAAGTGGAGAGCGATGATCACGCAACTGTCATTTCGCGCATCACGTCATCACCAGTCAGAACGGTCATAACTAACGATGGAGGAGTTTACGTATTTGTGTAAGTATTCATACATTTCGCCATTGTTATACAAATGACAGTATTTTAACGGTTATTGTTGTGAATATTACATATACTATTTTTGATGATTATAATTTACCTCAGTGAATGCAGCCAGCTTAGCTAGTTTGTGAAGTAAAGTGATTTTATTTTAGGTAGTTGTAAAATAGTGCAATATAATTGTAAATATATAATATAATAATAAAAATTAAAATATGAATGTAGTCCTATATATATTTATGTTATTTCATAATCTGCGCGACTCCGTCGTTGACTGAGCGGGTATTGTCAGTGAAGTCCACTTCAACTGATATACCGTGCTCGGGGAGTAGGGGAGCAGTGAACACTGCGTATGGACCCTGTCGAATGGAACGCACATTAGATGTGTAAAAACAAGTGGAAAGCGCGAGCGCGCCGCTGTCTCCTTTCCACAAGCTCTTGTTCTCCTGTGGCGTCTGTCGTTGCTATGCAACCGTGAACCGCGCTCTCCATGATGACAAGAGCTGTGTCTGAAATTGCTCCCTATCCACTATATAGTGCACTATTTAGGATTTTTGATTTTCGGAAGCGTTTGCCCGTCACAGCCAAACGAAATCGGCGGCGTAGTCGCCAAAACAGGAAGTAGTTCATATTTCAGGAACTCTATCACGTATCGAAACCAAACAAATTTTTTTTATTTTTTTTATTTCAGGCTAATTGACAAACCCATTTACTTATGTCTATGCAAAAGACTTTCACCTCACACTTTTAATGTTAATGCATTTAGACAGTAGGTGGCACTGTTGTATTACATTTCACAGAGCTGCCAAGTCAGTGTATAGACTGCATTCGTTTTTACTAGGTTTGTCTTAATAAATGCAGGACCTGAATTTCGTTTTTTAACAGTGTTTGTGCGCGCGGGAAATATGCTGCACATAACAATAGAAAACAAGGAGAAACGCGCAGTCACATGCTCAAACAATCAACAACTTCGTCTAGAGGTGCGTTGTGGACTGTGAAGTGGACTTCACAGGGTATTCCGCCATCTTAAGTGAGATTCCAATCCGAAGGAGGCGAACATGTTCAGTTCGAAGGGCACTGCGCACGGCATAAGGAATAAGGGAACATCGATACATGATTTCACAGGAAGTGGAGACTGATGATCACCCAACTGTCATTTTGCGCACCACGCCATCACCAGTCAGAACGGTCATAACTAACGTGTGTGTAAGTATTCATACATTTCGCCATTGTTAAATGACAGTATTTTTAACGGTTGTTGTGAATATTACATATACTATTTTTGATGATTATAATTTACCTCAGTGAATGCAGCCAGCTTAGCTAGTTTGTGAAGTAAAGTGATTTTATTTTAGGTAGTTGTAAAATAGTGCAATATAATTGTAAATATATAATATAATAATAAAAATTAAAATATGAATGTAGTCCTATATATATATTTATGTTATATCATAATCTGCGCGACCCCGTCGTTGACTTTCTTTGATAACGTTTGCACGGGGCGTTTCAAATGAGTGGTTATTGTCAGTGAAGTCCACTTCAACTGATATACTGTGCTCAGGGGGAGTAGGGGAGCAGTGAACACTGCGTATGGATGGACCCTGTCGAATGGAATGCACCTTAGATGTGTAAAAACAAGTGGAAAGCGAGCGCGCCGCTGTCTCCTTTCCACAAGCGCTTGCTGTCCCGTGGCGTCTGTCGTTGCTAAGCAACCATGAACTGCGCTCTCCATGATGACAAGGAAGTAGGCTATCAGCAAAAGATTAATTGATTTCTAGCCCTTGCATTAGCTTTACTACTAGATATATTTATGGAGATGAAAAATAATAAGGCGCCCTGTACTGCTATGATCAGCTGTTCGGCCGAGCATTCAATGTTGTTACGCTGTAAGCTGATCAGTTGGTTCGTTGCTGCCACGCTCTATCACTCGCACACCATAAAGAGCAAATTGTTTTTTAATGTTTCAATTTCGTGAAATTACATTTCATTAAAATGATATAATTTGGAAGCAAATAATTTCTTCACAAGCAGCTCATTATGACTCAATGTTAGAATGCTGCACCTACACATTTGATAGTGTGAATATCAGCGCAACGCAGACCACTGCATTGACAGCGTGAAACATATGATCTGTCTACGGCCAAGACTCAGCGGAAGACAGACAATGCCAGTCCAGCGCTGATTGAGGAATTAAATTCAAAAATAAAAGACAGTTTGTCTATTTTTATTAGTTTGTCAAATCTTTTTTCTCGCATCTGTGAATTTATTTTTTAATCATTTGTTCTGAGATGAACCAAATATATTTGTGCGGGAATTTCTCGCACTATAAAAGCTAACCTTGCTGGAATGGTTAATTATGCGCAATCCCCACATTCCCGCACCGAAATTCAAGCCCTGAAATGGCAGCGGGGTGTGTAACTCTAGCATATGGCGCATATGTCATATAAAGTTAGGCAAGGCCAAACAGTGTTATCCATGTTGTTGCGATTGCATCGCTAGAGTAAGCTAATAGTGAAACTGATAGCGTTTTTCATTTAATTACAATATGAGTTGTAACTTCAACAGTAATAAGTTCAACTTCTTTTCAATAGGCTACTATTGCATCACCCAAAACACTCCCACTCTCTGCTGTATATTCATAACCAATTATTTCAAAACCAACAACCAAGCCACATAAACAATGCCATTGGCACTAGTCTACATTGCAGACATGTCTCTTAATGCACATAACTTTTCACCTTTTTGCACAATCTTGAAAAAAGTACTATTGTTGAAATTCTCAGATCAAGCAAACTTCAACGCACCCTTATCCACTACCTGCTAACGTTAGTGCACTGCACCCGAGCAAGCACACTTTGCAGTTCCTCCGGAAATGCATTTTTCTAGTTGTGTTCATTATTGTTGTTTTTTTTTAATATAGTGATTGTCTTAGTCTTTTATTTAGTGCCTAATTATATTCCAACGAACTCTCCCTGCGTTGTGACCTTAAGACCCTGTGACCTTAAGATACTCTGTCATGCCAATTAAGAACAATCTGACAATATATGATGAGGTATATAGAGACATTTGCTTGAACTATGGACTGTTTGACCAGTTAAGAGTTGACCATGGTCGTGAATTTTATTTGTGTCTTTATCAGCAGGACAATCTCGAGGCCCTTCGAACCAATACCCAGCGTCTTCCTCTCATTCAAAGTCAGTCCAGGCAAAACCATGCCGCTGAAAGAAAGTGGGTAGAAATAAATGCACGCATGAACTATCCTATCAAGCATGCTTTGTGTTATCTTACGAACAATGGTTTCTTGGACATGGATGATCCATGTGTCAAGCACTGTGTATCTAGCATTGCTTCTAAATGCTGCTTGGTGGGATTACAGAACTTCGTTCCTGCATGGAACGCACACACAATTCCACACAAGGGCATTCCTGATGTTCTGTTCGCAGCCCATCTGAGGACCGCACGAATCCAGTCTCACCTTATACCACCTGACGAGGTCGCGGCAGCAGAATATATTAGCAATGGAGGGAGTTTAACATATCCATCTCCCTATGGACAAGACCCCCTTGATGGCTACCCTGACCGCCAACTCCAGAGGGAAAATTTGTGGTCGTCGACATATCAGTGTGATCATATTTTTTATGACACTCTCGTGGGTAACAGTGGTGTCTTTTGGGATGCTTTGCACATGTACATGAACATTACACACCGCTTGGAGCCATAGGTCATAACAATGATATAGGCTATAATTCAGTTGATGTAGCCTATTCCAGGGAAAATGTAGCTTATTCCAGAATCATTAGATCTTGTTCAGAAGGTGTTATTAGTATTTTTCTTTTCTAAGTTTTCTATTTTTCTCAATAAAGCAGTTTTTGGGATAGTAGTCATTGCTTAATTTATAATTTGGGAGGTCCCGGAGCGCAGAGGGACTGGGATGGGGGCGGTGGATCCGGCTACTCCAAACGCAGGTTATAGGTAACGGAACAAACACAAGTTACACTGCAGTGCTTCTCAATTTTTTTCAATAATGTAGGCTACCAGGCTACCCCCATTAAAAAAAAAAAAAATCTAAAAAAGTAGCTATAGGCCTGCCTATAGATAATCACACAATTGTGCCGTAGACCCGATATGCAAACGAATGACTTATTTGAACCATTCACTTTAATGGTTAAAGCAACTGATATGTCCAACTCACGAGACGTCTGAATCGGTGTATAAAAAATAGGGTAACACAACACTTAGGCTATATTAGTTAGGCCATTTTAATAAACTGCGCACTGCACTTCTTGCAGCATTGTTAATGTTAATTTTAATATTTAGGCTAGAGAGTCTGTATGCCTACTATGTGTTGTAGCCATTAAATAAGCGCATTTCATATTTGTTAAAATATAATATTTTTTCCATCAATGCTGATTATGAAAATTGAACGGCATGATGGTCCGTAGAAAGCCTTAAGGCAAGACATTTCTTTAAAGTGAATTTCGTTTTGTAAATTAACTCTTAAAAATGATGGGTTAAAAATAACCCAACTTGGGTTGTTTTGTAACCCAACCGCTGGATCAATATTGCACCAGACCAACAGTAGTTATTTTGACCCAGCAAGATGGGTCGGTCATATTTAACCCAACAGATGAGTTAAATATTCTAACCAAATGCTGGGTCAAACTAATTACAATTATGGGTTGATTTAACTACATATTAGTTATATAGTGTACCCAAATGCTGGGTCAAATTAATTACAATTGATTTAACTACATATTAGTTATATAGTGTACCCAAATGCTGGGTCAAATTAATTACAATTCTGGGTTGATTGAACTACGTACTTGTTATAAAGTGTACCCAAATTCTGGGTAAAATTAACCCAAATGCCAGATTAATTCTAACACATTACAGTACAATTTAAGAAAATAAATTGCAATAGACTACCAATAGCTATAAAACTGTTAAACTACAAACTTAGAACAGAATACATGCTAGATTTATGCATATATTATGCAATAAACACTTAAACAATACAAAAACAAAACAACAATGGAATCTTTGAAATTTGTTTTATTATATAACATTAATTAATTGCAACAATATAGTGGAACTGGTGCAGTTCATATAAAAAATATAGTGGAACTGGTGCAGTGGAGATTTGCATGCCTTGGCCTCATGGAGGTATTCCACCATGTTTATTCCAGGCTAAAAAAGAAAGAATACAAGAGAGCGAGAGTTAGAGAGTGCAAGTGAGTAAGGACCAAATGTCTACCGACTACTATAGTATAATTAAAATATAGACATTGTGAGGACCATTTTCCTGGTCCTCACTAGAGAAATTGTTTTATGACAAAGTCTAGTTAGCTTTACAATTTGGAAAAGATTCAGTGCATTTATAATTCAAAAAGTTGAACTGTAATAGTTTACATCTCATTGCACATAACAAAATACTTTTTGATTAAGTCTTAGAGCACATTACAGAAAACAATTTAAAAAAAACATTCAGACCTCAATTGACCTAAAAAGCCATAAATTGATTGATGATATATCATTACAATAAACATGCTCAGAAAACGAATGAGGCCCACCCTATCTGACTATCCTATCTGGCCGATGGGCAGCGGGGTTAGGTGGTCAGATAGATGGGCCACAAATGCTTTGTAGATTTAGAAGACTTCTTTAGAGTCAACCTCATAGAGTCAGATCCAAATGGGTTAAAATACAAAAGTGTCAACTTTCTGATAATTATGTTAATTTCTGCACTCAATACTTTTTTGGTGCCTGTTTTAGAACAAATTACTGCATCAGTGTGGTGTGGTACAGAGGTTACCAGCCTGTGGCACTGCTGAGGTGTTCTAGAAGCCCAGGATGCTTTGATAGTGACCAACTTAAGCTTATAGAACAGCCATTTTCCGAATACTGTCAGGCTATATTTGATGCCTGTCCCCAAAAGTATAGTAAAAAAAAACCTGGATATGCATGTGCGCGTGCACAGTCTTGAGCTCAGATCTGTTGATAAAATGAATAAAGTTTCCCCTTTAGATGTGCTTGAGGACTTACAGGCTTATGGTCGATGAAGGCCAAGCTGCATTCCTGAATGGTGTGGCAAACCACTTTCGCAACGCGGCCATGGCCAACTCTCCAAGTTGTAGGTGGAAGCAAAGCTGGCAGCTGCCTCAGGGCGAGTTCCTCAACATCATCTGTAAGACATAGGTGTCAATACAATGTGGAATGGCATACCTGTGATTTCACAATCCCCGCAATATCGTCGCATAAATATCCTGCATATTCCATCGCATTTTTTAAGAAAACGTGCCACATAATCAAGGATTTTTGCCCGCAACAATCACAAAAAAACTATGCGTTTTTCTGGAGGGACTGGTTAATGTTATTAGTTACACCGGTACCGCTGTGTTGACTCTGCTGTGAAAACTTGGCATTTTTTGTACCCAATTAGCATAAAGAGGCTGACGGATTTATTTAACTATTCCTATGATGATATCACTCACTATTCTCTATTCACTAAGTCACTATTCTGGCCAAAATTATATTAAACGTTTTTGGTCAAAAAACTTAAAAAATGTTGGAAAGAGGAATGCTTGAAATATGATTGTTTTGCTTCATCAAATAATCATTCCGTTTAATAATTACCTGGTATGAGAGCCCTTGCAAGAGCGCCATCAACTTAAGTTATAAAATATAGAGAAAACAATCCTCCCTCTCTACAATTCATATGACAAATTGCATAAAGTTACATGTAAATTGTCTATGTTATTACTGCACAATAATATTTGTGGCTGCTCACTGCATAGAGCACAGAAATATATTATATATTTCTTAAATGTTACAGGCCCCGCGCAGAAGGCCAAGTAACGTTAACGTTAGAGAGACAGTTCTGCAAAATAAGTGCATCCGATCTTTATATGTATTCATAACTTAAACCAAACACAAATAAAAGTAAACTCATAATGAACACTATAACCTTGTAACTGGAGTCAATTTGAATCGATTAAACGCATTTCACAATAACCTCGTGTGTTACAGCGTTCACAAAATGGCGGACAATCTGCATAGACCTATATTTAACATATTCACAACCCCGAACGTCATTAACGTTACCCGAAATATCTGCGGTATGAACATACATTTACATTACAGATCTCGTGTGCATATTATCAAGTTGTTGTAACAATAGTACCTGCAAAATAACAGGACAAATTGATAAAACAGGTGACACCGCGTCACGTCGCACCAAATCCTCAGAAGATGTGAGGGGGCGCAGGCGCGCACAGAGTCCTCCTTTCAGTTTTCAAAATTGTCCCGGTTTCTCACCACAAAAGACTATATTCTTACACTAATCCTTTAATGATTTACTTTCAAGTCCCACATCTCCACATGAATAAAAATAAACTTTTGCTAACACCTTACAAAAAATGTAATTCAGACCAAATAAACAGGCTATCCGTGCTGATAACGGCTAAATGGCTAACGTTAGCTACGTTGTTAGCCAAACCAACCAACTAGCCTCGACATCGACAATATACAGATAGTAATTTAATAGGTAACGCAACACAGACAATGTGAATTAGACATGTAGTGTACACATACCTTTTATTATTTGTTTGCCTCGCTGGATGATCAGTCAGGTTCTCTGCTGTGACGAGCGCTCTGTGTGTGGACTCTGGTGACGATATGATGACGTTCGAAGCACAAACAACCCACGTGCTGGGTCAAACGATATAATGTTGGGTTAATGGATTTTGACTCAACACATGAGTTGCACAAAATAACCCAACTTCCATATAAATAATCCATAATGGGTAAAACATTACATAACCCAGCGGTTGGGTAGATAAAATAACCCAGCATTTTTTAGAGTCTTAATTTTAATTAATTTTTCATCAACCAACTGCCTAGATATTATAAAAAATAAAGAGGCAAATAAATGTGATCATGATATGGAACAGCGGGAACGATTGTAGGCCTATTGCACGTGAACTTGAGAAGATCTCATCATAAATTAACCGAAGCTTATGCCTCACAGTCACAGTCATGAGGAACTATAGAAAGCTTGAAATGTCAATTAAACAAAATAATTCAAAACTAAAAGAAATAGCCGACTGTCTGATTATGTAATCCATTATGTGCATGTTTTGTTTAGACAACAAAATGATAAGAAAAAACATCGTCTTTAAAAATGTATGTTTTAGTTAGCCTATAAGTCACTCAGAATGTTAGCCTATAAATAAGTTGTTTTTCTCAAAGTTTTCATCCTAGTTTTCATGTAGCACCTGTAACATAGTATGGAGTTGTAAAAAAAAGTTGTGTTCTAGTGCCATGTCATTTATGTGACACTGACTGAGCGCACTTGGGTTGGGCCGGATTTCCCGATAACGATGTATTTTAGTTCTTAAGAGTTTCTGTGCAAGGTTAGAGAAAAATGTAAATGTAAAAAATGTACTTGCGTTCAACGTGCTACTCAAGAGTCGCTGTCCATTCGCGAAGTGCTAGAATATAATCTTATATGGAATCGTATTCTGAACGTTTAACCTAATAACCGTCATCTGTTGTGGATTATTAGCAATCAAGACAAGTCTATAGGCTAAAAAGCACTATAGGCGTAGTAGCCTACCTGGCAGAGGCACTGACCAAAAAAAAAAATATATATATATATATATATATAAAATTAGGCTACCTTTCAAAACCATTAAATGTCCTTTTAGAGGAGATAGAGCGAAACAAAGATGTTATTTTTAACAGATTTAAAGGACACCTTACAAATAAGGAAAAACAAAACGTATGTGAGAACATTTCTACCAAACTAAGTGAGAGTGTTCAAAGATCAGGGAAGGAGGTCCGCAAGAAACGTGAAATAGCCTACATGGCCCACATTACTTCTTTTATGATTTTGTTTAAATTGTGTAGGCCTAGCCTACATTCACTTAATTTTGATGTGTAGGCTATTTATATTTTTTCTTCCCTTTTTAATTATTTTATTTATAATTTAATAAAAAATAAAATAAAATAAAAACTAGTAGGCCTAGCCTATAGGCTACAATAAAGTAGCCAACAATCAAAATCTTATTTTATTGCCTACTCACGTTGCAGAGTAATCTGTTAAATCTATAAAAGTGTAATCTGCCGGTTGTCCGATGCACTTAGGGATTTACGATTAGGCCTAGGCCTACTCCAGAGCACTATAGTTCTACGAAGATTTTCAAGTGCTTCTTAAGTTACGAACTTCTTAGGCTTACGATGCTTTTGGGAAACGCAACCCTGTTCAGCACCATTGCTGTCAATCAGATGTAGCCTAGCTTTCCGTGGTGCTGAAATTTTTTTACTTGGCAAACTGTTTTCTTTGTTCATCAATACAAACTTGTCAAAAAATGACGCTTTTCTTTGCGTTTTATTTAGCATATAAGCTTACTTGGCTCAACAAGTGACACATTATTAGGCTACATTTTCATTCATCAGATATTTTACGTTTTCTTTCTTTCTTTTTTTTAAATGACTTGGTAGCAGAGTAGCATGATGAAGCTCCGCCCCCACTGAACTGAGAGTCTAGCTCCGCCCCTGCATATACCTCATACATTAGCCATCTTTGCTGCATTGGATCAGAACTAGAACAGACAAGGGCTTTCATTATCCTTTACTGTTCTTGTGTGTGTGTGTGTGTGTGTTCGCCTTGCGACACTCACCCCCTAAAAGAGCTGCGTCTTTTTAAAGATGCCTTCATGCGGCTCGTGCCGAGCCCCACTCACCGAGGGAGACCGCCATGTCGTCTGCGTCTCCTGTCTGGGTGAGGACCATGCAGCGCTCGCACTCGCTGACGGCGGCTGCCCTCACTGCGAGCTTTTGCCGATGGTGACTCTACGGACTCGCCTGGCATTCTTCTCAGAGCCTGCATTCCCCGCCGCGCTGCCGCGCTGTAAGAAGCGCCGCTCGCAGCGGGTCCCGGAACCCGCTCCAGCCCGACTAAGCTCGCCGGTTCGCCCGCCTGCTTCACCGGCTTCTCCCGAATCACTTCCTGATGCTCAGCGCCCGCAGTCTGCCGCCGCTTCATCAGAGGAAGTCGGTTCCGAGGCCGCGTCGGGGGAAAAGGATTCCTGCTCTCTGCTAGCTTCAGGCAGCGAGGACTGGGCGAGCTCCGAGGATCTCGCGCCTGCTGCCCGCAAGCCCACTACGAGAGCCAACATCGAGAGAGAGCTCATGCGAGTACTCGCGCTGGCCGCGGCGAGCCTCGGCCTCGAGTGGTCTGCACCGGAGCTCCCCTCTCGCACCCGGCTGGATGGTAGCTTCCTCCCTGGTGAGCGCACTTCTCCGGATTCAAAGCCCGCTCCTTTTCTTCATGAGCTGCATGAAGAAGTTGCGAAGGCCTGGAATGCGCCCTTCTCTGCGCGAACGCGCTCGTCTGTGTCACCAGTATTTTCCTCCCTGGATAATGCGAAAGACCGAGGCTACCTTTCACTTCCGCTGGTGGAACAGGCGATAGCAACCCACCTTTGCCCGCCCTCTGCTGGACGGCGGACTAAACCGGTGTTGCCTTCAAAAACCTGCCGCATGACGTCGACGCTGCTCGCGCGAATTTTCTCCGCCGCTGGGCAGGCCGCGTCAACGCTACACACCATGGCTACACTGCAGATATTTCAGGGTGATCTCCTCCGTAAGTTGGACGAGATGGGACCTGAGGCTATCTGCATCGCGGATTTGAGGAGCACTTCAGATCTAACACTCCGCGCTACCAAGTCTGCTGCACAAGCCATGGGAAAGTGTATGGCTTCCGCCACTGTTGCTGAGAGGCATCTATGGCTGACGCTCACGGAGATGGCTGATTCCGAGCGCAACGCGTTTCTCGACGCCCCGCTGTCTTCCGCTGGCCTTTTCGGTTCTTCTCTCTCCGAGTTCGTGGAGAGATTTACTGAAGCCCAGAAAGCGTCTCAAGCCTTCAAGCACTTCCTCCCGAAGCGCTCCGGTTCTGCAGCGAGTCGTGAAAAACAGACTCCGCGGAGCTCTCAGCCTCAGCCCCCGCCTTCGGCCGCATCCTCACAGCAGCGACAGCAGCGCAGCTCCAGGCCCCGCTCTCGCTCTACCAGCCGACGCCCCGCTCCGCGCGGGCCGCGATCGAGGATTGTGGTGAAGCCGGAAGCCCCGAAGAAGCCCTAGCACGCCTAGGAAAGCGCAGGTGTGTGAGTCCCGCTGCGGCCGGTCTCTCACCCAAGCGTGCCGCTGTTTCAGTCCCAAGACTTGCGACTGTTCCAGCGTTTTCTGCAAGACGCAAGCCCGCTCAGCCGCCCGCTTGCCTGCACACAAAAG
This sequence comes from Vimba vimba, assembly GCA_022828995.1. Classification (NCBI taxonomy): domain Eukaryota; kingdom Metazoa; phylum Chordata; class Actinopteri; order Cypriniformes; family Leuciscidae; genus Vimba; species Vimba vimba. The sequence continues at coordinate 21,110,776 of CM040824.1, read as the reverse complement.
CCGTTTTTACGGCTACCCAGATATATCCCGAAAAGAGTGTATTTTCTGGTGTCCCGGCCACGGCCGATGGTGCTATAAGTGTAGTGTTGATGCCCACTCCTCAGTGCCCATCTCTACACACAAGCACAGCCCTACACTTAGGGCTCGCGCACATAAAATCGACTCAGGTCGATTGCGCTTCCAACATAGTGAAAGTGCCCGCACAAACACTATGTCTCACAGACCACAGGCTCTCTGTAAAAACGAGACCTGTGCGCGCTCGCTCTGCTCAGTCAGACAGCGCGCCCAAAGCAGTGAATGTGCCCGCTTCCCGCCCACATTTACTCGCAGACATGAGTCCCACGGGACCCGCTCAGCCCTCCCTCACTCAGTCAAGAGCTGTAGTAAGGTCGAGGACGAGCGCTCTGCCCGCTGTAATAAGCGCGCCCCCCGCCTCGAATGCCACAGGCATAATGCCTACGTTATTGCGCCCCGAAGCGCCTCTGTCGCACGGCGAACAGAGCGCGCTTCGCATCCAGCCCTTAGCCAGCCATGCAGAAGCATGGGCAGCGCTTCCAGGGGTTTCGGACTGGGTGCTAGGCATTATAAAGAGAGGCTTCTCGCTACAGTTTTGTCGACGCCCTCCCCGCTTCACAGCGCGCGTCCAAACTACGGTGGTTTCAGAAGTAGCACACCTACTTTGCGCCGAAATATCAAAACTGATAAGCAAAGGGGCGATAGAGCGTGTTCCCCGAGCTCAAAGCGAAGGGGGGCTATACAGCAGATACTTTCTAGTCCCCAAAAAGGACGGCGGTATCAGACCCATTCTGGATCTAAGATGGCTAAACAGAGTATTAGTGAAACGCAGTTTCAAAATGCTCACGACCAGCAAAATTCTCGCGCATGTTCGCCGAGAAGACTGGTTCATGTCGATAGATCTGAAGGACGCGTATTTTCAAATACAGATAGCGTCACATCACAGGCGATACTTGAGATTCGCCTTCGAGGGTCAGACATACCAGTATACAGTCCTGCCCTTCGGCTTGTCCCTGGCACCTCGTACATTTACGAAATGCATGGACGCAGCGCTCGCTCCTCTCAGACTCAGAGGCATGCGAGTGCTGAACTATTTGGACGACTGGTTGATCCTAGCTCAATCACGATCTCAGCTCGTGGAGCACAGAACCATTTTACTCGATCACCTCGAGAATCTTGGTATCACGGTCAATTGGGCGAAGAGTTCACTGAACCCCAGTCAAACGATTTCGTTTCTGGGTATCGTTCTGGACTCGCAGTCTATGACGGCGCGGCTGTCGCCACAGCGCGTGCTGCACATTCAGCGCGCGGCGAAGTCTTTCGGCCGCGGCGTTTTCACCCCGCTCAGGAAGTTTCATAGGATGCTGGGTCTCATGGCCTCAGCATCATCAGTTCTCCAGCTGGGCTTGCTCCGCATGCGCCCGCTGCAGTTCTGGTTGAAAGCGCGAGTACCGCGCGGAGCGTGGGTGTCCGGCCGGTTACGCCTCAAGGTCAATCAAAGCTGTGTGACAGCCCTGATACCTTGGTTGGCGGATGGCTGGTACCAATCAGGTGTAAGCCTGGGGACTTCCTCGAGAGTGATGATGGTGTCGACAGACGCATCCACCTCGGGATGGGGAGCGCTGCTCGAGGGCAGACCGTTCTTCGGCCTGTGGTCGGAACGAGAAAAGCTCCAACACATCAACTGCCTGGAAATGCTGGCAGTGCACAACGCGCTGACACGTTTTTGTCCCCATATCAAGGACCAACACGTCGTAGTCCGTTCGGACAACACGGCCGTGGTGTCCTATATAAATCGCCAGGGCGGTCTGAAATCCACATCCCTGTACAGGCTGGCGAAACGCCTCCTAATATGGGCTCAGCACAATTTGCGCTCGCTGAGGGCAGTGCATGTGCCTGGGCTCCAGAATGTGGGCCCAGACAGACTGTCCAGGAACAACATTCCCCTGGGCGAATGGTCTCTACACCCACAAACAGTCCGGCTATTGTGGGAGAGATTCGGCAGAGCGGAGGCGGACCTATTCGCGTCCCGCGAAAACGCTCATTTCCCAGTGTTCTTTTCCAAGAACGACAGCGCGCTGTCCCAGATGTGGCCGCGCTGCCCGCTATACGCTTTCCCCCCCGTCTCCCTCCTGCCACAGGTGTTAGAGCGGGTCAGGGAAACAGAATGCCCAGTGCTGCTTGTAGCACCAGTCTGGAGGAACCAAGCATGGTTTCCAGTCCTGATGCAGCTAGCAGACTTCGCTCCATGGCCAGTGCCATTGAGGAGAGATCTCCTCTCGCAGGCCGGGGGCTCGATTTGGCACCCACACCCGGAGCTGTGGTCCCTTCATGCGTGGGCGCTCAACGGATATCCGTTGACCTCGCAGAGGGAGTGATAAATACCATCACTCAGGCCAGAGCACCGTCGACTCGGCGGCTTTATGCCTCAAAGTGGTCGGTTTTCTCCGGCTGGTGTACAGCTCGGAGCCTATCACCTCTCGATTGTGAGGTGACGGAGGTTCTCTCCTTCCTACAGGAGCTGTTGGATAAGGGCAGATCCCCTTCCACGCTCAAAGTTTACGTGGCGGCTATTACAGCGTTCTCCGGAACAACGCTGGGTCAGTCACTAGGAAGGAACGATTTAGTCATCCGCTTCCTCAGGGGAGCTAGGAGGCTGAATCCACCCAGACCTCCTTCAGTTCCTATGTGGGACCTTTCTACAGTCTTGGCGGCCATGAAAGGTGCCCCTTTCGAGCCTATCCAATCTATTAGCCTCAAACATTTGTCTTTCAAAACAGTGTTTTTGATGGCTCTCGCTTCGGTGAAGCGCATAGGCGACCTGCACGCGCTCTCCGTGAGCCCAGCGTGCTTAGAGTTTGGACCTAATGACTCTAAAGTCATACTCAAACCTAAACATGGCTATGTGCCAAAGTCCCTCAACATGCCGTTTCGGGCTCAGGTTATCTCCCTGTCTGCCCTGCCGGGGTCAAGTGAGGAAGGGGACTCAAGTTTTCTTTGCCCTGTTAGGGCTTTAAGAGCTTACGTGTCCTGCTCCGCTGTCTTCAGACAGACTGAGCAGCTCTTTGTCTCGTTCAGTGGACGTTCCAAGGGAATGGCTGTTTCGAAACAGAGCTTATCCAGATGGATAGTTGACGCCATAGCGCTGGCTTATACTGTCAAGGGCATTCAGTGCCCGTTGGGAGTCAGAGGGCACTCCACGAGGGGCGTTGCCTCCTCATGGGCTTGGTCCAGCGGGATTTCCTTACAGGATATATGTACGGCGGCAGGCTGGGCCTCGCCGTCTACATTTATCAGGTTTTACAACCTAGAAGTTCCCGCCTTGCAGGCTAAGCTACTATCGGTGTAGTCGATTCAGCTGTCTAACTAGAACACTGAAATCGCATGCGCAACGCGCTACCGACTGTCTTATGGGCAGAATTGTGTAAGACCCACATTTCCCACATTCAGTTCAGGTTCCCCACCCTGTCTATGTGATGTCATATTCGCGTCTGCTGGCGCGACCATATAAGGACGGAGGGAATCCCCTCTTGTCTCTAGACTCTCTCTGTGAGGTCATGTTTACGTCTGCGGACGTTACAGTTTAGGGAATTAAGGTCCCCCATCCCTTATTCCCGGATTCTTTGTGAGTCTATCTGGTGATTATGCACTGTACATCTGGCTTAGCTTCCAGTGATCGGTGTTTTTATCCCAGCACGCACAGCGTTTTACAAGGGGTTCCCGTAGCGTTTTGATAAAAACGCAGTACGAGAGGACTCTCGTAAGAGAACGTACTCGGTTACTAACGTAACCTCGGTTCTCTCTAGAAGAGGGAACGAGTACTGCGTTCTCTGCCGTGCGTACGGTTCACTCTGGTTCGCTTCGGCGATGAAAATAAAGTGAATCAGCCTTTTCGAGCTCCTTTTATAGAGGTTAGCCACACCCGTCTCGGCGGGAAATGGCAAGGAGGGCGCGAAGCGCCCTCATTGGCCTGACGTCACCTCAGGCCTCGCTCGATAGGCTTATGCAGTTGCCGCAGAGCAGCCAATGAGCGAGCAAGCCGTCTCGCCATAGCTGACTACTGCTGCAACGCGCTTTACATGTATGAAAATTAAGGATAATTTTTTGCTTCAGTATTTCGTGAAAAGAGACTTTTCCCGTAGCGTTTTGATAAAAACGCAGTACTCGTTCCCTCTTCTAGAGAGAACCGAGGTTACGTTAGTAACCGAGTACGTTATTGTGTTTCTCTTTTCTGTTCTTGACCTTTAATGATTCTGCTGATCAGGTTCATCAGTTTCTCAATTCACTCACTTTTCATTCAAGTCTACAATTAGTGAATGATTGTAGGGAATAGTGAATAAGCGTGTGATCTGGAACCATTATCGTTATTTTGTATATAATAAATCCCCCATTTGTATATTAAACACTAAGCTGCACCCCATATGGTAGCAAAGCTATTAAATCATACAAAAACAGTCACTATGAGAAAACTAAATAATAATGAACACAATAAGTCCATTTGCAAATCAGAACTTGCTCATTTTTAATGAATAGAAATACTGACAAGCGAAAACCATAATCAAGTATCTGGAAATGACAATGGTCAACAAAGTAAAGTGAAATATTACTCCTTAGTTAACTATGCTTCAGAAAGGTTGCAAGTAAAAGCATTCACTCAAAGTAAAATATTGTAATAAAACTGTTTGTGGTGATCACATGTTTGTGAACAAATTCACTTATACATCTGCCACAAAAAAAAAAAAAAAAAAAAATGAAGTGCATGAAGCCCTAAAAAGTTTGGAATATTAAGATAACTGTTAGTGATGATCACATGGTTAAACTATGACCAAATTCACTTGTACATCTGCCACAAAAAATAAATAAATAAATAAATAAATAAATAAATAAATAAAATGAAGTGCATGAAGCCCTAAAAAGTTTGGAATATTAAGATAACTGTTAGTGATGATCAGATGGTTAAACTATGACCAAATTCACTTGTACATCAACCACAAAAAAAAAATAAAAAAATGAAGTGCATGAAGCCCTAAAAAGTTTGGAATATTAAGATAACTGTTAGTGATGATCACATGGTTAAACTATGACCAAATTCACTTATACATCTGCCACAAAAAAAAAAGTGCATGAAGCCCTAAAAAGTTTTATGCCAAAAAGTTTAGGCATAAGAGAACCATAAACTGACAGAACTTTTATCTGAACTAAATTGAATGCTGCCATTGTAATGGCTTTAACTGCTTCGGGCTGGGCTATATTATCGATGACATTGCTATGCGCATCTCGTCAGTAAAGCCGGTTCCTTGATTAGTAGCAAATCGCCATCACCTGCTTTCAGATGGATGAGCCATATCACATTATTTATTGCACGCGATACACCTGCGATAATTAATGCGATATGGCTCAGCTTTTCAGTGAACTAGGGCTCGGTGTAGTAAATGCCCCTCCATCTGAAAGCAGGTGATGGCGATTTACTACTAATCAAGGAACCGGCTTCACTGACGAGCATAGACAGTATAAGAAATGGACAGAGCCATCTCATTGGATCTCAATTGAGACAAGTGAAGCCCATTTTTAGCGATTTCTTAGCACTTCCTTTCCTGACGCGCAGACTCAAACAGAGCAAAGCGTTACACGGACCACGTGAGCAACCCGTCTGTCTTCTAGTAGCTGTGCCAAGAGAAATCTGAATCATTCCCTTCCGAATCTTGCAGAGACGGAGAGCGTGAGTATGAGCTGTCCATGATCTTGGAGCAGGAGCAACTTTTGCTAAGTATTCTGATTAATTATTTTGTCATTTTGCCTCCACGTCCCCACGATTGCCCGCGAGCTTCTCCTCCTGTCCATACGGTAATCTCTCTACTGTGCGACAGAGAGTCGCGTGGTTATGACGCAATCGTTAGCCTACTTTTACAAATACTGCTTCTATGGGACCTAACATAAGCTACAAGGTAATGGAGCATTTTATACATTGTCGTGTTTCTTTAGAAATAAATAATGGACAAATGGAGTCTTCAAACGCCTCAGATGTAAAGTTATTCGCTGTCAAAGTGACGCCAAAATGAATGGGAGTCAATGGGATGCTAACAGCAGGTGAAGTTCTGCTACAAGATGGTGGCACGCGGTCGGCTTCAACTTCCGGTCGACTTCCTTCCCGCTTGCTGACGAGATGCGCATAGCAATGTCGTCGATAATATAGCCCAGCCCTATGCATGGGATGATCTTCCATTTAGAAGATAATCATCTCAATTTTTCCAGCACCTCACTCAGACCCCTGAGAAACACAAGTCTGCTGGAGAACCCTGCAGTCTTGCAGAAAAGGCAGGCATCGTTGTCATTGAGATAGGTCTGCACACACTCCCCACACCCAGCCACTTGGCCACAGCATGCAGTAACTTTAGGTTACTTACGTAACCCCGGTTCTCTGATAACATGAGTGAGGTATCTCACTATGGGAAACGCCTCTGGGCGTGACAGATCTGGAAGTACCAATTACACCACGTCTGTCAGTTGACAGACCAATCACGACAGTGATGCGGGAGTCCCCCTACCCACATATATACCACTGTCAGTGGTCCCTACTTAATTCTCTGCATATCTCTTCTCCGTGCACTGCAAGGAGGGACGTGTGGTGAGATACCTCACTCATGTTATCAGAGAACCGGGGTTACGTAAGTAACCTAAAGTTCTCTTTCAAACATTCGCTCGGTATCTCACTATGGGATATAGACAACTCCCGTATTGCAGATATGCTGTCTGAAGCAGGCTTGTCAACCAACTGTGATGTATGTAACATAACAATCCCCGAAGAGTGTTTTTTTTTTTTTTTTTTTTTTTTTTTTTTATACACTTAAGACGGAATGAGCCAGTGATGGCTCAGTGACATCCAGTCTATAAAATCGGACAAATATGTGATGCGAATCCCAGCTTGCTGCAGCACATATGTCCTGAACTGAAACGCCCTTAAACAGTGCCCATGAGGTAGCCAGACCTCTGGTAGAATGAGCCCTCAGCCCTTCCGGAGGACAGAGACCACTGCTATTATAACCTAATATAATAGCTTCCACTACCCAGTGGGACAGGCGCTGACGCGAAATAGGTTTCCCCTTATGAGAATCAGCCCATGAAACAAACAACTGATTACTCTTCCTTAGCGCTCTTGTTCTGTCCACATAGTGACGCAACGCACGGACAGGGCACAAGCAATGAAGCCGCGCATCCTCTGACGAGAGAAAAGGCTGTGGATGAAAAGCCAGTTAATCCACCTGTTTACAGGAGAGAGCTGACTCGCTAACTTTAGGGACAAACGCTGGATTACTTTTGAGAGTTACTCTCGAGTAGTCCATAGCGAACTGCATACAGGAGTTATGCACCGAAAATGCGTCAAGTTCACTCACCCGCTTAGCGGTCGAAAGAGCCAATAATAAAGCAGCCTTTAGCGAAAGGAGCTTTAATTCAACACTCTCTATAGGTTCAAAAGGGGGCTGAGATAGTGCGTTAAGGACCACCGACAGATCCCACGGCGGAATCAGTGGCTTTGAAACCCTGTTCAAACGTCGTGCACCTCTCATAAACCTGCATACAAGCGGGTGTTGACCTACAGTGTTTCTGTCAACCCCCACATGACACGCAGAAATTGCGGCAAGATAAACCTTAACAGTTGAAAAGGCTCTGCCCTTATCCAAAAGTTCCTGCAGAAAACACAACGTATCCGCGACAGAACAGAGAAAAGGAACAATAAGTCTGTGTGCGCACCATCGCTCAAACACAGCCCATTTCCGATCATATGCCGAGCGCGTTGAAGCAGCTCGTGCATTCTGAATTGTTTCAATCACCCTAGGAGGCAAACCTGTCACACTCAAGTTTAACCTCTCACGGGCCAGGCCCAAAGAGCCACTTTGTCTGGGGCTGGGTGAAATATCTCCCCGCGCGCTTGCGAGAGAAGGTCCCTGCGCAACGGGAGGGGCCAGGGCTGTGCGTAAAGGAGCTGTATTATCTCCGTCAACCACAACTTCCCTGGCCAGTTCGGGGCAATCATTATGACCGAGTGACCGAACTCTCTTACCCTTCTTAAAGTTGGAAAGATCAGACTCAGTGGAGGAAACGCGTACAGTAGCGCGTTTGGCCACGGGTGCGCCAGAGCATCCACACCCATAGGCGCACCGCTTCTCGCCAGAGAGAAGAACAGAGGACACTGAGTGTTTTCGTGCGAGGCGAAGAGATCTACGGCAGCCCGGCCGAACCTCTCCCACAACTGGCTCACTACCTGAGGGTGGAGAGTCCACTCTCCATACAGAGGATTCCCCCTGGACAAGAGATCCGCCCCCACATTCATTATTCCTGGGACGTGGGTCGCCCATAGTGAATGAAAATGCTTCACGCCCCACAAGATTATTTTCTGTGCTAGACTGTGAAGCCGATGGGAACGTGTGCCTCCCTGGCGGTTTATGTATGCCACCGTCGTTGTGTTGTCCGACCTGATCAAAATGTGGTGGTTCCTTAAGAACCGCACAAAATGATTCAGAGCCAGAAAAACTGTTAACAGTTCCAGGAAGTTTATGTGTGCGTTTTGTAGCGAGACGGGCCATTTTCCCTTCGCCATCCTGCCCTCGCACACTGCACCCCAACCTGTGAGCGACGCATCCGTCGTAACCACCTTTCTCAGAGAAACTGTTCCCAGCGGAATCCCTGACTCGAGAAAGGACCGATCTCTCCATTGAAGGAGAGCGTGCATGCAGCGTGACGTCACTATCACTCTGCGGTTGAGATGGCGTTTTGGACACAAGCCCTGCGCCGCCGTCCAGTTCTGAAACTCTCTCATTCGCAACAGTCCCAGGGGAATGACAGAAACTGTCGAGGCCATCAGACCTAGAAGACGTAAACACAGTCTGAATGACACTCTGTTTCCTTTCTGAAAAAGGGATAGACAGCTGCGAATTGACCTGACGCGCTCCTCGGACAGAGAAGCTCGATATAGGTCTGAGTTTAGTCTGAGACCCAGGTAAATTATCTCTTGTGTAGGCACCAAGCAGCTTTTTGTTTCGTTTATCTTGAAACCTAAGCTCTGCAAATGAGACACGAGCATTGTTGTCTCTCTCTCTGCCTGTTGCCATGACGGCGCGCACAGCAGCAGATCGTCCAAATATGCTGACACTCTTAGACCCATTATTCTCAGCGGTGTGAGCGCTGCTTCCACACATTTGCTGAAAACCCTGGGCGCTAAAGACAAGCCGAAGGGGACTGTCAAAAACTCATAGGCTGTGTCTCGATAGGCAAACCTGAGGAATTTTCTGTGTGCTGGGTAGATGCTTATGTGAAAATATGCATCTTTCAGATCGACTGACGTAAGCCAGTCCTTGGGACGAATAGTTTGAGATAACGTCTTTAAGGTCAACATTTTGAACTTGTATTTCCTGAGGTGTTTGTTGAGATTCCGTAAATCGAGAATAGGACGGAGACCCCCCCCTCTCTTGGGAATAACGAAGTACTAAGTAAGTAGTAAAAGCCCTGATGGCTGTCCTCCGGCGGCACAACTCGAATAGCTCTTTTGCTCAATAAAGAGGCTATTTCTTCCTCCACAACCTGAGCTGACTCCCCCTCTGCTGCTGACATTAACACACTGTTGAAAAGTGGAGGTTTTACAGCAAATTGCAGACGATAACCCCGGCTTATTGTGGATAAAACCCAGGGGTGTACTGCGCATGCGCGCCAGCTCTCCGCCTGAGCAGCGAGCGGACCGCAGCAGCTCCCGTCCACTAGTGACGCGGCGGCGCCCTCTAGTGGCGGAGCTGGGGACTGCAGCTCTGATTTTGACAATTTTGTTTTGTGTGTGTTTTTATTTTCAAACATAGCTGTGCCCTCGGCCCACTGCCTGGATGCACAGGGAACGTGTTTATTATTTCCATAGCACACATGTCTTTTGGAAAACAGCCCTCTGCCCTCTGTTGTAACCCCGTGGATGGAGGGAGGGAAACTTTTCTGTGAGGCACTGGGGGAACTGGTGCCAACTTCACATCTGAACTGGTCATTATAGAACTTGTGAACAATTTCCCTGTCCAGCGCCTTCTCTTGGCTGGAGGGGGAGAAAATGACCGTTCTCTTTGAGGGAGGATAGCAACAGATACTCCGTGAGTGCTGTTGCTCATCCCTTCGTTCTGAACCTGACGAAATACTAGGTTGCCCGCCGTTTCTTCCCTCCCTGAGGGTTTGCAGGACGGTGTCTGGCTGCAGCTGCCGCGAAGGAAGGTTTACCCCTCGGCTGAGCTGGCTTTGACTGTGGCTCAGAACGCTGAGGCTGAGGAGGTCTGGGATTTCTAAAAACTGGCCGACCACCCCCTTGTGGGGCTTCAAACCTAGGCCGTGGTGAATGAGAAGCCCTAACGGTGGATCTGCGAGGGAGGCAGGTCTGGAAAGCCTCACCCTCCTGCTTCTTTTGATCGCACCGTTCTCTCATAGCAGTGACCGATGCCCCGAAAAGGGCTTTGGGCTCAACTGGAGCATCCAAGAAGTCTGCTTTCTCTCTGTCTGACAGCCCTGACAGCCCCAGCCAGAGAGCTCGCTCGCCGACCACTGCCAAGCCCATGCTGCGGCCGCAGCTCTGGACCGCACCTCTGGAAGTTCTCAGGTTGAGATCTGCAATAACACAAATCTCTTCCCAGAGGGCTGGGTTTGGTGACCCAGCATCCATTTGCCTCCCCATCTCTTCCATAAGCTCTGCCTGATAAGCAGTGAGGAGAGAGGTGGCATTAAGAGCTCTCACTGCCAGTGCAGAAGAGCGATACATTTTCTGAAACACTGAGGCCGTTAGACGATCAGTGCGTCCCGGCAGTGAAGCTGAAGCCGAGGAAAAAGCTGTCCTGCGGTTAGGGTGGAGATGATGTGCAACCGACAGCTCGACCGGAGGGGAATTTGACATCCCTAACTCCTCCATTTTATCCACATCCAGCCTAGAAAATCCCTTTACGGGAACTCTGTGAGAAAATGGCTTATCCCAGAAACGTTTAATCTCCGAAACGCACGCGGGGACCGCTGGAATGAGCTGCTTAGCTGGTGGGGCACGTGACGGCAGTCTCTTGCCGTCATAGAGATCTCTCTCTGCCCCCTGGCCCGTCTGCTGTGATGGCCAGTCTATGGAGAGTTTTGCCGCCGCCCTCCGGCACATTTCGAGCAGGTCGAGCTCCGCTTGAGCCGGGAAGGGTGAACCCTCGCTTAACGCGCTGTCTGGCCGGGGTGGATTTGGCGGGAGGATCGCATCTTCGTCATCATCCTCACCATCGTCCTCTAACAAACGAGTGATGGCCTCGTCGTCCTCGTCATCTTCCTCTCTCACATCCATAAGTCCTACGGATCCAAAGAGGGGAGGTAGTTGCGGGGAGAATTCGTCCATGTATTCGCCCCAGCTGCGGGACGCCGGAGGCTGTTTAGCCTCCTCCGCGGGTGGCGGAGAAAAGCAGGGATCTCCCTTGTTAGTGGCCGCGACACGCACTCTTCTCTCTAACACCCTCGACGGGAAGAGAGAACAGTGAGGACAGCCCTCGGGGTTAGCGAGGGCTGCCTGTGCGTGTCTCACCCCCAGGCATGCGATGCATAAAGGATGAGGATCCTTGCCCGATATCATCGAGCCGCACGCACACGGGCGAGAAGTTTCTGCTTTCGGTCCGCCGTTTGCAGAACTTGAAGTAGCCATAATAATAGTATCTAAGCTCACCGACACGTGCAACTCAGAATAAGGGAATATCTAAAAGAATTCGCCGTAACGCGTTAATTCTCTTAAGTATACCAGAATCAAATAACACTATTACAGTGGAAAAGAAAAACCCGCTCACAAAATAGCTGCGTTCAGCGACGTACCTTGACGGCTCGTCTCAGAACCGTTAAACAACTATTTCGAGACAGGTCCTACTGAAGAAAGCTTCCAATTTGATCTTCACGGGGAAGAGATCGAAGAATGAAGTAGGGACCACTGACAGTGGTATATATGTGGGTAGGGGGACTCCCGCATCACTGTCGTGATTGGTCTGTCAACTGACAGACGTGGTGTAATTGGTACTTCCAGATCTGTCACGCCCAGAGGCGTTTCCCATAGTGAGATACCGAGCGAATGTTTGAAAGAGAACTACAATGGTCGTATTAGGAATGCTGGTACACATTCGGCAGCTCAGAGCTTCTTTCAGAGAGGACATGATCTGAAATGTGTCAGATCAACCAGTGACTTTCTGACTCACTGAATCTAGAACATCAAACAGTTGTGCCACACTGCCCTTAACCTGAGTGCCAACAATGTTCAGTTCACTGCATTGTTCATCAACTTTCTCCATTATGCGTGCAGCAGCATTCTTGACCTCCAACTCAACTTCTTGAAGGCTTTCCAGCACTTCACTTTCCTCTGTTTCAACTCTAAACAAGTGAAAAAGCACCAATTAGCACACATGCAAACACAGTTACACCCATCTCACACATACTCCGTTTGCAGTGCGTGTTTTTTTCCGTACCCATGTTAACAGGTTAGAGCTTTCACACTGCACGCGGATGCAGTCTGTCGATCCGTTCCAGTTGCGGTGCATATACAGCAGTGCATTTATTGTTTCCGTACCGAGTCTATTTTTTCCTTTTTTAAATAAAAGTTTATTATAACTTCTGGATTTGAAATCAAAATGGTTGAGTAGGCTATACTGCCGCACTAAGGCAAAAGGTCGTAACTTCAATTTTTGGCGAAAATGAGTTATTGTAATTTTTAGGACAATAAACATAAGTTTTATCATGTAGACAAACATCAAGTTTCAATTCGATTGTTTTTTGGGTGGAATAAGATTATGTTTTTGCCGTAACTTCAAAAAGCCATGGGGAAACTATGGTAGAAGCCCGTAACGTCAGTTACGGCTTTATGCCTTTGTTTCTCGCTGCTCCTGAACACTCGAATGAAGTTACGGGTGCGCTGCCGTGAAGTTACGGCACTCTGCCTTCTAACCGACCATCAAAGTATTGCGGCGCTGGAGTTACGGGGTTATGATGTAGCAATTAAATCACCTCAGACACACACGTACATTTTTCACAGTGATTGCTTTTGTTAGGTTTGAAGAATGGCATACTCTCGGGGGAAAATGATGGTAGAGATGGCTTTGAATCTTTAACATCCAATAATAGCTAGCGGTAGCCTTAAGCTAGCGATGCTACTTCACAAACTAGACACAAACACTTTTCGAGCCATAATCAACAATTTATCCAGTAACAAGCGCTGAATAGAGCAGGCTTGTATGATATCTTAATTCTCAGCCCGTAATACAAAGTTACATGTACAACTGAAATAAAATATGCTTCTCATAGCTAGCTCTCGCCTGCCAATGACAGTCCACTGACTGAAAACTACGCGAGTTGGTTGGTTGGAGCCGCAACGACACACCCATTATACACCAGTAACAGGAATAATTTAGAGCCTACCTTTTGTTGAACCCTGGTTAAAATCCATGTCAAACAACCGACGAGAAAGCAAATCCATTACATCCACCACGAGTTTTTAAAACTTGCTACCGGCTCTAAAACTGAAGTGTGTGTGTGTGTGTGTGTGTGTGTGTGTGTGTGTGCGCGCGTGCGTGTGTGAGAAAGAGAGAGAGAGAGGCGCCGGCGCGGACGCGATCCCACTGTTCGATCGCGCCCGCACCTCTCTCTCTCTCTCTCTCTCTCTCTCTCTCTCTCTCTCTCTCTCTCTCTCTCTCTCACACACACACACACACACACACACACACACACACTCTTCAGTTTTAGAGTCAGTTTTTCAAAAAAAACACTTTAAATGTTCCACATCTTTTATACTTTACTTTAACTTTGTTTTATGAAATTCATGTTAATTAAAACCATTCATACTTTTCCAACTATTCTCACTACCACTTTAACTTCTTGTTGATACATGTAAAGCCATTTTTATCATAGTGAGTCCAATTTTAATATTGCTTACATTTTAAGCATAACATTGGCTATAAAATAGAAGTTAAGGTCTTTTGCCTTGGTATGACCAATTGTCATTTTGTGGGCAATGCTAGGGCAGAATACAGTAACTTCCGAAAAAGGGTCAAAGGTCAAATTTGAGTTCAACATTTTTTTGTAGATGGGTTAATAAAGGTATACACTACAACATGTGAAAATTACAATATTATACCTATAACACAATTGCCAGGACATTAAGATAACTTTAAAGTCATTTTTCTCAGTTTCACACTCTGGTGAGTTAAGGTCTTTTGCCTTAGTAGGGCAGTATATGCGTTTGTGGTATAGCCGTGGATCAGTTACGCACTGCAAACACAGCATATGTGAAAGCACTATAGGGCATGCTGCTCCTGCACCGCAACACGGACTGCACACGGAGTATGTGTGAAACGGGCGTTAGTCTTTCTATGACATTATATGCGACATATCTAACAATATGTAAAATATCTTTCAACAGTTAATGTAGGTCACAGTAAAATCTGCTTTGCTTACAATTTAAAACTTATAGGATTGCATAGTTATATTCTACAAAACAATATCTGAACATACACAAAATATCCTTTCCAAAAATATTCCTACCCTGGTTTTTACAGGGATAGCCCATCCAAAAAGGAAAATGATCTAGTCCTTTACTCACCCTCATCTCATGCCAGATTTGTAGGGAAATAGACCAACTCTGAGTCCATGTAATGCAAGTGAAAGGCAATTAGATAGTTTATGATTCAAGAACCACACACAGGAACTGTTACGTGCATCACGCTTCACAACATCTATCTCATGAGTGTGCAATATGACAGTTGGCAAGAAGTGATTATTTTTTTTAATATTTATATTAAAGTTTAAATTATTTGCATTTATTTTGACACACCTATTGTTCAGCCTCAGAAGACATTGATTTCCTCAGGTTTGCATAGATTACAGTCATATTAGCTGTGCGATACTTTAATTGTCAACTTTAAATCTAAATGTATGAACTCACAGAGATGGATTAGTTACCAAAAAAAAAAAAAGTGTTTATCTGAAGAAATAAAAGCCATATACACCTGGGATAGCATGAGGGTGAGTAAATGAGTATTTTAATTTTGGGGAGGACTAATTATTATATATATAAAAACCCACCTTTTCCTTTTAGACACGTTTTCCTGTCTTTTAAGTTTCACCAAGTCACTGCTTTTAATGGCGAAGATCTTGCGACTGGATGACTTCCAAAACTCCAAATCTAAAATAAAAAATAAAAGGATCTTACTATCAAACTATCAAAAGTAGATGCAGTCACTAAACCTTATATCACACCAGGGGCTCAGTTATACCACAGGTATGTAGTTCTAACACCATTTTTTTTGCAAGCCATGTTACTATTTCAGCAATAACGATAATAATAATAATAATAATAATAATAATGTTGTATTACCTTTTGTCTCAGAGGTATCTGCTATTGCAAGACCCTTGACGTCACAGATGGTGTAACAGTCAGCAGAATTCAAGTACTCCTGTACAGTTTGCCCCACGAGTTGCACACCCTGACCCTCTGATATTGTAACGTGCACGGTGGCTGTGAGAAACAACAACAACAACACACTATCAATCATTGCAACTGCTTAAAGGACATTGAAATTAAAACATTAAAAGATTTATTTCCCAGAAAATAATGCACTTACTGTATGGTGAAATCTTCCCACTGTCTTCAATGTCGGCAACATAAATCTGTTTCCTTGCTGATCTTGTACGCTTCAGCGGGTTCTGGAAAGTGTTACCTGGATTGCTAACGTTCCCTCTTGGCCTAAAGGTGTACTGTGGCATTGAGGAGAAATCATAGTTGGGCCACATGAGGCAGCGCTTGCCGTCATGGCGGCCGCGGTGGTGTGCTCTTTAGTACTGCCACATACAGCAAATGATCCTCGGTGACGCATTATATCGGTCTGAAACACGCCGTTTGGGTTTGGGAAATAGGTTTCCCTTGTTATGTCATCCTCCAGATATATGCTCTCCGGCTCCATCTAAAAATAATGGTACAATCTTAGCGACTGATTGACTATTGGTCTGGTAACGTCGCTATTCTAGCTGACAGGGTTTACTAAAAGTGTGTATTAATAACGTTACCTTAAAAATAGATTCCAGCCGATCCCAAGAAATATCTCTGGCACTTATGGTCAGCCGTTTAGCACCGTGATGTAAACTGAACTGCAACAGGTCATCCATGTTTATCACTCTCGACTTGCTTAAGAAGCACACTAATGATCTTGCGCGCAATTACCACCATCCACTTCCGTTCTGCCCCGGTCTCCCCCTCAATGATAATAGACTCGCCCATGTTCCTTGCAAATTGAAAAATGCACCTTGACCAGAACGAAAATCAGTTTTTTATTTATTTAAAAAAACGAATTTAAATTTACAATTTAGAAACCGTAAAAAAGAAAAGAAAAGCGGAGAAAATGTAATTATCCATTGATAATATAACTGAAAAAAAGGGGAAAATTAACATCTGGTTTAATTTTTTAATTTTTGCATTTGCATTGTATGGTCTGAAAACTGAATTGTGAAGCGTTACACGGACCATGTCCAGTTAATGTGGAATAACAGTATAAGTCCAATTCATCATATCACTTTAAACCACTGGAGATTTGATTCCTTTATCTTAGTTTTAATACAGTAACAGAACCTTAAAGAAAAAATTAAGCATTTCTTTCTTTCAATTTCTTTTAATTTTTGCCAACGTAAATCACAGAACAAAAACGTGGACAATACGGTACGAACAATAAACAGTATAGGGCTCCAAACTGCGACTAAAATGGTCGCATTTGCGACCAAAAATATTTATTTGTGAGTGAAATTTCTGCCAAGGTCGCCATTGGCGACAATACAAATTTACTCCCTTTGATTGTAAAATTTGCATCCTACGTGCATGTTTTATAACCAGTAGCCTATCGTAGGGGTGTGCGATATGACGATTTTTCATCATGGACGATTAAAATGTCTCCACGATCTGCTTTTGAAGAAATATCGTAGAATCCTGCACTCTAGTTGCTGTTCTGGCGCCTCTGTCCCGGTCAAAACATACTGAACAACGCGTATATTCACATGTTAACGCAGCGGAACGGGACACTGCAGTTCACAAAAGTTAATAATTTGCATGTGCTTTAATGCCTTGTCGGTTAAACATTTAATTTGCGTGCTGATGCGCTGTTCTAACATGTGCCTTTCTCAGCGCGTACATGTGAAGCTCACATGCACTAAAAGCCTGTCTACCAGCGCCTGGATACTGGACTAAGTTATATTTTGAGTCTTATTGTGCTAATACTGTTAAATACACACAAGGTTTACATAAACAAAGTCGGTTATGTCTAAAGTGAAAGCAAACTTGAGAAAATTGAGAGAAAATCGGCTTGTCAAATGCGTGTACATTAGACGTGTTGCGCGCAGCTCTTAAGGCCGGCTACACACTGGCTGCGTGGCGTGAGCGTGGCGTTTCTGAAGCGTGTCAGATGCGTGGCGGCTGCGTCGCGTTTTCTGTGTCTTTGCACACTAGAACCGTGCCTGACGCGGCGCTGGCGCGCAGCTCCTGCTATAGAATCAATAGCTGTAGCAACTGAGTCCCACGCCTTCTCCTTTTTTCGTGGATCTTTATAACAAGGATCCTGTGGATCGTACAGTTCTTTGTGTTTCTCCACCTCTTCAATCAACCTGCCGTCGTCCATCGTTGCAAACTCGAAGTGTACGGCCTACCCAGAGCCGTCTACATAGGCTACTTGAAACTGTCAAGTCACATGATTTGGATCACCCTGACACTGTCAACAGTATTGACGGCAAAATATACTACATCATTTTTC
Source organism: Vimba vimba (assembly GCA_022828995.1). Lineage (NCBI taxonomy): Eukaryota > Metazoa > Chordata > Actinopteri > Cypriniformes > Leuciscidae > Vimba > Vimba vimba. Next base: position 21,092,960 of record CM040824.1, on the reverse strand, counting down.
GTTCTGTATTGACATGTTCGATATTTAAAAAAAAATATTATTTATTTATTAATTATAAATAATTATAATACATAATTATAATTTTAAAATGACATTTATATCTGAATTTATGTCAACCTAGACTTTCAAACATCAAAATGTCACAATGAATATGTATTCGTATACAAAATTACATATAAACATCTTTTCCTATTCAATTTTGCTTGGAAACGCTTCCAAGACGCTTGCGTGTCGCGTGAAAAATAGGCGTCGGTTCTATTTCAAGCATGCACGCGTTTTCCGCGCGGCTCGAGCCGCGCCTGAGACGCGCGTGTCACGCAGGCAGTGTGCAAGCTCTAACCTGTTAACATGGGAGCCGAAATAAAAACGGACACGCCACGCAGCTGAGACGCTTACGCCACGCAGCCAGTGTGTAGCCGGCCTAAGAGACAGTAGCAATTGTAAACACGCTGCCGCTTGTCCTTAAAGGGATAGTTCACCCAAAAATAAAAATTATCTCATTTACGCACTCTAATGTTGTTCCAAAACTGTATTAATTTCCTTCTAATATTTTCTAATATTAATAATTTGAAGAATGTGGGTAACCAAACAGTAGCTGGTCCCCATTGACTTCACTGGGGTACATCAACTGTTTGGTTACCCACATTCGTCCAAATAACTTTTATTTTCAACAGAAGAAAAACAAGTTTAAAACAACTTGAGAGAGTAAATTATGACAATTTGAATTTTTAGGAGAACTATCCTTTTAATGTTAATGAAACAACAAAATGCAAAGAGAAAATTACTCACTGCTCTTGACTGATAACTTTAATAGTAGCTTTAATAAGTATCAATTTATTATTTATACAGTGAAGTCTATGTTTTGTTTTATTTTCATATTTGTTAATTTAATTACTTTCTTCAATGCTACTGTTAAATAAACCTACTGTAGCTGAAAACATAAAGCACTGTTTATTTCATTTGTATATTAAGTTGTGTATGTGTAATGTTTATCTTTGATCTTAATATTTAATACCAAAGAAAATAATGACTACATTTTTATCTTCGCCCCTTTCTGCCATTCTTTTTTATTTTACATTTTGTTACCTAAGGCTTTGTTTTTAAAATATGGACATTAGTTTGGCTGTAATGCTCAGTCACAAAATAGTAAAACCAACATAAAAAGAATTGTGATAAAATCGTGAATTGTGATTTTCCTGAAAAAAATCGTGATATGATATTTTTGCCATATCGCCCACCCCAAGCCTATCGCTTCATTTGTTTTGTTAACGTCATGAAATTAGATGCTTTGCGTGAACGTTTCACTGAGTGAAAGCGCCAAAATATGAACTTATGAAATAGTTCATAAGTCGGAAGTGACATTCAGTTACCAAATAAGCTCCAGTTCCCAGAACATTCACAAGATGAAAATGCTGAAACTGTAAGAAGAGGAGAGACATGCACACAACAGGGTGACTAAAATGTAAGTGCATTGTTATGTGGCTCTTAAAAAAATTATTTGGCGCCTGTTTTTTTCCCCTATAGGAGCCATTGGCTCCTTGATAGATTTTTTTGTTTGGAGCCCTGGTATAGGCCTACTTATAGTAAAGAAAATAAACGTCAGTACAAACAATAAACCGTACATACTTACAATAAACAATACATACAAACAATAAACAGTAATAATGGTAAACAATACATATTTACAATACAGACATACATCATCATCATTCCATGCTATGGTTCCATATGCTAGTTTACCATATACGTCTTCCTTTTTTTGGTTCTAAATAAAATAAAATAAATACCTATATATTCCTATTATACAACATAAGATAAGGCATACAAGATAAGCTACAACTACTTTTATGATTAATTTCACACAATATACACAATATATCCCACCTCACCCTGCACATGACCTACACATACCAGGCTACTCTTCAGATTCTAATGTCCCATAAAATGCTTGGGCCTCTGCTGGCATGTAGGCTAGCATTTTCATAAGGTCACGGTGCTTCTCCTTCTTGACGGGCAGAGGGTCCTCGTAAGCACGAGCATACGTGGTGGAGAACAAGGGAGCTGGAGGTGGTTGATTCTTCCTCTGTTTGGTGATCAGCCAGGTCTTCCATCCCTCGTAGAGGCTATGACTCCCTTTTGTGTGGACACACCATGGATCAGCAGCTGAAATCATGATTCAACAAGAAATTCAATAAAGATTCTTCCTTCACGCACATATCCCCAACACTGTTAATCTCAGAAAACCAGTTTAGTTTTAGTCTAGTTCTTTAGTTCTTTAGTTTTTTACCTGTCACTTTCAACCACATCATGGATGTAATTAGGAAGCCAGGTGGACGCTTTAATGTTGCATCAGGGAGCTGCCTGAAGTCCGCACATTTCATCTCAATTACTTTAAATGGATGCTGCTGCCTGGCTCCACGGATCATCTCGGCGACATCGCTGGGGGTGTAGAGTGTGGACACCTTACGCCTCTTGTCCTGCGTGGCAAATGAACGGTCACAGGGAAGGAAGTGACCAGACACCATGAACTTCTGCTCTATCTGACTGAAGTACCCTCTAGATACAAGCAGGGCCATGAGGTTTAGGACTCGCCAGTTGTTGTTCTGCCCACAGCATCGGTCACTATAGATGATGAGCTTCCGTTCCTTTGCCTGGACTAGGGGTGCAAAAGATGTTTCTGCCCACTTCAAAAGACAGCTTGCCACCTCGATGGAACCTCTGTGAGCGATGCCCTCATGCCAGAGGCACATTGTAGGAGGATCGTCAGTGCCCATCTCCTGGATACAGAGGTTGTAGTTGGCCAGCTGCCGTTGATAGTACACGTTGGAGAGTGTCAGGTTTAGAGTGAACACTACCCCCTGCATGTCGATACAAATGACATGGCAGTCATCATTGGCTTTGGCCCACTCTGTGTCAGCCTGCAACTGGGTGTACGCTTTTTCAGCTTTCCGGTGGTGAAGCTCACTCTCGGCTGCGATCTTCAAACTTTCTCCATCTGTTGTAACTAATTTTGAGAACAGGGCGTCACATTTTGCACAAGTATCACTTCTTGGCTGCCCAAAACTGAGGTTTTGCTGCTTGAAGAGGTCCCTATAGAGCCAGAACTTTGCAGTGGATGCTGGATTGTTTTCCTTGTACAGGCGGAACATGCGGAGCAGGTTTAAATCAGGGCTCAGGTACTCCCTCTCCGCATCTCCCTTCATCCGTGAGTAGTGGTTCGGTTGGCGTGGGAAGCTCAGGATGTGCTCTCTTATCCCCTCTCTCACTGCAGGATGAATGCTATGAGGCCTAAAAAATAAACACCACAACTCATGAACAAGGGAAATATAATAAACTATGCTGGTCTGTTTTGCACAATTGCATTGTTTCTGTGACAATAAATGTATAATTCTAAACTTTCCTCTAAACTATAGGATTTTGTTTTTCACATACAGTCATTAAAGGGATACTTCAGGATTTAGCATTAAGCTTTGTATCAGTAGAAAACCAGTAGTATTTTCAAATTACCATGCTTTCCACCCTCATATGCCCCTGAGATGAGAGATTTATGTATTTTTTGTCTGGAAAAAACCCTCAGATGACGCAAAAATCATCATTGTTTACATGCACCCCTTTTGTTTCAATCTAACTGAATTCATTCCGATTGGTGAATCTGAATGTAGTGTTTACATGAACGCTAAACATGTGATCGATTGATGTGTGCGTTTTAGCATTGCTAAGAAAATTCCCGCTCCTCCGTGAGAGATAGCCTACGAGACCGGTGCGTCTCACAGGTGTCGCTCATCAGTAATCACGCCACCGGCCTCGTGCCGTTCTCCCGCGGCCGTCAGCCTCGTCCTGCTCGCCACAATAAACATGATGAATGGCGACTGTAGAACGCAAAAGCCGAATCCTGGACATTTTGGCCGATCTCGAAATCCCGGGCAGACTCGTCATGGAGACTCACTAGTAGCCTAGCCTTGTTGTTTAAACTGCGCTATCTTACCGGTAGGCGTGGCCTCATAGGGCAGCAAAGCAAGTGCATTCTGGGAGTTGTTGTCTTCATCCCCATTAATCAAAAATTCATTTTCTGGCTTTTCTCAGTCTAGAAGGCTCCAAATTCAAAAATAATTTCACATTTATACTACATAAATGACCCATTTTAAATACACATTAATCTTTCCAGAGCTGAAGTATCCCTTTAAGATCCACATGTTGTAATGATACAAAGAATAATCATACATTACATTTGCATAGCACTTTACCTCTGATATCAATCTCAAAGTGCAAAAATATGTTTCCTGACTGGGCAACAACAGTGAGCTGAATCCTAACCATTACGGTACGTGCACGCTGGCGTTATAGGGTGGCAAGGCACCCGACGCCCTAATGCCAGCGTCCAGTGCACCATTAAACCAGGGAATGTTGTAGGGCAACTGATGCTGACATTGGTGCAGCTTTAAAAACTAACAGGATGAGAGCATGAGGTCCTTCAAGATTTTTTTTTTTTTCTTACCTGTTCATATGTTTTCCTCTGAAGTCCTCTAATGGAGACCTCAATACCTGCTCTGTTCCCTCAGACTGACTGCCTAACTTTTCTTGAATAACCTTTTCAAAGATAAGTAACTTTAAATAAATATGTTATGGACAATGTATCTAATTAAAATCATGCATGTAATAAAAAGTTAACAAACGGAAAAAGCTAGGCTATATAAAACTTGCCTGTAGGCGACTGTTGGTCAGTTCAAAGACTGACATAAATGTGAGCTTACAAACAGCAAGTCTTTGGCCTCCTTGCTGTACATGGTACTTGAAGGTGTACTTCCTCTTAGTAAGCTCAGTGTCAGGCCCACGTGGTTGTCTGCGACTCACCTTGTGCTAGAAGTAAAAAGACATTTACCATAGCGTAGCAGGCTAGCTGTCGTGTAGAGCTGTCAAGTTAAGGTCATTAAGTATGTGAGTAGGCTTTGGTTAGGAGAATGAAAAAGCCATGTGTGTGCCTTTTAGGGCACCAAAGCGCTGTGGTCTTTAATGCACTTGGTGGCCTACTTGATGCCGATCATCCTTCATCTATCCTCACAAAATTTAACATTTACAGTGATCAGGCACATGTGCAGTCTTAGTGAATTGAAGGCATACAGTAGTATTCAATTCACTGATTATTTCATGGGCCTACATTGTACATTGCATACTGTTGACATGATATGGTCACAAATTGCTTAAGTTAGCCTACCTGCTCTAAACCAGAGAGAATGATAGCATGCTGCCTCTCATAAGAGACAGCATAAAACTCTGTGAAGAGCTGGAGTTTTCTTTGGTCTGTTAGGCTTGAACACTGCCTGGGACACGTCTCCTTGCACACCTTTCCCTTAACAGAAACAAAGTGTCACATTAGCATTTTTTTTTAAGCTATAAAACACTTGAGCTATTAGCAGCTATTAAGGTTACTAGCTAGAATATATAACAGCTTACACAATCAATGCATTTTTTGTATTATTACCTTTTTTTAATTTATTTTTTATTATTTATTAAATAACAAGTAACAAACATACCATAACATACAATATTACAAAACAAAGTGTTGCATTAAATGGTAACAGGGGATCCAAAAAATATATCAAAATATTTTAAACATGTCAATGATTTTTTCTTTTTTCTTTTATTATTATTTTTTTTTACCAATTTCAGTGAAGACATAAAGCAATCAAATTCTACTCTAAACATCTTAAAGATTGGAGATGAATTTACATATGTTTGTTTATGTATATAAAATTCTGCCAGCAGTACGTATAACACAAACAATGAATTCTAACATTAGCCTACGTGACGCAGCTGGGCTGGTGTTAGAGACGCACCTAAAGCGTTTCGATTCATTTCTCCGTGGTTATAAGGAGTAGAGACATGTTTAAAACGTCCCCTGAATCCTAATTTTCTCTTCATTTTCTCAGCTTTCATTTCGACCCATTCATGACTTGATCCTTTAAACAGAGTGCGCTATATGAACTGTAGTAGACAACACCCAGTAGCCTACACGCCCCTGACTGTAACCGCTAACTTTAGGTAGATACTTTGTATACGGTTTTTCACTCACCTCTTTTGGTGGACCTTTTCCTCGTTTTTGCTCTCCTCTCCGGTTCACATATGGTTTCCCAGCATCCCTCAAAGACTTCCTTGCTCTGTACTTCCATTCACTCATGTTCGCTCTCCTTTTTTTGCTGAGGTTTTGCCTATTAATGTCCGCAGCGGACATGAAAGCAACCGGCGTCTCCATTTTCCGTTAGTGGACATAAACGGTTTTTCCGCATGAGACTATTTTAAAATTTAAAATACAGAGTTTTGGTCGTGCGAACACCCCGCCAAATACGTTCAAGTCACATGGTTATCTCAATTTTTGTTTTTTTGGACTTATACGGTTGTTCGTCGCATGAACACAATTGAATTGAACTGAAATAATAAAAAAGCGTAGCTTACCAGAAATTGAACTATGTAAACATTGTAACATGTTGTCACTAAACCTAACAAAATTCAGTTTAGTTACTAAAATGTTTTGACAACCACAATACACTTATTGTGATGCAAAAATGACATCACAATTATTAATAATTGCATCACAATTGCATCCCCCCAACCCCCCCCCCCCCCCCGTTCAGCAGAAGAAAGAAATTCATGTGATATTTTTTATGAAAATTAAATGTTCTGTTTTTTACTGTATTTGATTAATGTCATTGTATAAAAAGAGGTTTAAATAAATACAAATCTTACAGACATACATGATTTGTATACATTTTATTTCTGTGGTAAGAGGACTTGAAATGACTCGAAACTAAAATGGTAGGACTTTGGACTCGACTTGAGACTTGTTGGCTTTGACTTTTGACTCGACTCGTGACTTGCCTCATCTTTGACTCGACTTGACTTGGGACTCGAGGGCAAAGACTTGAGACTTACTTGTGACTTGCATAACAATGACTTTGTCCCACCTCTGCAACACCTGTTCCCTGAGGCTTTTGTTTATCTCCACACACTTCAACTGCATTTACATCTGCATTGACAATACTATCAAAAGACTGCAAATCAGGATAGCTTTCATCTGACTGTTGGTTTTCTGACTCACATTTGGATGAGGCCTTATGGCCCATCTTTTTCTTGAGAGAGGACACTTGAGTGTGCAGTTGTTTGTTCTGTTCTTTTAACTTAGCAATACACTGAGCTTGTTCTTGTGCAATGGATAAGCTAAATTCTCTGTGACAACAGATAATGGCTTTCACATTGTTCTTGCGAATACTTGCTCCTAGTATCTTTTTACAATCTTCAATTGACCATACTTTTTCTGGGTGAATGCCAAAATTCTTTGTCAAATTCAATTTGACAGACTCGGTCACTATGCGGTCCATGCGTTCTCCTAACAAAGACTTGAATTCACTGTCTGTCCATAAAGGTGTAGCTAGTCCAGCTTTCTCAGTTGTGGCAATCAGCCTAGCATTCCTTCTAACCATTTTGTGAGTTACTTTGTTACCACACAAACAAACACTAAAAACTTCTCTGATCAACAGAGGGTACACGTTAACATAGATCAACTATTGTTAACCTTCCTTGCCCAGAGCAAAGGATAACACAAATTACTAGCACTTTACGCTAATCTTCCCTGCCTGAAAAACAGAGGATAAATTTCATCTCTAAAAGACAACTTTAGAGGATAACTTAGTTAACAAAACCCTGCAGCTGTTTGTTAACTTCTTTTCTGTCGGCGCAGAGGAAAACAAATTTGTACTGGTCTGCATCGGTTCTTTGAATAGAATGAAACTCACCGAATCGTTGGTTGTACAGAAAAATTTCGTCTGGAACTCAGTCAGCTTGAAGTTTTCAATCTGGTGGAAGCTGGAAAGATTCAGAAGATTCAGTCTGGAACTTAGTCAGATCTTTGTTGGGCCTGAAGTTTCAAGATTCAGATCTTTGAGCTTGAAGTTCTTTGTTGAGTTTCCTTTTTCTCTATCTGGGTCACGGCACCAAATTGTTGGGAACTTTTTATTCATTTAGTCATTTACATTTACATTTAGTCATTTAGCAGACGCTTTTATCCAAAGCGACTTACAAATTAGGACTAGATTAAGCGAGTCATCATGAAGAGGCAAAAACAAAAACAACGCAAGAAGTGCTCAAGATACAAAGTTCAGGCATTATTCAGAGTAGCATAAGCCCGATAAGTGAGGTTTTAGAGGGAAAGGGGAGTTTTTTTTTTTTTTTTTTTTTTTTTTTTTTCATGCGGTTAAGTGCTCACGGAAGAGATGGGTTTTCAGCTGTCTCTTGAAGGTTGTCAGGGATTCTGCATTCCGGATGAGGGTGGGGAGAGCGTTCCACCAGCATGGAACTGTGAATGAGAATGTTCTGGAAAGTGATTTTGTGGCTCTCTGTGATGGAACCACGAGACGTCGCTCGTTGACCGATCGTAGGCTTCTTCCTTCATCAAAGCAGACCAGGAGACGTTGGGATCGCGTTCAAACAGAAGTTCTTCTTTATTGAGCGTGGCTGCAGTCCAACAATCTAAAGTACATACAGTATGCATTGTATCTTATTGGCATTTTAGGAGGAGGGACTTTTGAAGGTGGAGACAACTCAAAACAATGCAGAGGATGATTTGATTCAATCAAGTGAAAACCAGTTTGGCAGGTTATCTGGCTTGCTCAAGAGAAACAGGCCTTAATCAGCATAACACTATCATTCAAATGATCCAATCAGCCTGACAGTATCACCCATACCTTCACATGATCACAGAGACAAAAGCACAGCTGTAAATTGAGCTTAATGGTCAGGAAATGCATAAAGACAAAGGGTGAGGGTGAGAGTCTCAGCCATTGACTCATTTAGAGAACAGGACTGGCAGGAATCTCTTAATATAATCATCATAACCGCTGCTAAACTTTCTCAGTTTATATTGGAATCTAAATTAAACATTTAATAAATTTGTTATTCTTCAATCTGCACACTGCATCTGAAAGCCTCCTGACAAACCCTGCTTCTGGTTCCAGTCTGCCTTGCTACTCACTGGTTTGCATTTGTAGCTCTGTATAGCTTTTTTTAAATCTCTATTTACTAACATTCTTTGTTGTTTATATTGCTAAATATAACTTACTCATCAACATATATCTCATATTGCCTAATATTGCCTATCACATTAATCTGACATCGCTAACTTTAATCTTAATCGCTAGGCTGTTAACTTGTCAGCCGTGCTTTCCATCTTTTTTCTCTCAGGTTCTCCTTTTTCTATGATTCAATCAAACAACTGTGATAAGCCAGAATCAGTCAGCAAACACGGTGAGTCATGTTATCTTCTCCTGTTATTGTCACTTGCATGACAGCATAGCCACATGTTTAGCATAGCCTTCTCTGTCAGCAATGAGGGTTTCACATGTCATAAGTGCAAGGAAATAGACAGGCTGACGGAGAAGATTTCAGAACTAGAGACACACATTCAAACTTTAATCAAGGATAATAAGAATACAAGGGCTCTAGATACTGCTTTGGATGTGACTAGCTCAGCGAGCCTGGTGCATTGTTCGGTTCCGGTTGTAGAGCCCCCGCAGCAGGGCAACTGTCTTTTCGGGGGGAAAAAACACAGCTGTTCAAGTGCCCTAGTAATTAGTTGTTGTGTAAACATGGGACATAATATCTAAATATCGATAAATCAATCGATATAGCTCTGAATCGAATCGAATCGTAATCGTATCAGAGAATTTTTGAGGTATCGGCAAATATCGTATCGCTGGCTGAGAGAATCAATATCATCGAATTGAATATCAAACACATTGTATCGTGATGAACTGTCCGATTTACACCCCACATAGAGACTCTTTCACCTAGATATCATCACATAGATACTGTGAATAGAGACTGTTCTTCGAATTAGTAAATACAAAAAACTCCCAAACCCATTTAAGGGTAAACATTTAATTGATGTTACATTCAACAAATAAAAAACAGATGAACAAATGATAAAGTTTGCGTTGCTGAATATTCAATCCCTTTCTTCAAAAGCACTTATTGAAAATGATATGATCACAGGTTATAACCTGCTAAAACCAGACGTTTTCATTACTTTAAAGCAGCACTCAGTAGCTTCGGGATTTCTTCGCTGTATTCTCGCTTTTTGCTCGAAGGTTTCTCTCTAGAGCTCCCCCCACAGCTTCGGAATAGATATTTGACAACACTGTTGTAAAAACTCGTTGGTGATTCTCAGACACCAGAGGCTATAGATCAACGACATCAAAGCAGATGGGACATTCTTTAAAACGTCTTCTTCATTCGGGTTCGGACAGCGTGAGGGAGCGCAATAATGACAGCATTTTAGCAGCTTTCTTTTGGCCGTAAAGCAATTGTTTACATCGCGAGACCTGATATCACGCGAGACTTCCTGACCCGGCGGCCGGCGATCCGCCGGCTCAAAGTTGCAAGTGCGTATTTTCCGCTCACGGGCACCAGGGGGGTGCGAAACGACCACCATTCAACCCGAAATAAGTAATATAACCATTCCAATGACTCCGAAGCTGTTCAGTTAAGGTAAAAAAGTTACTTAGTTCACCTTTAAATGAGTATGCTGTCCAAACACTCCCACAGCACTCTGATCGGTCTGCGCAGCTCTGATTATTGATTCTCATGGTTTTGCTTGCCTACATCATCATCCAAACACAGCGAATCCAATTCATGTTCATGATGCTATTACCTTGATTAGCAATTAGCGCAAACGGTTCTTACTTCTAGACCAGCAATGTTTTGGTGCTACTTACGAACCACTTTTCCTGGTTCAGAGCTGGTGCTTTGGGTGTCGAAAGACAAAGAACTGATTTGAAACTAGGCTCTGGCTCTGAACCAGCACTCAAACTGCCTTGGTGACAAAGGGGTATTAGGGGTGTTAGAACCTATACTGACTAATGGCGCGTTTCCATTACCAGTACCAGCTCAACTCGACTCGACTCGACTCGCCTCGGCTCGGCTCGGCTCGCTTTTCGCTCCGTTTGCCATTGCAGATAGAACCTCCGTAATAGTACCTGGTCGTCATAGCGACACGCAGGAAACTGCCGTGACTTAATCTTCTACCCACACACACAGGACAATGGAGGAAATCGAGTGTATGCTGTTTTTGATTTTGTTTTTGCTGTTTTTTATTCAGGATACTCCGTCTGCCGAGTAAACAGAGCCAAACAGAGCCGAGTCGAGTCGAGCCGAGCCGTGGCGAGCTGGTACTGTGTAGTGGAAAAGCGCCATAAGATACTGAAAGAGATGCTTCCAGAAATCATATATCCAATTCTTTAAATTGTTAATTCATCTTTGTCATTAGGATACGTATCGCAAAATTTTAAGCTGGCTATTATTAAACCTCTTATTAAAAAACTTGATCCTAGTGAATTAGTCAATTACAGGCCGATCTCGAATCTACCTTTTATGTCAAAAAAATACTAGAAAAGGCAGTATTCTCACAACAATGTTCCTTTTTTTTAAAATAATAAAAGATAAAAAGGTATCTGCAAGGATTTCCAGTCAGGATTTAGACCGTATCATAGTACTGAGACTGCTCTCAGTATCCAAGCAAAAAGTTCTCCACGCATTATCCTGCAGTTAATGAGAAATTGTAATTTATTGGCGCACTATATTGACTGCGTATTGAGACATATAAAACTGTTAAGCTAGATTTTCAACCAATCAGCATCGAAAATGTAAGTAGGTCACAGCCGAAATCAAGCCAATATCACTACGCACATGTAAACATGGAGGAGGACGTAAGCGCATCTTCATCTGATAGCGGCGATCAAGCTCGATTAACACCCGTAAAGTGTATTCTTCATGTCGGAAAAGATGGTGGGAAAGGTCTGCAGCCCTTTACTGAAGTCCGATGGGAAAAAATCAAGCATAGGAATGGCTCAAAACGTCGGACACTACGGAGCTAACGTTAGCTATTGCTAATAAACATGTTGCCCTCCTGGACAAACCGGTCTCTGATGTCCCAACAACTACAGGTTTCACCCGGCCTGCTATCGGCGTTTTATAGACGCTTGACTTGTGTGCATGTGCGTGATGGGTAGATTTAGGGGTCGGGTTAGTGTGTGTGTGTGTGTGTGTGTGTGTGTGTGTGTGTGTGTGTGTGTGTGAGAGAGAGAAAGAGAGAGAGAGAGAGATAGGCCGCTGTCGGTAGCCTAAAAGAGGCCTAGAAATAGTGTTTCGTTCCACCAAGTGGGGCACTACTTACTTTTTTAACATCAGAAATATATAGAGATTCCTTAGGAAAAAGTTCTCCTCACACAACCTTGCAGTTTTTGAGAAAAATTATGCTAAAGGTGCCCATTTTGAAAAAAAGGGAAAACATAGGGAATTTTGCACTTTCAAACCTGTTTATCATATAAACCCAAAAATGCCAAATTACCACTTGAAGTACAAAATAAACCAGTTTGAAATGTGTGATATACCTGAATCTATAGGGACAGTCAACATGATAAGATTATCAAGAAAACTTCTACTGTAACATCCCAATTACTTCTCATTATGTTGTTCCAATTCAAAGGTAATATTTGAGGTAAAATCTGAATAACAAATATAATTAAGCCAAAATATAATAACAGAGCTGCCAACTCTCACGCATTCACCGTGAGACTCACGCAATTGACACTTTTCACACGCTCTCACGCCACACATCCATTTTCTCACGCACAGAAAAATCGCGAAGCAAAGAGGACAGGGAGACCGACAGACTTGACAGAGCAGGTTAGTTATGATATGAAAAAAATCTCAGCTCTCAGATTCTGTCAATTTTATTACGAAATTCAAACAATAAATACCGTTTTGGTGTTTGTAATTGATCCCTAGCGGCACGTGACCCGGTCATCTCTACTAGCTAATAGTAAATAGGCCTAAACACGAATGAACAATGTTGAAAGAAACAGTACAGCTTACCGAAATGTATATTCTTCATACATAATATCGATCAATCAATCAAACAAAGGGGTCAATAAAACAGCTGGAGAACAATTATGTCACATAACATTTACCTCAGGAAAGCCATTTAATGACCATAATATAGGCACGTTAGTTGGCTAGAAAAAGAGCTATATGAGAGTATTTTGCTAAATATGTGTACTATATTACATATTTATTATATTTGTACTTATATCATTAAATAAAGTTGTTATTATAATAAAAAACGCATTATATTTAATTTGAGTTATTTTTAACCTTAAATAATACTACCAGCTGATAGGGCTGTATGTAGCCTATTTTTATTTTCTTGAGAAAAATGAACGCCTATCTTGTGTACCTAATATTTATTCTATGAGTCAATATTAAATCAAATCACAAGAATTGAATTGAAATCATGAAATTTGTTTCAAGAAATTTGTAAAAAAAAAAAAAAAAAAACATAGCTTACCAGAAATTGTACCATATAAACATTGTAACATGTTGTCACTAAACCTAATACAATTCAGTTTAGAATTGTAAATTCTAAAATCCCCCCCCCCCCCCAAACTCCAATTTAAACTCAAAAGTATACAAAAAAAAAATAAACAATAACAACTTTTAAAAATAACAAATTTAATGGAGAATTGTTAATTTGCATTCACGAGCAGTAACTGCACTACATGTACATATTCACAGGAATGATTATTGTAAACAAGATTTAATTTTGATAGCAATAGCAGTGATGCTATGTTGTTTGGATGTGACGTTTCAGCTCATAACTCAATGAAACATGCATGGATTGTGAAAAATCGAACATCTTTATTGACAACAGATTCTCACGATTACAAAGAGCCCAAACACAACATAATCCATTGCTTTAATCACGAGATATTCCTCACGAAGTGATGCATACTTGGCTAAAAAACAAGTCTCTCATCCTTCCTGGGTGCAAAGTGTTTTCCATTTTTCCCGGAACCGTCCATGCTCGTTTTCAAACGTGGAATAACACAAAATATATATCATCTTAAAGCTTAGAATCTCAGCTTTTTAAAGAATCTAACCACTTCGATCAACTCTGAACGAGTGCTGATTAGTCTCTCTAAACCGGAGTGTATCGCCCGCAGGCGCCACCTAGCTGCGGAAATATTAATTATCATATTTTTTAAAAATATTGCCTTGATTCAAACAAAATTGGTGTCATTTGAAAGCTTAGAGTCTGAACTAGGGCTGTAGTACTCGAGTCCGGTCTTGGACTCGAGTCCGGACTCGAGACCGCTTTTCTATGGTCTCGGACTTGTCTCGGACTCGCTGGTATTCGGACTCGGACTTGTCTCGGTCTCGGCCACTGGTCTTGCCAAATATGGCTTTTGGTCTCGACCGAGTCCAGGTTTCTTTATGATGTTCCCAGTAATCACACATACGTCGCCGCGATATTAAAACAATATATTATTGGAGGGAAAGTGAAACACTGGCCACCTAATAACTATGGGCATTTCGGCTCTTTTTCGTGAGCCGGCTCGTTTCACTCAGCTCACTGAAAGAGCCGGCTCTTTTGACTCACAAACGGCTCTTTAAAAAATAAATGTTTAAACTCGCTGAAAGTCCACCGTGCAACGTGAATATTCATATTTTTAATTGTCCATAACACCCCGAAAACTAGCCTGCTTGCCTTGCACATCTAATTAATGGGCAAAGTTTTCCGACTTTTTTTCTTAGCCTACCTTTCTTTCTTTGCCTCCACGAGTGGTAGGCGCAATGACTGGCTGTTTTAAAATATAGCTAATATCGAAACAAAATAACCCAGCTCACAACTTGCAGGTTTGCTTATTGGCTAACTTTTTTCATTTGATGGCTTCAGCCGCCACCCGCCCGAATTTAATTAAAATATTATTTTTCGTCACGTCATCCGCCCGATCCGCGGTTTATCCGCATCTCTTGTGTGTGTGTGTGTGTGTGTCTGTGAGTTGTCTCGGTCCTCCCTCATGCAGTTTAATTGGTTGACATCGCGTGTATGATTGACAGGAACAGAATGTAAGGCTGATCAGACAGTCGAAACGAATGTGTAGTGCTCCTTTAGGCCTGTATAATTATAATTTTGTTGTTGTTCTTTGAATAAGTCAATTATTTTAAATAAAATTAAAATTATTCATTATTACATAATGACTTAATTTCTATAGGCTAGCCTATATTTTTTAGCAGACTTTTTTTTCCCTGTCCTGGACTCGGTCTTGACTCGGACTCGAACCTCTTTGGACTCGGTCTTGACTTGGACTCGACTAGTCCTGGTCTTGGACTTGTCTTGGACTCGACAAAGGTGGTCTTGACTACAGCCCTAGTCTGAACTTTACAGTGAATGTAGCCAATTTGAAAAACTCCTAAGTATTGCGGAGTTATTTGCTGATAAATATATAAAAAAAATCATAATCTATAAAATACTTTTTTGTACTATGTACTGCAATGTGTCAAAAACATCATAAACATTCAAAAATCGTTGAAAATTGCACTTCATTTTTTACAGCATATTAATACAATTAAAATGAGCCCAAAACTTTATCTATTGCTTTTATGACAAGATATTCTTCATGGTGAAACAATATAAAAAATGCCCATGAGGGGGCGTCAAGGTCTCAACAAAAAGGCTATCTTGGTTCCAAATGCTGTAACTTTTGATTACTTTATCCAATCACCACAAAATTTTATCCAGATGCAGCTCATATGTAGAGGGACTTCCCCAAAAAAGAATTTTCCTCCTACCTTATTTCCTTCCTGAGTTATTCCATGTCAAATAAGAGAGATATGCAAAATCATAATAAAAATTATGTGTTTTTTTTTTTGTATTTATCAGCAGTTTCTCGGCAGGAGAATATCCAAATGTGATGTAATGTTTCAAAAAATTTGAAAAGAGTTCTATCAAACGATACCTACCTTTTGACTCTCCTTGTTATAGTTTTGAAGTTATGAGTCTTTAGTTTTTTGTGTGTCACTCAGACAAAACAACTCCAAAAATGGCCTCAGTGTTTAAGGGGTTAAGGCAGAAACAGTGAGCTCATTGAAGTAATGAATACATGTTGTTAACAAATGATAATATATATAAATATATATATATACATTATATTTAATATATATAAACATATTTAAATAGAAATATATAAACATTTTGCATTGGTGCATGTTGATTCAGAGTTTGCATCATCTTAAGTTCTGTCAGGAGTTGGCACTATCTCTGCACAGATGTTGGGGTATCTGAAGTCTTCATAAGAGGCTGGATACAAACTGGACCTGACATACTCTCTAGTTACCTCGGGATGGGCATCCCGAGATAAAACAGAAAAGCAAATGGAAAATTATTAGCGTAGCTGCTGTTCATAACATTAAGCAAATATAATCATGTGCATTTGATCGGATATAACTGTACAAGGTTATGAGAATCATAATGTGAATGCTTGGCTAAAGACATGTGTCTTTTAATCTAGATTTAAACTGGGAGAGTATGTCTGAGCTCCGAACATTATCAGGAAGGCTATTCCAGAGTTTAGGAGCCAAATGTGAAAACACTCTCCCTCCTTTAGTGGACTTAGGTATCCTAGGTACTACCAAAAGCCCATTGTTTTGTGACCTTAAAGAGCATGATGGATTGTAGGGCGATAGAAGATTGGTTAAATACACCGGAGCTAAACCGTTTAGGGCCTTATAGGTCAGCAGCAATCCTTTGTAACTCAAATCAAATCAAATCAAGTATATTTGTATAGCGCTTTTCACAATACAGGTTGTATCAAAGAAGCTTCACAGTATTAAATTAAAATAAAATAATACAACAAAGTTTGTTTCTAGTGGAATTTATTGATTGATAGAATAAAATTAAATATCCCCAAAATATCCCCAACTGAGCAAGCCAAAGGCAACAGTGGCAAGGAACCGAAAAAACTCCATCAAGTGACCTAATGGTGTCCTAAAACTCCATCAGGTGACCTAATGGAGAAAAAAAAACCTTGGGAGAACCCAGGCTCAGTCTGGGGCCAGTTCTCCTCTGGCATTTATGAACTAGAGGCTGGATTGTAGTTTGAACTGTGAGATTAACAATATTATATGAATGCCTGGCCGAAAAGATACGTCTTTAATCTAGTTTTAAACTGGAAGAGCGAGTCCGAGCAACGAACAGTATCAGGAAGACTATTCCAGAGTTTCGGAGCCAAATGTGAAAATGCTCTCCCTCCTTTGGTTGATCTGGATATCCTAGGTATGACCAAAAGCCTCGAATTTACTGATCTTAAAGAGCGCGATGGATTATAGGGTGATAGAAGATCCGTTAAATAGACTGGAGCTAAGCCGTTTAGGGCTTTATAAGTCAGTAGCAATACCTTATAATTAATACGGAACTTTATAGGTAGCCAATGTAGTGATGATAAAATTGGTGTTATATGATCATATTTTCTTGATCTAGTAAGAACTCTAGCAGCTGCATTTTGGACTAACTGTAGCTTGTTTATTGAGGATGCAGGACAACCGGCTAATAAAGCATTACAGTAATCTAGTCTCGAGGTCATGAATGCATGAACTAACTTTTCTGCATCAGAAACTGATAGCATGTTACGTAGCTTAGCAATGTTTCTAAGGTGGAAAAAGGCTGTTTTTGTAACATACGAAATATGATTTTCAAAAGACAGGTTACAATCGAGTATAACACCCAGGTATTTTACTGTAGAGGATAAAGTGATACAGAACTTAATAGGTAGCCAGTGTAGAGATGATAAAATTTATGTTATATGATCATATTTTCTAGTAAGAACTCTAGCAGCTGCATTTTGGACTAATTGTAGCTTGTTTATTGATGGACGATTTATTTATCCAGGACAACCCTAGTGAAAAAAAAGTATGCTAAGTATACTTGCAGCCAGACTAATTGTCAGTATACTTCAAGTGTGTTAATGATTAGTTAACTTGAAGTGTGCTATTTTGGATATTTTTTTTTTTTTGTACTAAGTGTATTTTAGTTATAATTAAATTATACTAAAGTATAACTTTAAGTGTATTTAGTGTACTTTTTGATGCTAAATTGAGACAATTTCAAGTATACTTAGTACACTTTAAGTACATGCGTATTTTCATGCTTGATTAGTGATATTTGTCACGGTTCACGGATGCATTGCTTTCTTTTTGTCTCGTGCGTTTGTTATTTGTGTATGTGTGTGTGTGTCGCATGGATCTGTGGGTGTGGCCGGAGCAATCACGCTCATTCATCAATCTGCAATCATCATCAGCGCCAGCTGCGACTCATCATCACTTCCTTAAATACTCACCGTTTTCTCCTCTCCATTGTCAGATCGTTGTTAAAGTCTTGTGCTGTCTGGTGTCCTGATCCTGTGTTCCTGTTCCTGTTCCTGTTCCTGTGTTCCTGTTCCTGTTCCCGTTCTGTGATCGTGTGGTGTTTGTTCCTGGTTTCCTGTTCGCTGTTCTGTTCGTCATTCACGCCGGAATTCACCATCACCATCACTTCACTCAGCACCAGCCCAGACTCACCCGTGTTTGACCATCGAGGTCCCTGCGTCACCCGCCAGTGTTTGTTGCCTTGTATGTTTCATCTGTGTTTCTAATAAAGAGTTTATTGCTATGGCACCTGCTATTGCTTCCTCGTTCTCACAACATGACAATATTAAAGCGTACTTTTTTGTATTACAAGTACATTACATATTAATTAAGAGTGTCTTCCAAACAAACAAGAAATATACCATAAATATATTATTTTTGAGTAAAAATATACTTTCTTCCCCAAAGCTGAATGCACTTGTCAGGGTTATTACAATAAATAACATGTAACTTCAATACCACACAGATACACATAATGAACTCAAACAGTGTTTATTAAATCCTCACATGGTTTTAGCATTGAAAAACAGAACAAAATGCACCATGTTTTCAAAAAAAAAAGAATGCTGAAAGAAAACAAAATTGAAACATTGTGGAACAACAAGCAAACTTCAATTTTTCTTGCTGAATTGCTCATTGTTGCACTTGCGCCTGATGGCCGCTCGCACTTCCGACGGAGTTGTGTGTGGAAACTCCACAAGAACAGTGTCTGTTAACAAAGTAAAATAGGGAAAGTCAGAGGGCATGTTCATACAACTTTTACTTTCCACTACATCAGACAGTAAACATAATGTATTACTCCCAAAATACTTAATAAAAGTACATCGTGAATAGCAGTGAGGAAATGTATCAGTATGTCATGTCAATATTGCTTCCAGTGTGTTAATCAAACAGAGTATACAAGAGAAGAAACATCACAATATAAATCAAATGATACAACGTCATTCAAGTTGAAAAGTATATTTATATTATAGGTCAGACTAAATTGTAATAGAGACATGTACATTTTCTATAAGGCTGCTTTGAAATGGCATGTATTGTGAAAAACACTTTACAAAATAATTTGAATATTTTATTTTATGAATAGTCCAAAAAAAGAGAGGTTAGAAATTCTATTGGAAACATAGTCCCCAAAGTCAAAGAAATAAAAGAAAATACATCTGCAAAAGGGTCTCTGCACGGGGATGACATTTATAGATGGATGTCTTTGGATGCACCAAAATACTGGCTGACATGATAACTACCAGTCTGAAGCATTTCTCTATTAGGCGGACATTTCAGCCACCTGAGCAAAAACATTTTTTATACCAGACCCTTTACAGTGCATACACAAAAACGTGTGTAACTTTTAACTTTAATGTGCTCTTTATATTTGATTTGACCCTTGATATAACTAAATTATGTACATTTTAAGTTACCTGAGAAAACATTTTTACAGTATAATACACTGCTGTTCAAATGTTTGGGATCAGTAAAGTTTTTAAAGAAGTTTCTTAGGCTTATCAAGGCTGTATCTATAATACTGAATATTATTTCACAAAATAATATCGTGAAATAATTTTGCAATTTAAAATAAGTTTTCTATTTAATATATTTTAAAATATAATTTATTCCTGTGAAGCAAAGCTGAATTTTCAGTGTCACATGATCCTTCAGAAATCATTCTAATATGCTAATTTATAATGTTGGAAAAACATTATTTCAGGATTATTTGAGAAATAAAAAGTTAAAAAGAGCAGTGTTCATTCAAAATGGAAATTTTGTGTTACAATATACACTACTATTCAAACTATGTTTGGGGTCAGTAAATTTTTACTTTCTTTATTACTTTTTTTTTATTAATACTTTTATTCAGCAAGGATGTGTTAAATGGATAAAAAAAAGTGATAGTAAACTGTTAGAAAATATTTATGTTTTTAATTAATGCTGTTCTTTTTTACTTTTTATTAGCATAATCAATGAATCAAAGAAAAAAGTTCCAAAAAAATATTAAGCAGCACAACAGTTTCAACACTGATAATAAATCAGCATATTAGATTGATTTCTGAAGATCATGTGACACTGAAGACTGGAGTAATGATGCTGAAAATACAGCTTTGCTTTACAGGAATACACTATATTTTAAAATATATTAAATTAGAAAACCAATATTAGAAATTGCATTAGCCTAAGAGTTCACAATATTGCAGTTTTTTTTTTTTTTTCTGTATTTTGATCAAATAAATACAGCCTTGTTGAGCATAAGTGACTCCACTAAAAGGTTTATAATATAGGCCTAACATAATGTAATATATCAAAACAATGAATCATTAAAGCATCCCTTTTATTCAGTAAATAGCAATTAGCTTTGTGCTTTTTAACTTTTAAGAAGAAGTCTCTCTCAAATTCTTTACAAAACTTTTCATTGCTGTCCAAAATAAATATCCCAATTAATCTATATACAACTGAATCGCAAGCTTGAATCAAAATCAAAACATGAAATTGATGACAATACTCAATTTACCATAAAGTTACAAGGTAGAGATTCTGCATTCTAAACATCTATGAATTAACTATGGGTCTCAGCCCTTAATTGTAACACACCATTTCAATTTCACTGGGCACAGTACTAGAGGCAGACATTCCTGATGAGGGGGTCCCACCGGGTGAGGGAATCAATGACCGGACACACTGCACACACTCCTTCATTAATTTAATCATTTCTGGGAGCTCTATGTGACAGTAAAGGGGAAAAGGATAAGTTAGTGTTGTTTGACAATAAGAACCTTTGTTTTGTGCATCTGTGGCACTTGGCAGATGGATGAAATGTAAAAGCTGGCCAGCATTACAGAAATATTGGTACTAATGTTCAGTGCAGGGCAGTCATGCGTATTGTGGGACTTTGCACTGTAATGTCAATCCCTCCAATGCCAACCTGAATACCTACCACGAAGGGATGTCATGATTTCTTCATCCATTTGAGACAGCATTTTTGGCCCAGTGTTAGAGTCTTTTATCTGCAAACAGCCAATAAAATAAAAGCACATTTAAACTTTTTATTAAAGTCACATATCACGTTAACATGTTTGTTACAATAAAAAAAGTCATGAAAGAAACAGAAAAATAATTAATGATGCTCAAATTTAAATTCCACTGTAAAACAGATGTAGGCCTTAATGCTAAGGACTTTTGCTACTGCCCTGCTTGGGCCAATGCTTCAAATTCTTACTTGGCCTGCCAAAAATTCACTGGTCCCACCCAAAATCAATGTAATGACATAAATAAAAAGTAATAGAAACGTGTGTCATTAATTACTCACCCTCATATCGTCCCAAACCCCTAAGATCTTCATTCATGTTTGGAACAGAAATGAAGATCTTTTTTTTTTTTTTTTTCTGTGAACATAAACAGCATATTCCGGAAAGTCAAACATGCAGCAAAACACACACTAGTTACGCAGCATGTTTACATGAGGGTAAGGAATTAGCGACAGAAGTTTTAATTTTTGGTGAACTAAACCTTAAGAAGTGCAAGGTTTCTAAAATTAAATACAATGACATAAAAGATAGGGTTGTGCAAGTAATTTAATTACTTTTGAATTTTCCTTCAAGCAATCATGAAAAATTGCAAATGAAATTAAACAATTACAGTGCTGCATTCTGTTTCTTTGTTTAAAATTGTCTTTTTTCGCTGCTCACTAAAAGTCATGATACAGTCAACAATCATTCAAGTAATGTACAAAAAATAAAAAGAGCACATTAAGCTGTGAACAGAATCCATGCATTCAGTCTTAAAGTGACAGACAATCACTTGCTGCAGTCTGCATTTTCTAGTTTCAATTAGGCTATTATTATTTTTACATTTACAAACGTATGTATATGAGACATAGAATAATAATAATAAAAACATAGTTGTCGGCACCAATAGCCTCACGGTTACTGCGCCGACATACAGAGCCACTGCACTCATCCCGGATCATCGTTCTTTGCCGATCCCGCTCTCCTCTCTCTTCACCCAAAGCTTGCCTGTCTATTCTAAACTGTCCTGTCCAATTAAAGGCATAAAATGGCCATAAATAAATCTTTAAAAAAATAAATAAAAGAGACAACAACATACAGTATTTGGGGTGCAGAGGTGTTCTTAGGAAACGAATTGTCAAATTTTACTGGCATTTAAAATTTTCATATGACAGATATGTTTTCAGCAAATATGTGTCGCCCCTGTGTCATCGTGTATCGTGACTTTGTTGCCAATACATAGCCTCATTGTTTACTTAAGGCATAATTGATTGTGTGTACTAGTCACCAAGACAAGCATTTCAGCATAAATGTGTGTGTATTTGTCCATTCAAGAACAAGAAAATGCGTGAAAGTGAACTCAATCTGGGAGTTGTGGGCTTGCTGACACCTGGCTTTATGTACATGCCTCAGTGCGCAAATAAAACATCTCACACAGTGCAACTACGTAATATGCCTTATGCCAAGCTGCACTACTTCCTGAACTTCAGCCAGCTCCTTTGTTTCCTGTCTGCTATTATTGGACAAACTGATTAATCCAGGTGTGTCTGATTATTGTTACTGAGGTCAGGCACACCTGGATTAATCAGTTTGTCCAATAATGGCAAACAGGAAACAAATGAGCTGGCTGAAGTTCAGGAAGTAGTGCAGCTTGGCATAAAGGCTATTGAGTTCTCTTTTACATCTTCTTGCACTTGACTGTTTAAATTGGCAAGGCTTAAAAACACAAAAAAGCAGTAACTGTGTAAAATGAATTCATTAACAAAAATGTTCACTTCAGTTATAATAAGACAGTAGTGCCATTATTCAGCACAATTATTTTCAAGTATTTCTCATCCAATAGTGTTAGAGCAGTCAAATCAACAATACTGCTAAATGTAAATTGTCCCTGACTACCTAAACCAAGGGAGCACAAACACCATCAGGTGGCAGAAGATGTATAAAAAACCTTTGGAGAAAGTCAGCTTGCCTTTCTCTGGGTTGAGGTTAGACCAAAGTCTTCATCTGAGTCATTGGCCTGAAAGAAAAAAAAAATATTATAAGAGATGTGTGAAAATCAAGAGAGATACACTTTGTGTACAGCAGAGTACATAGATAAAAAAAAAAAAAATATGACTCACCATTTCTGGACTCCCTATGTTTGTAGCATCATCAGAACTGGTGTGATGATCTGGACGGAGTGGGCTCGCTATGTTTGTGGCCTCATCAGAACTGATACGATGATCGGAAGAGAATGCCAGGGGTCTGGCAGCCTTCTTAGTGTTTACTAGCTTTACCTGGACAAAAATGTTAATAAGAAAAAAAAAAGAAAAAGAAAAACATAAAAAAAAAAAATAAAAAATAAAAGGATGCTAGGTTCACAAGTGGTGGTTGGGGAGAGACTCTTGATATGATTGTAAAGCACTTTGGGTGTAAATTACTACATATTAAACTGCCATGCTATATAAATGCTTTATTTATTCTGATTGAATTTTTTTTAGTGCGGTCCTGTTTATAAAACATTCAAACTATAAAAATGTAGCCAAAAACTCAATAAGACAGTATGCATACATTATGAAGACATTGTGGAACTTCATCCTCAGAGCTGGTGTTATTATCTTGTGTGTCTATGGCCCTGCTCTGAGAAAGGGAATTCTTCAGTTTTTGTAACATCTTGTCTCTGGCTGCCTCTTTGATCTTGGTTTGCTTTGGCTGAAAAAAATGTAGGGGGTAATAAATAAAAAAATTGTTAAAATCTTCACAATGTCACATTCATGCTGATATAGATTATATAGATTCATGCTGATTACATAAAGACTTATCCATATCCACTCACCAGCCTGGCTTTTTTAGCCTCCACCTCGTTGCTGGTGTCCAACATTTTCTTTCTGACACGAACACCCCTGCTTTCATCCTTGTTCCATATGTCCTTTCCCAAAAGTAGTAAGTTTTTCTTCATGATGAGGTCTTTGAACGAATCTGATATAATAAGCGCAAAAACACTTTAGCCTAACGTACACCTGCTATCAAAAAAAGCGACACAATAGCGCAATAAAGCACTTGAAAGTGTAACTTAAGAAGTAAATTTAAAAAAAAAACAGACCTCCAAACAGCAGGACTTTTGCAGGCACCGTCTTCTCTGGTTCTTTACGTGAAGGCCACTTTATTTCTAGGTGTCAGAGAAATTCACTAAAATATAATGTCTACTGCAGTGGACAAAAGTCTGTTCCTGGGTCCCAGGAGGATTTTTATTTATTTATTTATTTTTTACTGTAGTGTACAAAAATACACTTTTGCCTAAACAAAAGATGAATGGATTTAAAATGTTTACTCTAGCTCACTGTACTTCAGAAATGTTAAACAGGAGACATCACAAGTACTGAACTATTAGATAGCAGTTACTTTAAGTTATTTCATTTTGTTTGTACTGTATCCACAGAAACAGACGAAATTGGTATACAAGAGATTTCTTCATACATCTTCAATTTCCCAAACAACTAATTACAGAAGAAAAGTTTACAAAAAGGTACGTAATTGTGAAAAACAATGTTATGTATAATTTAAAAAAATTGCGATAAACGAAATGTTCAATCAGACGTTTGTGTTTGGATGGGCCTCGCACAACTTCAGTGCCCCAGACTGTGTCAGTGGGCTGTTTATTTATTGATATTTTGATTTAATTACATTCAGACTGTATTGAAATACTGCTGTTTTGTTTTGCATTTGTTTTGTGAAGTTGCACTTACCTTTTGTGTACATTTGTTTCAGATTCCTCTCTCAAATCCTACTGAAGAGAAGAACGAACTTGAAAGCACAAAAGAAAGAGAACAAGAGGAGAGACAGATAGATTATGTAAATACAATTGAGGAAGGAGAGGAAGATGATGAAAATGGAAATGAGGAAGATGATGGAGATGGACAAGAGGATAGAGAGGAAGATGATGGAGATGGACAAGAGGACAGAGAGGAAGATGATGGAAGTGGAAATGAGGAAGGTGAGGAAGATGATGGAGATGGACAAGAGGTAAACACAAGAAGGTGATGGAAGTGGAAATGAGGAAGAAGAGGGAAATGAGCAAGAGGACAGAGAAATAGATGGTGAAAGTGAAGAAGATGGAAGTGAACAAGAGGAGACAGAGGAAAAGGATGGAAGTAGACAAGGACAGAGATCAGGAAAAGAGAGGAGCCAAGGAAATGATAATTCAAACCAAAGGAAGGTGCGTTGATATCTATACACATGGTGTTAATTTATGTTGACTGTGTAAGCCACCTGTCTTAAATGTTCAACACTGTTAGTGATATTTCTGCTTGTGTTTTATATTTCCTTGTTGTAGTTAATTTGATCAGACTTGTCTTTTTTCACAGAAACAACATGAAGATGATCCTGTATACCCTGGTGCTCCTCTCACAAAGGGACAGCGTCTGCTCTTACTCATGTCGTATGTACTGCGCCACAATTTGACAGAAGTAGCTCTTCAGGATCTCCTTACTATGTTCAATGAACATTTCCCTGGCTTGGTGCCAGCAACTTCATATCTTTTCCATAAAGCATATGGACAATTTAGCCAGAATGTGCCACATTTTTATTGTATCAACTGTGAAAGCTACTTGGGAGCTACTGAGGCAGCACCACAAAACTGTTCTTCTTGTAAAGCTAAATTTGACGCAGAGAAAAACCTAAGGGCTGGATCTTACTTTCTAGTACTTAGTCTATCAGCCCAAATAACAAACATTTTGGAAAAACCAGAGATTTGTTTGAATAAAAGGGAATCAATTCCAGGCATTGTTTCCGATATTCAGTGTGGGGAAGAATATCAAAAGATCAAGCAGAGTGGACAAATGGGGCCTGATGACATATCAATCTTGTGGAATTGTGATGGAATTCCTGTTTTTAAAAGTAATAATGTTCAGATATGGCCAATCCAGTGTCAAATTATTGAGCTGTGTAATGGAAAATTTTGATTTTCATTGATTTACAGTGTTGATTTTCATTATTTTCATTATTAAGACATTGAAATGATCTTTGCTGGACTGTACGTAGTCTGCCAACATATGACTAATGTGTGTGTGTTTTTAAACACTGGGAAACAGGTGAGACATCAGGAGGAGGCAGATTGAAAAGGGGCTCTGACCCCTAGGGTCAGAGGCCGTCCAATTTAGAACTTGTGAGTTTGTAAGAATAAACTCAGCAGGATTAGATGACTAGCAGAGAAACCTTCCCTTGTTTAGATAAGGGCCTGTAAGCAGGAGACCTTGAAAGCAGTATTAAGGCTCCTCTGCCCTCCCTCTCGTCGTCGCACTTGTTTCACAGACTGTACTGGTGACTTCTGTGTGGCAACTGGGCCTTCTTGCAAGAATAAAATACTTTTTAATGATCATTTGAATTTCAGAGTGTCTCTTACGCAGTTGATGATTGTTTAATGAATTTTTGCCACAACAATTGGTGTCAGAACAGTGGGATTCCTTGGATTTGCCCTTCGGACCCGAGAGCGGACGGTGAATTGGCCTCCTGGACTCAGAGTCATAGCCCTACCCCAAACAGTTTTGAGGGACGAGGGGCCGTTCCGCCGGGGTCCGGAGGAAGCAACCACTGGAATTAAGAAAACGAATCCGAGTGGCAACAGAAAATCTCTGGTAAGAGACAGTTAAATTTATTTTCTTTTGGGGATTTTAAGAAAATTTATGGGTGAACCATAATGGCTGTATTTGGAAATTGAGACTAGAAGCTGTGGTACGGGGAAGGGGAGGCTTTTAAAAAGGGCACGGAAATTGAGACCTCGGAGCAGGTCAAGATATTGTCCGGACCGAAGCTGATTACTCGTTATTAGGAGAATTAATTCAAGGAGCCGAAATAATTGATCACTGGAACAAATTCCAGAGAAAGATATTGAGAGTAAGCAGAAATTAAGTTCTCGTTATTGGGAAATTAATTCAAGGAGCTGAAATAATTGATCACTGGAACAACTCCAGGGAAAGATATTGAGAGTAAGCGGAAATTAATTTCAACCCTTCTGATTTTGGGTGAATAAATCAGTTAGAGCGCTCTGAAAATTTGAAAATCCACAGGCAGTAGTGAGAGAGAAAAAGACAGCCATTATGGGAACATCTAACAGCAAATATGACCGGTTTTGCACACCGGTGTACTGTGCAATGAAGAAAAAGAAGGGAAAAGGATGCAGAAGGAACTAGCATGTAGGGAAAGATGAGAAGAAATATAGTACAAATGTTATACTTTATGAAGAGTCCTGAAACAAACAGTGAGACAGAAGAGAGCGAATGCTGTAAGCAGCTCTGAAGTTTTGACTTCAAAGAAATGTGAAGTTAAAAAAAGAAAATGTTAAGTGAAAACCCCTTAGAATATGTTGAGTGATTTTCTTTGCAACTTATGGAAATTAATGTGCTGCCAATAATAATGATGAAGATTATGATTTGGCTGTTGATTGAATCCGCCACTGGTGGACTGTAAAAGAATACAGAGAACTGCTTATCAGTGGCTCTGTTTACATTCCTGATGGGGACACACTGCTTCAAGAGTGTGCAGTAAGTTGGAGCCATTTGCAAGCTCAATGATCAAACTATAGGCAAAGAGAGTTTTTTAATTGTGGTCAGCAGGGCCATTTAGCCCGTAATTGTGAAAGTGACGTGTATTAATGTGGGTTTGAAAGTAGAACAGTATTTAAATGACGATATTAAAGTTTTCGTCTGGAGAAATAACTAAGAATGTGAACGCAGTGCTAAAGAAAGTGTTAGTGTTTTGAACGTGGAGGAATAGTGTTGACCATGAAAGAACTAAGAGCTGATGTTTTGCTTTCAAAAGATAAGCTTGTGATTGGCTGAAACAGTTTGCTTATCTGAATCTGGTGTGTGCTGTGGCTGAAACGGCCAGTGTGACAGAGACAAGATCTGAGAAGAAATTTGTAATGTAATGTCTAAATTCCCTGATGTGGGCAAAAGACAAATGTAAAATATGGTTGTTTGAAAATACATGTAAATTCTGGCAAAGATGCCTTAAGCTGGGCTAAAGTTAAAAGATGGTAGAAAAGTTTGATTTTAGAAGTTTATGAGAGTACAGTGTACCAGTCCTGAATGCCTCAGTCTCTCTCATTCAAAGTCAGCTAAAAGCTGTTATCTGAGCCTGTGTCATAAGTGATAATAAGCTATTTATAGTGAAGCACAGTGTTTCAGTTGAAAATCATAGACATGGAGATATTAAAAGAAATCATGCTACAGGCAGTTCAGAATTTATACATTGAGAGGGCAAATGTTTTAAAAGTAAAACTGAATGACTTTAAAGAAGTCTTTAAGAAGAATAATGACCTTAAATGATAGAAGGTTACGTTTTGACTATTTTAATTTAGGCCCAGTAACTTCTTTGTCTGATCTTAGCCTCCACCATGAAACAGGGCTGATGGCTCCGGCTACAGATGTAGATGTACACTGAATGGACGGTTGATCTAAATTCACCCAGTATAAGCTCAGTACTGCGATTTTGCTGATTTGAAGATGTTTTAAAAGGTTGAATTGTGATTAAGTGATTAAATACTGTTGTTATTAACCTGTCTCCCTGTGTTAACACTATCAGGCAACCTGATGGCTCTGGTGACTCTTGAATGTGCCTTTCCTAAGCTCCAACTGAGTCTGTTGAAGAAAACTGATTTTGTTATGGGGAAGAGCGGTTACCAGTGTGCACGAAGTGACTACTCAAGGACGGGCAAGAACCTTTGGCCAGAGGTCAACCTAAGACAGGGGGTCATGCCGACACTGGGCATCTCCTGAAGGGAGGTGTTTTTATGTGAGAAAGGTATTAGAGTTGAGTGGTGACTGTGAGGCCAGCAGCATCAGCAGAACATTGAGAGGGGAGATGAGCTGTGAGGAGTTACGGCAGTCTGACCCAGAAAATGTGAGTTCCTCTATATACCACTTGCAAGAAACCGCATTCATTGTATGGCTTGTTTTTATGACAAGTGTTTGCAACTATGCCAGGGGACAACAACCTGATGAAGATTATAGGTAAAGAGCTGATGGGAATGGGCTTTCAAGAGCCAGCTGAGACCGCGAGGTGATTGTCATTATTTGTTGTGGAGACAGTAACAAAACTTAATTTATGTCAGGAACATGATGATGGTTGTCTTATGGGCAAGGAAAAAAGGAAAATTATAGAAATGTTGATATTGAAATAATATATATGTAAGATAGTTTTAACTCCTGAAGGTCATTAGACATGTTGGTGGCTAAAGATGAAGACAGCTTTTGTAGATTCAAGAAAAGTCTGGATAAAGGTTAATGGTCAAAGGTTATTGTAATGAATTTATTATTATGTTTTGTCTAAATTACAGTCTTAGGAGCCTGTTGAAAAGATTATTTGTTTATAGTGAGAGGGACGCTGAATGGAGGTAGGGATGGTACTCTGTCTATCTTTCTGTTATCGGCCTGCTAAAGCAAGCTGAAGCAAAATAATGATAATGAACAAAAACAACCCAGCTGACTTTTCTAAGAGAAAATGAATAATGAACTTATTTAAAATTTAAATATTTTTAGAGTTAACATCAAAAGATGTGAATATGAGATTATGAGTTCATAGTCAGGTATGCGTGTGTGTGTGTGTTTGATGGTGACAGCATTGTATGTTTTATGAGTGTTGATTAATGTTTGGTACGTGTTAGTTTAGGGGAGCTATTCCGTCCCATAGTGTGTATATTGTGTCATTAACCTCGGGAACGAGAGTTTTATCATTACAGATGGGAGAATGTTGTTTGACTGATACTGACCAAGTCTGTACACCACGACCTGACCTAATAGAAACAATTGATGACTTTGACATTGAAAAATGTTTGTAGATGACTGACTTAAGAGACTAAACAAAAGGCCTGAAAAGCAGAGACTCAGGGCCGGTGCCCTTCAAATTATTAGATAAGAAGATGAGATTGTGGCTTACGTAATGTTTTGTTTCAGAGGCAGAGAAAGATGTCTGGGGGAAATTTGGCTGAAGGACAACGTTTGGGTTAGTGTTGAAAACTTTGTTTACCAAAACACCATTATGTTAAATTGATGCACGAGTTGTATCATGCATCAAAAGGGGGATGGTAACAATTGCCATACCAAGGGGTTCAAATTTGCTGAATGCAATCAAACAGGTGGGACGATAAATGTTGGGAGGACACTGCGTTTAACTGGGTAAAAGCCCTGTAAGAAGTAATTTTTCTCCCTAACAAAATAGCTGTCTGTAAGTGTGCTAATAACAAGGATTGTTTTCAACAGGGAACGCCAGGGCAGATTTGGCAGCGAAGGCCGCGGCAGCACAGCAGACAAAAGAAACTATGTGTACTTTACTATCTGACAATAACCTCGACTTTGTTTTTCTTTACAGAGCATGCAGACTTTTGAAACAGGGCAGACTGTGCCCAGTAAAATAATGGTTATGGATGAATTTGGCTAACTATCCTGGCCTGGGTTATTAGTGTGGCAGAAAGTAACAGTGCCACACCTGCGCAAGCGCATAACTTAAAATTTTCCCTTTGCAGAATGTCAGGATGGATTGTGTCGAACAGAACTGATTCTGTTCCAAATGTATAAATATTGTTTTGTTGACATGAGCAAAGTGGGTTGAGTGTTTTTCAGGGAAAACAAGGACCCTGAGTGCTATTCAGTGAGCAAAATTATCGGGTGACAATATGTTTCAGGCTGTTGATTCCACAGGTCACACCAAAAGGGACGACCGGCTAGACAAACGGTCACTAACAAAATAGCTAGGGTCTGCATTCACAGGTGACAGCAGGCAGGAAATGGTACATTCCAGTGGAGGTACAGTCGGGATCTGAGGGAAAATCCCGTAAGGATCGGGAAAATGGTTGGAGAGGGTGACACCTGGGTCCAAGCCTCTCACCTAAGACTACACCGATAAGCCTCAACCATCCTATAGAGAAGAAAGTGAGGGATCAAGGACGTGCTAGTAACGTACCTCCCTTGCCAGCGAGGGAAAGCCCATTGCAACAGTTCGCAAAGAGTCACCCTGGTGAAGACGGAATGTCCATGGGGCGAACGAGATGATCAACACACCTGGAGGAGGATGTGGACCAACTAATGGTTTAAGTTTAGCAGAATAATTTGTTTTGTGACGATTTTGATGATTTTATTTGATTAAATCAAACTAGGGCTTAGTATATCTAATGATTTGTGTAGCCACAACGACATCTGCTTCTCGCGTTAAGTGATCATATGGGAAGACACATCGTCTTGTGTCCGTACTGGTTAATAATTGCCCCACGAGGAGCAATTTGCCAGCGCCAGTTCGGCTGGCCTCGTGACATTTCCACAAAAACACACACACACATTACACACACACACACACACGTGGGCTTTCAACCAGAAACCCACCACGAGATGCAACTGAAGCACATTTCCATATATGGACTTCCACATAGTAAAATTTCATTTTACCATTCATTACAAATTTATAATAGAGGTGTGGTTTGCTAGAGTAAAATCTTTAATTCCGAAGATTCATTGAAAGAAAATCACTCCATAGTGTCTTGTAACTCGAACCTGGTCATAAACTTTATGACCCAAAGCTGCATCTCATCCAGTTCCTCTGCAAGCCAACATTCCAACACCTTAACACACATGGAACATTTCAGAGAAAACTCTTCAAATGTTTGATATGTATTCCTGTGTTTCTCAAGTGTCTTCACATGCCATAACGGAAATACTGACCATTTTGTTGTGTGTTTAAGCAAGCTTTATTTGTGTGTAATGATGCATATGAACATAATGTTATGTGTGTCCAATATCTACCTGTAATTCTTGGTATCTGTCTGACCGTCCTGTTTTAATTCAACCAGTCCCGCACATAGTATTACAGTAAGATATTTTGTTCCAGGTGTACAATCTTAAGAAGAAATATGAATTCTTTCTCTCATAAGACATATGGTGAAAGTAGGCGTTTTCTTCTTCACACAAAGAGAATTTTCCCGCTTCAGAAAAGACAATCTGATTCGCTGTCGTTCCAAGAGAAGGCGTAAACAGATGTTTGTTAAAAGGCAGAAACCCCCTCATCACACTCTCTTCCTTCTTCGACCTCGCTCTTCTCTCATCGATCCTGCTTGACCTCCTCCTCCTCCTTCTCCACGTGCAGCGCTGCTCCGGTTGGACAGGCCCTCGCCTCGGCCTCTGGGACACATGGCCCGCGTCATGTAAAAGCCTGCCGTCTTAGAAACCAAGATTTCTAGCCTCTTCCGCACGGAAGACGAACTTTCTCGGTAATGTACATCCAGTGAGCCTTTAAACTTCGCGGCACCTGAAGACGCAACAGAAACAGGACACCATCCGCGCTGTCCTGCCAGTTTCAGCATCACCCGAACAAAAGACAAAATCGCAAGTATATTGAGTTGATAAAACTGCTTTCCAGGTTGTCTCGTGAATTTAGGTTTTCTGTATGTAATTATTATTTTCCCCTTCTCTGCCTTTCTTTCTTTCTTTCTTTCATTTCATGTTATCCTGATCACGTATTTTCTTGTTTGGTTAAATGTGTGTTTGTTTTATTGTTTTGTATTTTTACGTACGTTTATATTCGTAACTCATATAATCTCTAGTTTTGCATTTATTAAAATTCATAAATACTTTTCACTGTCTCTGTATTTGAAAGCCCACAATTCTAAAGTCACTGAAACAAAAGATCTTAAGCTACAAGCTCGATATTAGACTACATTCAGTAGTTTTAATTAATAAACTCAATAAAGTTTAATGTTCGTGGCCAGAACCTAAACTTTAGTGGAGTTTGTGAATACCCCTTCTTAACTGTACTGACCTTACATCTACTCGCTGGACGAATTAAATGTTGGTCAGACCAGTTACAGAACGAGGTAATCTCGATAATTTATAAAATAAATGTACATGCGACTTATGAATTATGACCATGAGTCATAAATATTAATATTCCCAAGATTCCCCATATTCTTGAGCTAATTCATATTTACCCAGAGTCGTATTCGTTACATTTGATTGGTGCAAATGTTTTCAGGAAAAGTGGAAAATCTATTCAATGATGTGAAGTACGGTAATAAGCAAAAAGACAGTCGGTCTGTAATGGAAAAGTCCGAGTTAATTTTTAACAACCACATTGGATAGAATGGATAAAATCATAAGACTCTTCTGGTTAGATTTTATTAAATAGGGTATTAAATAGAGCTTACTAAGTAAAACCATTGCCCGATTGAATTAAAAGTTAACAAAATACGGTTAGGAAATATGTAGATGGGCGTGGATTAATGGAAAGGGCTGAATGTAGGCTATAGGAGTTATGATTGTATGTGTTATTCTGATAATTTTGTTATTCATGAGGGGATACGAGAAAATTGGAATGTCTGTTCAATTGGCGATGGCAGATGGTGGAAGTAGTGGAAGCTACAGTAACGTGGTAAATTTGGAGGGTGTTTTTCATTTTCTTATTTTCTTACTTTCTAAATTCTTTCTTTCTTAGGACGATGATAATGTGTAAAGAGGGTTAAAAACAGTAGCCATCCGTGTTACGAGGTGGCATACAAGGACAGGGTTTGAATTGAGGGATATTTTTTATCTACTTTTTTCTTTTCTTTGTGTAATAGTTTCCTGAAATCAACAAGGGGTGTTGAATTGATATGTGTTGAACTGATGTGTTGTTTTCCTACTAAATATAACCTACACTATTTCTTGTTTATATTGAGGTGACTGAGGGTCCGATCTATAGTGTTGGGGGTGCAATAACAGTACTTGTTCACCTAGCCCGGCCTTATATAAACCTTTACTTGCTTGCTACAAAATTAAGGGCCTTTCCTTACAAAAACAGCCTAAGCTTATTTCATTTTTAATCCTTTCTTTTCCTACAAGTTTAAAGAAGAGTGATAAGTCATATGAAAATCAGAGATGAAGAGTATAAGTATTATTATGGTTTGATGTGTTTGATTAATCAATTATCAGTAAATGATAAAAAGGGGGAATTGTAACAGAAAATTTTGATTTTCATTGATTTACAGTGTTGATTTTCATTATTTTCATTATTAAGACATTGAAGTGATCTTTGCTGGACTGTACGTAGTCTGCCAACATATGACTAATGTGTGTGTGTTTTTAAACACTGGGAAACAGGTGAGACATCAGGAGGAGGCAGATTGAAAAGGGGCTCTGACCCCTAGGGTCAGAGGCCGTCCAATTTAGAACTTGTGAGTTTGTAAGAATAAACTCAGCAGGATTAGATGACTAGCAGAGAAACCATCCCTTGTTTAGATAAGGGCCTGTAAGCAGGAGACCTTGAAAGCAGTATAAAGGCTCCTCTGCCCTCCCTCTCGTCGTCACACTTGTTTCACAGACTGTACTGGTGACTTCTGTGTGGCAACTGGGCCTTCTTGCAAGAATAAAATACTTTTTAATGATCATTTGAATTTCAGAGTGTCTCTTACGCAGTTGATGATTGTTTAATGAATTTTTGCCACAACAGCTGTCACCAAGTGATCGTGAAAGGAACATATGCGTACCATGCTTATGGGTTGGTAACAGCAAGCCAAATATGATCACATTTTTAACTCCTTTTGTGTCACAGCTCAAGGAACTACAACAGATTGGAATCAAATGGAGGGACTCTGAAAAAGTAGAGCATACAAGCAAGGTTCATTCACTTCTCATTCCTCTGCTCTTCTGATTCAATTGCCCGGCCCCTCCTGAGAAACACGAAGCAGTTCAATGGAAAATATGGGTGTGACTTTTGCCTCCACAACGGTGGTGGCCCATATATTTGGGAAACACCTGAACCACCTTTAAGGACAGAGACAGATCATTTCCGGCATGCTATGCTGGCAACACCTGCTCAACCAGTAATGGGTGTAAAAGGACCATCACCTTTGATGGAACTTGAAAGCTTTAACATGATCACAGGCTTCGTTCCAGAGTACCAGCACAGTGTCTGCCTTGGTGTAACTAAACAGATAACATCTCTGTGGCTGGACAGTAAACACCATAAGGAAGATTGGTACTTGGGCTCAAAGACCAATGACATAGACCAGGGGCTCAAGGCCATTAACCCACTTTTGGAAGTCACAAGGGCCCCAAGATCAGTGAAAGACCGAAAATTTCTGGAAAGCATCTGAATGGAGGTCTTTTTTGTTGTTTTATGCTTTGCCTGTTTTGAGTGGTATTTTGAAAAAGAAATACTGGAATCATCTTTTTTTTATTAGTTTTTTCAATGCACACTCTTCTTCATGATGCCATCAAAGCAAACCATGTGGATATGGCAGAACGAGCTCCTTGAAAGTTTGTGCGTAACTTTGAGAAACTTTATGGTGCTAAAAATGTTTCTTTCAATGTGCATTTATTAATGCACTTAGCAACAAGTGTGCGAAACTGGGGGCCGCTGTGGGCAACATCCACATTTCCATTCGAATCTTTTAATGGAACATTGCTGAAGTTTTTCAACGGAACAACGCATGTGCTAGATCAAGTAGTTAAGAGATTCCTTAGGTCTCAGCAAAAGCAGGGACTACAATGGCAAATGCTAATGAAAACATACAATTTTTTTTTGACAAACTCCAAAATAGATCTGCCTTAACCCTCTGATGGTCCTCGGTCATTTTTGACCGAATAATTTTCTGTTTTGAATTTATAAAAATCACAGCTTCATCGGAAGGTTATGATACTGTAGCAACAATGACATCTGCTTTTCGCATTAAGTGATCATATGGCAAGACACATCGTCTTGTGTCCGTACTGGTTAATAATTGCCCCACGAGGACCAATTTGCCAGCGCCAGTTTGGCGGGCCTTGTGACATTCCACACACCCCCACACACACAAAACCTCCTTTGAGTACAATTTCATGTAGAAATATGGCTCTTGAGTGTATACCTTCCGATATGTATGTGTGTGATTAGCTTTGCTTTATAATAGAAGTGTGTTTTGCTAGAGTATAGGTTTGAATTCTAAATGTTCACTGAAAGAAGTTCCTCAATAGTGTCTTGTGGTAACCCTACCTCAGACCATAAAACTTTACGACCCAGGAAAGCAGGCATTCCAGAATTACACACACACACACTCTGGACTTTGAAACAGATATTCCCCCACATAACAAGCCACTAAACGTTGATATGTATTCCTATGTTTCTCAAAGTGTCGTCACTTGCCATAACGGAAACACTGACAACTTTATTGTGTGTTTAATCAAACTTTATTTGTGTGTAATTATGCATATAAATGTAACGTTATGTTTCCCCAATCTTTACCTGTCATAATTGATATCTCTGTAATAAGGGTGTCACGATTTCGATTTTAAATCGAAATCGATCGAAATTAATGCTCAATCTCGATCATCGAATCAAAAAATGGAATCGTCGATGCTGCCACGCCCCATATGTCACGTCAGCTCGGCTTGCCTGTAATAGGTAAAACTCCTTTCCTCAAGAATATTGAAGCCTTTATTTTAAAACGCATTGCAGCTGCACAGCGAGAGCATCATAGCTCGTCTGAGCAAGCTGGCTGTGCTGCGGCAACTGCACGAACCTATGGCGAGTTAGCAGTGGCGTGCGGTCCAACGGGAGCGCTTGGCGCCCTGCCAACCTCGAGCGCGCCAAATTGGACGCGGCTGAAGTGTATACATTCAGAGAAAACTCGCCAAAGGACTTTAGGTTTAAATCGACTCAAGCGAAGTACCTGATATGAGCGAAATAGCACGGCAAGGCAACGCAGTACTCGTTCCCTTATCTCTAAGGGAACCGAGGTTACGCAAGTAACCAAGTACGTTCCCTCACGAGAACGTTCTCTCGTACTGCGATGCAAACGCTGTGGGAACCCAATTTAAAACACCGTGCTATTCGCCTGTGACTGCTCTGAGGAGTCCAGGGAGCCCCGGGACTATAGTAGGTAATAGGTTATAATTGTTTAAGTTTCCAATTGACTTAAGATATAAGTTATTGTTACATTATGTTGTTAATAAACGTTTTAAATTTGACAATGTAGTGTGTGGTACATTGCGAACAAAGGTCAGATATTATTATATTGCATAAAAGTCTAAAAATGACATAGCTTGTGCTTTCAAATTTTTTTTTTTAAATCGAGAATCGAATCGAACCGTGACTTTAGAATCGAAAATGTAATCGAATCGAGGATTTTGAGAATCGTGACACCCTTACTCTGTAATCCTCTCCATCTCACGGAGACGAATCTTGACTGCAAAGTACAATAATATGCATTCGTTCCAGGAAATATCATATTTCTAAGTATGAATCCTTTCCCTCATAAGACATATGGTAAAAGGGGGCGTGTTTTTCTTCACACAAAGAAAACTTCTTCCCGCTACAGATCAGAAGTTTTGATTGGCTGTTGTCACCGAAAACAGGGCGTAAACAGATGTCTTTAAAAAGCAAGAGACCCTGTTTCCTCGCTCTCTTCTCTTATCGACCCTCTCTTCTCTCATCGATCCCGCTGATCCCACTTCCTCGCTTCTCCGGTCCCTGACCTCCTCCTCCTTCTCCACGTGCAGCGCTGCTCCAGTTGGACAGGCCTTGCCTTGGCCTCTGGGACACATGGCCCGCGTCATGTAAAAGCCTGCCGTCTTTGCAACCAAGATTTGCAACCTCTCCCATCCCGGGAGATGAACTTTCTCGGTAACATTACAGTCAGTAAGCCTTTTAAACTTCCGCGGCACTGGAAGACGCAGCAAAAACAGGACACCGCCCTCGCTTTCCTGCCTCTCAGCATCACCCGAACAGAAGACAAACTCGCAAGTATATTTATCTGATAAAAGCTGTTCCAGGTGTCTCGTGAACCTAGGTTTCTGTATGTAATAATTACTAGCTTCTTCTCTTCTCTTCTCTTCTCTTCTCTTCTCTTCTCTTCTCTTCTCTTCTCTTCTCTTCTTTCTTTCTTTCTTTCATTTCATGTTATTCTGATCACGTATTTTCTTGTTTGGTTAAATGTGTGTTTGTTTTATTGTTTGTATTTTTACGTACGTTTGTATTTGTAGCTCATATAATCTTTAGTTTTACATGTATTCAAATCCATATATCCTTTTAACTGTCTCTGTATTTGAAAGCCCACCTTTATAAAGTCAATGAGACAAAAGATCTTGCTACAAGCTCGATATATATAGACTACTTTGAGTAGTTTTAATTAATAAACTCAGAAAGTTTGATGTTCGTGGCCAGAAGATAAAACTTTCTTGGAGTTTGTAAAGAGATACCCCTTCTTAACTGTGATAATCTCACCTTTATTCGCTGGAAGAATAACGATCAGACCAGTTACAGAACAAGGTAATCTCTATAATTGATAAAATAAATGTACATGCGACTTATGAATTATGACCATGAGTAATAATTATTAATATTTCCAAAATTCCCTATATTCTTGAGCTAATTCAAATTAACCCAGAGTCGTATTCGTTACAATACTTGGTGACTTTTATGGCATTAGGTATGTGAATACAAAAAAAAATTGAGGTCATGATCCGAGCATGCTAATTGGTCGTAAAAAAAATAGTCACACTCGTGGTCTTCGGTCAAAAATGACCAACCCATAGGAAATGAATGGGAAATTTACAAAAACACAAAAATTCTCTGAATTTTTGTCTGTACAATCTACAAATCAGCCACGATTCTAAAAAAAAGTACACCGCAGTAAAGGGGTGACACTCTACAACATCAAGAGTGCAAAAAATTCACACCCACCCACACACACACACATACAAACACACTTTTATACACATACACACCAATAAATTCAGATTACAAAAATCTGTTTTGAATTTTTAAAAATCACAGCTTCATCGGAATGTTACGAAACTTGGTGACTTTTCTGGCATTAGGTATGTGAACACAAAAAAATTGAGTTCATGATCCGAGCATGCTAAGTGGTCGTAAAAAAATTAGTCTTTTAGTCTTTAATTTTGGTCTTCGGTCAAAAATGACCCCCATAGGAAATGAATGGGAAATTGACAAAAACACAAAAATTCTCTACAAATCGGCCACGATGCAGAAAAAAAGTGCTCAACAATGAAGGGGTGAAACTCTAAAACATCAAGAGTGAAAAACATAACATAATTAATAATTATAATTAATATATATATATATATATATATATATATATATATATATATATATATATATATATATATATATATATATATATAATAATTATTAAAATTATTAAATTATTAAAATAATAATTAATAAAATGTTATAAACCTTAGCAAAAAGTATTATTTGAGAATTTAAAAAAAAATACATTCAATCCACATCTTAAAAGTAAGTAATTTGGTCCAAAAACATCTAGAATTCACAAGCATCTCCATTTAGAGCTATACAGGCATCTAGTGGTAAACCCATGCAATAACATGATTTATTTAATTTTATGTTTAATAAATTGATTTATTTGTTTTTATTATTATTTTTTTTTCTGAAAGCCTAGTCTCTATTTTAACCGAAAATACTGCATAGAAGAAAAAAAAAATAATTAAAAAAAATATATATATATATATTTTCATTGGCAAAAAATGGACTATAAATATTGCATAAATATTAATAAGTTCAATCAAATTGTCTCAAAATACTAAATGAAAAAGAATAAATATTATAGAACAAAAATAAATTGCATTGGTTTTTACTGGGATGGAGGAGGAAGTTTCATTTTTAGGTGTCCGGTCACTTCTGACCGGGAAGGCCAAGAACGTGACTCCTAAACGAAGACCATCAGAGGGTTAAGACAGAAGTCAAAGAAGTTTCAAGATAATGTCAGAGGTTTTGGTTGCCCGAAGAAAGGTACCACATCTGTGCTGCAGAGGATGGCTATTGAAGACTTTACTGGTGACACCGTTAATTCGGGTTTATTTTATGACCGTTTCACTTGTAGCGGAGTTCTTTATCATTCCTGCAAGAGCACAACTCTTAAAAAGAGAAACAATTCAGTTGTCCAGTTAAGTGACGGAACATTCTGTGAAATTATGACCCTGGGGGATTTTACGTGTGAGGACGGGGCATCTACTGCATCCACCAACAACAGATTCTGTGTTTTAGTTAAAGAGCTTGCCAAGAGTGGAGGAAAGTTGTGTAGAGATGCTCAGCTAAATATATCCTCAACATTTATATTATGAAGTGTCTCACACCAATAATGTGTTTGCTGTCCCTCCGCAATCACTCAAACATAAATGTGTACTGATTAGGTCTAAGGACAAACTGTATGTCATTCCACTTCCAAACAACATTGAAAGAGACTAAAACTGACTCCTGGGGAACTACTTCTGCAGCTTTACTGATGCCAATGCCAATTGTTGTTTTTAAGCTTTATTTCTGCCTAAAATTAACAATGATATGTAACGAGTTTTTGATCACTGATTATGATGTAATGTATTAAAGCAGTGTGAGTGAAATACATTTTTTGGCCATGCAATATAGACAGTGTTTACTTGGCTGTACTTGTGACATCACAATCCAGTAGCTGAACTTCCTGTCCAGTAGAACACATTTTCTTGTGTTCATATGGTGTGCTGTTGGTATAAAATTGGATTGATGTTTATATGTTGGACCTCTCTGTGACTTTGTATAAATTTATTAAAAATACTTAAATCACAATTAGCCTTTTGTGCAGAGCATATACACTTTATTAAAAAATGTTTTAAATTTATTTATTATATGTTTTATTACTTTCTGAAAGTAGCAATTAAGTGAATTGCAAGCATGAAGAAATACACTTAAAAAATGCCATAATTGACTTCCGGTTATGGCGGCAAGGTGAGCAGACGCGTTTTCCTCGTGCTGAATTGCTTTTCAATAAATCCTGCATAATATTCCAGGGAGAGGTCATATAAAGAAACAAATTGTAAGCATAAGAGTAAATCACTTCAAACATGCCAAAAAAAGCGGCTAAGGAGAAGAAAACGATGGAGAGCTGTGAGGATGCAGGCCTGAAGCTAGCTGAAGGGGAGCCATGCTCACCGGAGCAGGCACACACTGATGTTTCCGCGGACGCTGAACAAGTCATAAACATGGAAAATCCTTCAACAAAGGACCTCATGCTTGCCATAACCTCATTCAAACAAGACTTTAACACAAAAATTGACGGTGTTCTGACAGAAATAAGAATTGTCCAAACGGACGTGAAAGACTGTAGTGGGCGTATCATGGAGGCTGAAATGCGGATATCTACGGCAGAAGACGAGATACAAACCCTGAAAGAAACTATCGAAAAACTTGAGAGCAAGACAAAAAACCTCAATAACAAAGTCGAAGACTTAGAAGGAAGGAGTAGACGTAATAACCTGCGTGTACTGGGCATACCCGAGAAAGTAGAAGGCAATGATACCTGCTCCTTTATGGAAAAATGGATAGCGGATACTCTGAAGATAAGTTCTCAGAGCAGTTCTCAGGGAATCTCTCCCAAGAAACAAGGCCGGAGGATCTCAGACAAATTCCATTGAGAATCCCACCGAAAAACACATATACAACAGTTTTTATAGAATCAAGAAAACAAATAAGACTAACATGTCACCTTCAATATGATTGGTTCAATTGGTTCAAAAGCCCCAACCTTTTCCTTCTGTCACTGGCATAAGCAAACTCTGATTACTTATCACAAGGTTTTTGCGAACTAGTCATGTCTAGTTTCAGTTCCCCTTTCTGTATTTATACACATAGACATACACTCAAAGTCACAAGTTTTTCCCCAAAGAGTTTGGAAACATTAAAAGCATATGAATGTTATTCCTGCAAGAAAAACAAATGTTAGTTAATTTTAGATTAGTTAGATTAATTTAAAGTTGATTAATTAAAATCCACCACAATTCCCCTCTCTGGTCGTAATCATACTCTACGACCAAATAAAATATGAATCTGGATTTCTAATTACTCTAATGAATTATTCCATACCCGCCTGATTTACCTGCAATCTAATTTACCTTTACCATTATAAGTCAGTGACTTTAATACCACCTGATATCTCTAATCATACCATGTTCCATCTTTTACTTTATAATACCTGTCAAATATTCCTTCAATCAGCATCCTAAGTTGTAATGAAAATACAACCAATTTACAATGTTACCACATACACATACCATCTTCCACATACACATACCATCTTCTCCATCTCCGTTATCTTCTTCCCAACATTCTATCTTCAAGCGATTTAATTCTATCTTTAGTAAAACACTAAAACACTATACCATAGTACATTGCCTTTTAACTTTAGTAGACCTTGAGTCAAGTTTAAGTATCATCTTTCTCTGGATTTTGAATCTCATTGATCTATTAGGCCTTTAACAGGCTGATAACTGCTGGTTAACCATTTTTCTTAACCTTATTTGTTAGCTTTTAATTCAAGCAGGCAATTGTTTTACTTAGTAAGATCTATTTAAGGATCTGTGTAATAAAATCTAACCAAAGAAGTTCTAAAATCTTTTCATTTTATCCTTAACACAAATATCAATAATTGTATTATCTTGTTTCAAACAATGTCATTACTTTAAAATTAACCCAAGCTCTTGCCATGGGAATAGCCTTAGCTACTGATATGCCATTTAATCATTAATTACCTATCCTAAAATACTATTTTTTTCCAGAACTAACTGATGGACATAACATGTCCTGCCTCTATTTGTTGGCAATGCGGAATAGTTCATAATGGATCCATTGATCCAGATCATTAAATCTGTAACTTCATTCTGAATTAAGAAAGCTTTTTAGAATTTTGCTTTATGAGCAAATATTCTATTTCACTGAAATGTCTTAACTGTTTAGATTCATTTTAGTTTAAATTTAACATGTTTGAGTTACATTGTTCTTGGTCTTGGTTTTAACTTTGTGCCCCCTACATAATTTTCTTCAACATTGAAGACCTTTCTCAACAAAGCAAGTCCATATTTCATTTCTGGAAGCCGGGCTAAATAAGCAAGCACTGTTACTGTATTCCTAGATAGACTAGACCCACAGTCACCTCTCAGATATCAAATACAGACATTAGACAATACATAAAAGGAACATTTCAATAATCACACTGGTAACTTCTCTAACTAATAATAATCCAGAAA
This sequence comes from Vimba vimba, assembly GCA_022828995.1. Classification (NCBI taxonomy): domain Eukaryota; kingdom Metazoa; phylum Chordata; class Actinopteri; order Cypriniformes; family Leuciscidae; genus Vimba; species Vimba vimba. The sequence continues at coordinate 21,049,666 of CM040824.1, read as the reverse complement.
TTAAATATGTTTCCCAAAATCAATCTCCTTTTGAAAGTTTTTCTTTTGCTATTTTAACAAATGGAAACACCTAAAAAATATTTAATGTAGTCATTAATTAATCGCTATAGAAGTTTACCCAATTATCTATTCGGACCTAGTCCGGCAAAGTAACTTATCCTCCATATTAGAGAACAACTATTACAACTATTAATTCATTTTTAGCATCTATGATATCTGAATTAGGGTTCTAAAACCCTCAAGTTTCTTCAAAAATAGTCCCTAGATTATTTATTATCTTTACAGTAATGTACCTATTTAGAGTCCCTATACTCTACAGAATTAAGAGATTTTCCTCTTTCCAATTTACATGTACCTGAAATATTTTCAAATTAATCAGTAATTGTTCAAATCATGAGATCTAAATACTCAGAACAGTACAGTTTGATCGAACCAAATAAAACATCAATAAAAATCACACAAAATTAATTATTATGCTAAGCTTAAACCATTAGGTGGTCCACATCTTCCTCCAGATGTGTTGATCATCTTGTTGCCCCATGGACGTTCCATCTTCACCAGGGTGATTCTTTGCGAACCGTTGCAATGGGCTTTTCCCACGTCGGCAAGGGAGGACTATGTTACTAGCACATCCTTGATCCCCCACTTGACGCTGTACGTTGTCGTTGGTATTGCTGTTGGCGTTTGCGTTTCGTTGCTGAGGGCTGGTTGGTGTAGTTTAAGTCGAGATGCTTGGACGGAGGTGTCACTGCACCCCAGATGGGACCTTGTTTGTGGAGTGAACCACAAAAACAACCTGTGAATGGAGACCTTAAGTATTTTTGTTAATTACAACATCATGTATCATGTCGCCGGACTCATCTGCTTATCCGGCCGGTCGTCCTTTTTTGATGAGACCTGTAAAACTTCATGTTAAACAGTAACAAAACAATATTTTATACATTTGGAACAGAATCAGTTCTGTTCGATGAGATCCATCATGACATCCTGTAAAAAGTAAAAAGTTAAATATGGGGTGGACAGGGCAAGCTTGCTTGCTCTCTGCCTTCCCAAAATTATACGCTGCGCAGGTGTGGCATTGTTTATTTCTGCCATAACAATAAACCCAGCTCAGGATAGTTAGTCAAAATCATCCAATGGTTGTTATTTTATTGGGCATATTCTCTTCCCTCGGTGGGGATATTTTAACCTGTGGGCATATTTTATAAATTTAGATACAGCTGTTTTGATTGACATCATTTATTTGTCTTAGAACACCATATTTCACACACTCACTTTCACACACTTTCACACACCCCTCTCTGGCCAGAGATTCATACATTCTTGTCTGCCATAGCAGTTTATGAACTGAATGGGGAACATATATTTATTAGGAGTGGAATACCACCAAATCTGAATGGTAACAAAGTTAAACGACGGAAACTACTGAACGTAGACACACAGTGGCATTCCCCTTGCAACAGTGTCTGAACGTTAGGATATAAATTTTCAATTGTCCGATGCAGTCGTCATGTGATTGAGTTTAACACAGTGGATGTAAACCTAACTTCTCAAAATCAAATGGATTAAACACTTTTATTAATAATAACCGTATAGACCTACAGTTGCAGTTGAGAGAATCTGTTTTAATTTCTCAAATGCAATTTGTCATTCTTTGCACAATTTAAATTTTTCAAACTTTTTGTTGTTGCTCATAAGCTATTTTAAAAGAAGATTTAGAAATCTTCACACAATCTTTGATCCATGGACAAAAAGAAAATAACATTTCTATCTCGTACCCCTTGTGATGACAGCATGTGATTTCAAAAGTCTATAATTAGAAAAAATTAATTGTTTCTATTGAATCCAGAAAATTACCGGTAACACTTTACAATAATAGTACATGAATAATCATGTACTAATTCCTGAATTAATAATTACTTTACTATGAACTAATGATGAGTTAAGACATGTATTAATGAGGTACTAACCTTAATTACGACATGAGTATCATGAATTCCTACATGAATATACCATCTTAACTACGCGTTAGTACATGCTTGTTAATTAATGTATTAATTAACATTTCGAGGTAAAGTAAATCAAACATGCTCTAGATCAGAAGAAAGATGTACTAAAAGGGCACAATGTTAAATTGTTCATAAATTTAACACCATCAATTGTCACATACATCAGTGAATGACACAAGATGTCTTGAAATATTTATATTAAACCTACTCATTGAACACACATTCCGTTTTAAGTGATTCCACTGCTGCCTTCAAGTGTAAAATACCTACTACACTATCATATTCATTAAACAGATGCAATTTTCAAAATTAAAATCAGTGTTAGCACAGATGATGGTTATTTTCTGGATTTGTTTACTGTCTTTATATCATAATGCAGTCGGATGTTAGTCTTGTTTGCTGGCTCTTCTTTGGGGCCACTATTGCCCCTTCAAAATTTGTCCACTTTTTTCCTACCGTTCAGTTCCTTCTCCATCTAAATTCAGGCACAGCACCTCTGCTCTTCCACTTCTTTACAAACCACCGACAAGCACCAAATGATATCTGATTTAGAAGAGCTGAATATGTATAAAACATGTGTAATTGATACATTTTTGAAGATTTACTCTTGGATTTTCCAAGTAATTAATGATGAGTTAGTAATGATGTGCCCCCCCAAGTAAAGTCATGACATTATGATACATTAACAAGTCATGAATTCATGTTACTTTCCAAGTAATTAATGATGAGTTAGTAATAATGTGCCCCGCCATGAAGTAAAAGTAACATTAATTCATGACTTGTTAATGTATCATAATGTCATGACTTTACTTGGGGGGGCACATCATTACTAACTCATCATTAATTACTTGGAAAGTAACATGAATTCATGATTTGTTAATGTATCATGTAATTTCTTTTCTTGGCCCTCCAAGAGTAAATCTTCAAAAATGTATCAATTACACATGTTTTATACATATTCAGCTCTTCTAAATCAGATATCATTTGGTGCTTGTCGGTGGTTTGTAAAGAAGTGGAAGAGCAGAGGTGCTGTGCCTGAATTTAGATGGAGAAGGAACTGAACGGTAGGAAAAAAGTGGACAAATTTTGAAGGGGCAATAGTGGCCCCAAAGAAGAGCCAGCAAACAAGACTAACATCCGACTGCATTATGATATAAAGACAGTAAACAAATCCAGAAAATAACCATCATCTGTGCTAACACTGATTTTAATTTTGAAAATTGCATCTGTTTAATGAATATGATAGTGTAGTAGGTATTTTACACTTGAAGGCAGCAGTGGAATCACTTAAAACGGAATGTGTGTTCAATGAGTAGGTTTAATATAAATATTTCAAGACATCTTGTGTCATTCACTGATGTATGTGACAATTGATGGTGTTAAATTTATGAACAATTTAACATTGTGCCCTTTTAGTACATCTTTCTTCTGATCTAGAGCATGTTTGATTTACTTTACCTCGAAATGTTAATTAATACATTAATTAACAAGCATGTACTAACGCGTAGTTAAGATGGTATATTCATGTAGGAATTCATGATACTCATGTCGTAATTAAGGTTAGTACCTCATTAATACATGTCTTAACTCATCATTAGTTCATAGTAAAGTAATTATTAATTCAGGTATTAGTACATGATTATTCATGTACTATTATTGTAAAGTGTTACCAAATTACCTTTTAAATGAAATGGAGTGACCAATATTTTTGCTTTTCTAGTCATAATTTCTCTTTAGACGCCCTGTGGCCTATATTGTATTTTTCTTTTCCATAAAATTCTGCAATGTCAATAACCTATTAATGCTTTTACATAACTCTCAGTTTTAACTGAATGTTAACTTCCGCTATTTAACTTCCTGCAGAAGAGCTGTTACTGACTGGTATCTATTGAAAGCAGATTCAAAGAGTTAGTTTAAACAGAGAAGAATATGAAGAATTATGAAGAATTGCTGAAACCAGTGGATAATCAAAAACAATCAAGTTAAATAATAACTAAATTTGAAACGGTCTCTGTAGTGATCATTGAAAATGCAGCACCTGGCCCACACGGCTAATTGTCTTTCTGTGTGGGTTGTCATTCAGTTGAACTTCAGGCTGATACATTGGATCGTCAGGCTGTGATGGCACTCTCATCTGTTTGGCTTTTGCATCTCCTGCCACAAAATGTCATAATGCATGGCAAAATTGTCTTTAGGAAAAGTCTCAAGTGAACTGCCACCTTTGCAGGCTGAATCAGTCTCCCCATGCTGACCCCTCTCAGAAGTCTCAACTTCCTCTTTTAGGAGGGCGGCTGCAGGCCCCACTTCCTCTTTTATTTTTCTGCAGTCATCCCACTTTTCCAAGGCAGCTGTCTGAAATTCTTGAACACTCAGAGAACCGCAAAAATCAAATTAAACAGCTTAATTTCCAAAAGTCTCTTCTGGTTTACAACACAGCAATTCCTCAATTTATTAAAAAGCTTAGTCCTTCATTGCGGAAAAAAGCAAGCACTTCTTCTTTGCAAAGATGCAGGAAAAAGCAGGAAAACTCCTCTAATTATAACAGTGTATAATGTAAACGAAAATAATTCGTTCTTTTCTCTTTTACCAGAAACTAAAATAAAATGGCTGTAATATGTCTGTTATGTGCCTGTTCAAATCACTGTAAGATGTCAGTTATGTGCTTGTTCAAATCACAATTTCTATTTAAATTCGGTCACCCAATCTCATTCTCATACTATGCACAAAAATTATCTTAGTTAAACATAAACCATTTAATCTCTTAGATCAAAACCATTTTTTCACACTGTCTCCCAGGGATAACGGGATACAAATTCTAGACACCTTCATATAGAATGTATATTATTTAAACACGTTTAGTTAATATCTTATTATTTTTTCATCACTTTAAGAGCACCTATTGCTCGGTTTTATATATCTCATATCTACTTCAAAAGTCATCTACTAAATCAAAGTCTAACTCATAAAAGTTTCTTCATTACTCAAAATTTTCCTAATTATCACAGAATGCATATTCCTATTATTATGATTTATAATTTTAACAATTTCTTCATTTTAAATTATCTATTCATCTTATTTCAACATTTCTCTCTTTTCTTTCTCTATTAACCTTTCTTTAATTCAATCAAAATCAAAGTCTTTTTCAAACAAAATTTCAAGCAAAAAGCAAGTTTCATTACTACAGCATCTCAGGGTATTTTTCCCCTCAAATCTGGTTTCCAGCATGACAAGTTGCTATTTGCAGAACAAAGTTTCATTAAGAGCTTTCTAGGCGCACTCTCAAAAAGAACAAATAAAATACTCAACATATACTAATTTGGTTGATTTAACCATAATCATTCATTACCCTTAATAGCAAAGGTAAACATTTTTAGCAAAGGTAAAACATTTTTTAAATCACTTAAATCTTTTAGATGTGATTACCAATTTTCTTCAAAATTTTACTTAACAGAAAAGCCAATTTTTAATTAAACATTTTAATTAATTTAGAAGCATTTTAAAAGAAAATTGTCAGGTTTGTCGTCCTACCTTAATACTTTAGGTCATTTTAGCCCGACTGGAATGGTCCCTCTGTCGAACAGGGTTCTGCAGTCTGCAGAGTGAAGACAACGTGGTTCCTCACTCCCATCCATCCGACAGAGGGAGATTCCGAGGACTCCTGGATGGCCCGCCAAATTGTCATGGAATTTTCCCTAAACCTAACTACCTGGCTCTATCTTTTGGGTCTCGTCCTCAACGTCCCCACTTTATAGATCACCTGTAACTGACTACCTGGCTCTATCTTTTGGATCTCGTTCCTGACGTCCCCACTTTATAGATCACCTGTAACTAACTATCCGGGGCGTCTGCACTCGACACCCAACTGATCTTAATATCTCTGGCGTCTACACTCGACACCAATACCTTAATATCTCTAGCTCTTGCGTCTTCAGTCGACAACTGGCCGAGTTTTCTAACTAACTTGCTTCCCTAAACTAGCTTCCTGCGCAGGAATAAATTGACAAACAGACCTGCAAATGTCCCTTAAATGCTTTAATCACGGCCAGGAGATCTTCCCGAGCAGTTCTCAGGGAATCTCTCCCAAGAAACAAGGCCGGAGGATCTCAGACAAATTCCATTGAGAATCCCACCGAAAAACACATAATATGTATATTATACAACAGTTTTTATAGAATCAAGAAAACATATAAGACTAACATGTCACCTTCAATATGATTCGTTCAATTGGTTCAAAAGCCCCAACCTTTTCCTTCTGTCACTGGCATAAGCAAACTCTGATTACTTATCACAAGGTTTTTGCGAACTAGTCATGTCTAGTTTCAGTTCCCCTTTCTGTATTTATACACATAGACATACACTCAAGTCACAAGTTTTTCCCCAAAGAGTTTGGAAACATTAAAAGCATATGAATGTTATTCCTGCAAGAAAAACAAATGTTAGTTAATTTTAGATTAGTTAGATTAATTTAAAGTTGATTAATTAAAATCCACCACAGGCCTTTATACAAGGACAAATTATAAGCTATACGAGTAGGAAAACAAAAGAGAAACAGGAGAAATTTAACCCTTATGTGCTGTTGGAGATGTTTTCATCCACTATGGGATATTTTTTAGTCTAAATTTGGCCATAATTTTTTCTGTGTTTCAGCAAATGGAATGATTTTTGGTGACAAATCTTATTTTGACACATATTTTGGGAAAATGCTTTGAAATTTTTCAAAAACTCAACAGTACACTGTGGGCAAATATACTACCCTTTCGTTATGTTTCGTGGCTGAAAACAGCCACTACTTTAAACTGCTGTAAAAATGTATCAGATAAATATTTTTTTCAATTTTTTTTGCATGAATCTATTAATCAACCTCAGTCCTGCTCAAAAATATTAAATGTTTAAAAAAAATTCAGGATTTTAACTCTTTAATTGCCAAATTCATAAATGATGTCACTGATTTGGGGAAAAACCCCCCACAAAATTACTCATTTTCAATATAAAATGTGATTGTGGACTGGATTTTTTTTTTACCTTTTATCACAGTCTTGGACATATCAAAGATTAGAAACAACATTGGTTTTGATGCATTGTTAGTTTTTGTGCAGCATCAGATTTTAACTTTTTCTCCCTCATTTACTGTTCGTGGCTGTTTTTGCCCCATTGACTTCCATTATAACCACATTTTTTGATTGCAAAGCCATGACACCATATAATCATGCATTTTTGATTGTTAGTGGTTTTCCCTGTTGGGAAGAGGTAAAATTTGTAATTTTTACTGTTGATAACCAGGTGGCACCATTAACCCTTTAGATAGGCCTGTGCAAAAAAAAGCTTAGTTTCTGGCTTTTACATGTTATATGGAGTATAATAGCATAATAAAGTGTGTGTGTGTGTGTGTGTGTGTGTGTGTGTGTGTGTGTGTGTGTGTGTGTGTGTGTGTGTGTGTGTGTGTGTGTGTGTGTGTGTGTGTGTACTCACCTTTATGCGTCTGAGAAAATCAAAATATGCACCTCAGCTCTCAGAACTACATGGAGTAAACAAAAACAAAGTAAGTGTATTTATGCATCTGCTGCCTTTTGATGGTGAGAAATGCAGACTAAACAAAAACAAAGCAAGTGGATTTAAACGCGTGCATGCAAGCCTGCTGGTCATTTGATGGTGAGAAGAGCAGCAAGCAACATGAGAAAGGGCTTGACTTGTAGTGAAGTTTTAGAGATGATTATGCATCCTGACCCTTCCAGCGAGCTGCAGGATGTATCGTCTTCTCCCTCTGACACCACAGACTCAGGAGAGTCAGATCCTGATTTGGATGTGGCACCCTCATCATCCTCTCTAGCTTCCACTGAAGGCGAGGAGGATTCGGAGGATCCTGGATCTAGGTGGATTGGGAGAAACGGCGAAGTGTGGTTTTCCACTAACGCGGAGACAACTCCCTTTCTTCAGCCTGCCAGAGGCGTGACTCCAGGGCCGACGCGCTATGCCTTCGCAAGGGCCCAGAACATGGATTCCGTGTTCAATCTGTTTTTTACGGAGGAGATGATTGACCTCATTGTCAGCATGACTTGCGTCAACACATACATGTTTGTACAGTCATACAAACATGTATGACTATGCCTTGTGATGGCATAGCGCGTCGGCCCTGGAGTCACGCCTCTGGCAGGATGAAGAAAGGGAGTTGTCTCCGCGTTGGTGGAAAACCACACTTCGCCGTTTCTCCCAATCCACCCAGATCCAGGATCCTCCGAATCTTCCTCGCCTTCAGTGGAAGCTAGAGAGGATGATGAGGGTGCCACATCCAAATCAGGATCTGACTCTCCTGAGTCTGTGGTGTCAGAGGGAGAAGACAATACATCCTGCAGCTCGCTGGAAGGGTCAGGCTGCATAATCATCTCTAAAACTTCACTACAAGTCAAGCCCTTTCTCATGTTGCTTGCTGCTCTTCTCACCATCAAATGACCAGCAGGCTTGCATGCACGCGTTTAAATCCACTTGCTTTGTTTTTGTTTAGTCTGCATTTCTCACCATCAAAAGGCAGCAGATGCATAAATACACTTACTTTGTTTTTGTTTACTCCATGTAGTTCTGAGAGCTGAGGTGCATATTTTGATTTTCTCAGATGCATCAAGGTGAGTTCACACACACACACACACACACACACACACACACACACACACACACTTTATTATGCTATTATACTCCTTATAAACTCCATATAACTCCATGTAAATGCCAGAAACTAAGCTTTTTTTTTGCCCACACTGTAAAAAATGATCGTAATTTTAACGGTAAAAGACCTAAAAATGCTAAAGTGAAAAACTGTTAATTGGTTAACAGAAAGTTTCCGTACTATATACGGCAAATAACTGTGATAGATCTAACAGTACATTTAATGTAATTTTACTGTAACATACCGTTAAATTTACAGTTTTTGAAAGTGAAAAAACAACTCATTGTATAATTTACAGTGAAAAAACGTAAATTGACATTCCCACAATTCCCTGTGACACTTCACATTTGATGTATTTTTGTTGAAATAACTATGTTTGTTTCTTCATAGTTTTCTTCGTTTTTTCTAATCAGTTATGTACATTAGGGGTTTATGTTACATTTAATGTTGTTAAATTAATGTTTATTGCATTTTTAAAATTTCACGTGTTACCATGATGGTGTTTAATGTTTGTGTGAATGACACTGTGCAGCTTCTATATATATTAGCAATAACTTTCTTGTGGAAGAACTGCTTGTGTTGAGCTTTGATTGATCATGTGACTCTCATCACTGCTGTGATTGGTGGTTATCAGTGTACAAAACAGATATTAATACTTCAATAGGATGGTAAATTAACATTATATCGTATTACTGAAATCCAATGTTAAATATACAGTTTTTTTCCGTAAAAACAACGGGAAGAAATTGCCGTTTTTTTACGGTATTTTTTTTTACAGTGCAGGCCTATCTAAAGGGTTAATGGTTCCACCTGGTTATCAACAGTAAAAATTACAAATGTTACCTCTTCCCAACAGGGAAAACCACCAACAATCAAAAATGCATGATTATATGGTGTCATGGCTTTGCAATCAAAAAATGTGGTTATAATGGAAGTCAATGGGGCAAAAACAGCCACGAACAGTAAATGAGGGAGAAAAAGTTAAAATCTGATGCTGCACAAAAACTAACAATGCATCAAAACCAATGTTGTTTCTAATCTTTGATATGTCCAAGACTGTGATAAAAGGTAAAAAAAAAATCCAGTCCACAATCACATTTTATATTGAAAATGAGTAATTTTGTGGGGGGTTTTTCCCCAAATCAGTGACATCATTTATGAATTTGGCAATTAAAGAGTTAAAATCCTGAATTTTTTTTAAACATTTAATATTTTTGAGCAGGACTGAGGTTGATTAATAGATTCATGCAAAAAAAATTGAAAAAAATATTTATCTGATACATTTTTACAGCAGTTTAAAGTAGTGGCTGTTTTCAGCCACGAAACATAACGAAAGGTAGTAAATTTAAACAATGCACAAGGGTTAAAACACTTGAAACAAAAATTCGCATACTCAAGGAAAAAAGTTTACAAGCAGGCCAAAATACTGATAATGTTTTAAAAGAATTGCTATTGTTAAGAACCCAATATAATGAAAAAACAAACGAAAAAGCAGCGGCCAATTTATTAAGATTAAAGCAGCAATTTTACGATCAGGGAGAAAAACCAGGCAGACTTCTTGCTTGGCGTATAAAACAACAGGAATCAGAAAGAGCAATTACTCGTATTGAAGATGAACATGGAAATATGACTGTAGATCCGATGGAAATTAATAAAGCGTTTAGAAATTTCTACGAAAAGCTATATTGCTCTGAATATAAGGCCACGACTGATGCCCACTCCGCGTTTTTTGATAATCTCAACATTCCTAAAATATCTGAGGAATTTAAAATTAAATTAGATGGTGAGATTACGGCTGATGAAATTATGGAGGCTATAAATACATTAAAAGGTGGTAAAACAGCAGGACCTGATGGCCTGCCCATCGATCTATATAAATATTTCAGTGATAAAATGGTTAAGCCACTCCATGATATGTATATAGAATGTTATAATAGTGTCTGTCTTCCTAATTCTATGAGAGAGGCTTTGATCATTCTTTTACCAAAACCAGGAAAACCGAATACAAAGTGTGGAAATATGCGAACTATTAGTCTAATAAACACAGATACCAAAATAATATGTAAAATCTTGGCAAAAAGGCTAGAGACTGTGCTTCCGGGCATTGTGGGTGATGATCAAAATGGGTTCATTAAAAACAGACAGGGATTTCATAACGTAAGACGTGTTTTAAATATTTTGCATTGCCAAAAAGAGGAAAAGGATACTGCTCTTCTCTCGCTCGACGCGGAGAAGGCTTTCGATAGGATCGAATGGGCTTATCTCTTTGACGTTATCATAAAATTCGGATTTGGAAACTCCTTTTTACATTGGATCAAATTACTAGGCTACATTCCAACCCAGTGGCTGAAGTTTTAACCAATGAGATGATTTCTGAGCCATTTAATATTACAAGAGGTTGCCCTCAAGGCTCACCATTGTCTCCACTTTTATTCATTTTGGCTATAGAACCGCTAGCAATAGCCGCAAGAACTAACAAACACATACAAGGAATTACAATGGGTGGCAAGGAACATAAAATTGCTTTATTCGCTGACGATGTAGTGCTATTCCTAAAACATTGAAATGCCTCTCTACCAGCACTTTTAGATCTGATCAATCAATTCGGAAATATATCTGGATATAAAGTGAACACATCAAAGTCATCGTTATTGCTGCTTAATAAAGATAGCTGTCCAAATACATCACATTTATTTACCTTGAAAATATCACCCAGCTTTATATATCTGGGTATCAAAATTGTTCCCCAATTAGAAAATATAATTTCTACAAATTATAATGTTATAATGGAATCAATATCTAAAGATCTAGAGAGATGGTTATCTTTACCAATTTCATTGATAGGAAGGATAAATATATTGAAGATGAATATTTTGCCTAAATTCATGTATTTATTCCAAAATATCCCCTTGGTGCCACCAGCTGGAGTGTTCTCAAAGATTAACTCATTATTCAGGAAATTTATTTGGAACAAGAAATGCCCTCGAGTTCGTCTTTCTCTTTTTTATCTTCCATTTGACACTGGAGGGTTAAAATGTCCCAACCTGTACTGGTACTATTTAGCTGCACAATTAAGAACAATAATGTTTTATTTTTCCTCTGGAAATAAGCCATCCTGGGTGGATATGGAGTCATGTGGTTTTGCGTAGCCATTAAACTTGTATATATATTCAGATAAGTTTAAACAACTGAAAACAGTCACCACGCACCCCATAGTTTGTAATATGATTAGAGTATGAAGTTAGAGAGTACATGAAAATAGCTGACTCTTTATCCCAGTATAGTCCCATTTGGGGCAACACATTATTCAAACCAGGCACGAAGGACTCAGGATTCCGGCTGTGGGCTGAAAAAGGATTAAGCAAAATTAGTGATCTTTTTGAGGAGGAAACGTTGATGTCGTTTGAGCAGGTATCTACTAAGTACAATATTCCAAGAAAACATTTCTTTAAATACTTACAGATAAGGAGTTTTGTTCTTTCTATGCAGAACCAATCATTAAACTTGCCAGTACTTTCTTCTTTGGAGGAATTAATTCATAAGAAATGCAATAATAAAGGATTAATATCAGTTTTTTACAATTGGCTTGTATCAGGGTCTACTGAATCAACAACCCCGAAACTTGAATTATGGAAGATGGGATTGAATGAGGATATATCTGAGGATGAATGGAGACAAGTCTGTAAAAACTCTCAGAAACAGTTAGGTGGCGTTAGCCTAAAACTACTTCAATATAACTGGTTGATGCAGACTTACATAACTCCTGTCAAACTAAATAGATTTAATAAAAATATTCCTGATACATGCTTTAAATGCAGAGAGGCTCAGGGTTCATTTGTGCATTGTGTTTGGGAATGCAACATTATTAGAGACTTTTGGGTGGAAGTGATTAATATTACAAAGATAATTTTACCCTTGAATATTTCTCTAGATGCAAAAATGATTTTGCTACATTTATATCCAAAGAACCTTAAACTAAATCTTCAGCAGCGTAAATTTATAGATTATGCTATATTACAAGCTAAAAGAATGATAGCTCTTAGCTGGAAAAGGCCTGATCCACCAGTTATTGGAGCTTGGATTAATGCCATGGCACAGTGTATGGTCCTGGAAAAAATAACATATTTTATTAAAAACAAAATGGATGTATATGAAGAAATATGGAAACCGTTTAATTACTACATTAACAACAATAATATTGGTCATTTACTACAGGAGGTGTAACTATGTGTAATGTTTGTTTGTTCTTTTGTTTCGTTTTGTTTTGCTGGAATTGGGTGCCTTGCAATATTTGTTTTGCATTTAGATTGTCTCTTGTATGAGACTTGAGAAGAGAGTGAAGTTCTCTTGTTGGGGTGGGAAATAACTGCGACAAAATGGAAATGTGTTTTTCTGTTATCTGTCTTGCATAATCAAAAACAATAAACACATTGTTCAAAAAAAAAAAAAAAAAGCCATAGTTTAACAAAGTCTACTACAACTTCAGGTTATTTAATAATGTACTTTGAAAGTATACTTTCAATGCATTGTTACAATGATCATTTTCAGCACAGTTAAAAAATATTCATAAAATATATTTAAGAAAAGTGCAAATAAATATACTTATAAAAAATAAACAGAACTTTCACTTCAAGTATATTTTTGTAAAATATATTTTTTAGAAAATATACTAAATTACAATTATTTTAAAGTGTGTTAAAAATTGTATTGTGAAAATAGTCAAAAGTATGCTGCTAATATACTTTTTATATATTTAAAAATAGTACATTTTTTATTAGTATATTTTTTATTAGTATTATTCAATGTACTATTAAAACAGGGAATATATTACAAATACAATAAAGTATACTTTTTTTTTCACTAGGGAGCCAGCTAGTAAAGCATTACAGTAATCTAGAGGTCATGAATGTATGAACTAACTTTTAACATAGATAACATAGATAACATGTTCTGTAGCTTAGTGATGTTTCTGAGGTGGAAGAAGGCCATTTTTGTAACATATGAAATATGATTTTCGAAAGACAAGTTGCTGTCTAATATAACACCCAGGTCTTTAACTGTAGAGGATGAAGTAACAGCACATCCTCCTAAATGTGAATTGTATTCCAAGAGATTCTGTGTACAGGTTTTAGGTCCAATAAGTAATGCCTCAGTCTTATCTGAATTTAATAGAAGAAAATTACTGGTCATCTTTAACACATTCTGTCAACTTGGATAATTTACAGATTTCATTTGGTTGTGATGAAATATATAGCTAAGTATCATCGGCATAGCAGTGGAAACTAATTCAATGTTTTCTTATAATATTACCAAATGGCGGCATATATTGTAAATAGCAGGGGCCTAGCACAGATCCTTGCGGCACTCCATAATTTACTGATGTTATCTTAGATTTTTCCCCATTTAAATAGACGAAATGATAACGGTCTGATAGGTACGATCTTAACCACCTTAATGCCTGTCCCTGAATACCAGTGTAGTTTTGTAGTTGATCTAAGGGTATTTTATGATCTATTCTATAGTGCTGAACGCAGCACTAAGATCAAGTAAAACTAGTATTAAGATAAAGCCTTTGTCAGAAGCTAGAAGTCAGTCATTTGTAATTGTAATGAGCGCAGTTTCTGTGGTATAATGGGGCCTGAATCCAGACTGAAATTTTTCATAGATACAATTTTTTTGCAAGGAGCACAATTGAGCGGACACAACTTTTTCTAGTATTTTAGACATAAATGGAAGATTTGAAATGGGTCTGTAACTTGCTAATTAATTTGGATCTAATTGTGGTTTCTTAATGAGAGGCTCAATAACTGCCACCTTGAACAGTCTTGGGACATGACCTAGAGATAAAGATGAGTTAATAATATTCAGAAGAGGCTCTTCTGTTACAGGTAACAACTCTTTCAGTAGTTTAGTGAGTATTGGATCTAATAAACATTTTGTTGGTTTAGATGCAATGATACATTTATTTAACTCTTTGTACTATAAAGCTCTGTAATTGTTCTTGAGGGGTGGTAATTGAGGCTGAATCATAAAAAGCTGTCATAGGTTGTACATTTACAATTGTATTTCTGATGCTTTCGATTTTCTCAGTGAAGAAATTCATAAAGTCATTACTACCAAACTGTGCTGAAATATTTTATTCTGTAACGGACACCAGCTGGAGTACCCTTGGGAGCCACCAGAGGGCACTCCACATCAAACTACTGTCATTCTCTCATAAAACTACAAAGGACTACAACACATGGCACAGAACAGAAATAACATAAAAGTCCACACAAGACAAGGCAAATACAAGACAGGAATCATGACAAATTCAGGTGATGTCTGTTTATTTGTTTATCTTGCCACTGTACTAAATAAAAACCTTGGATTGTTTCGGTTATTTTCTATGAGTTTGCGGAGATGCTCGACCCTGGCTGCTTTTAGAGCCTTTTTATAATGGGAAGAGCTGTCTTTCCACGCGATTCTAAAGACCTGTAAAAGCACGTAAAAGTCCTGGCAGAAAGCGATGCATAAGGATGTAGTGTAACGACGAATTATTATTTTTTCCGAAGTGTTAACAACTTAGAGTTAACTAATAATTATTGCAATCTGGTAGCCTACTACCAACAAAATATTAGTGCATTCCTGGAACTGGGCGTCTTTTATCAACTTTTATCATTTCTTTCTTTCTTTCTTTCTTTCTTTCTTTCTTTCTTTCTTTCTTTCTTTCTTTCTTTCTTTCTTTCTTTCTTTCAAGGCGGGGTCGAAACATAATTTGTAATAATATTTTACAGTATTTCTGTATTTAGGATCTAATAAATGCAACACTTCTTGCAAAAACATTTTACAAACAATCTTTTGAACAGTATAGTGTCTATCCATTAAGCTTAAATTGGTTTGACTTTACATTTGTGTCTACACATTTTTGTGTCTTATTAGCTTTCGATACAGTGGATCATGGGATTCTCCTTGAATGTTTGAGTCAGCATTAGGGGGATTGTATTAAAGTGGTTTTCATCATATTTACAGGGAAGAACCTTTGTGGTGGAAATAGGGAGCTCTATTTCCTCCGCTCGTCCCATTGTTTCTGGGGTCCCTCAAGGTTTGTGTCTCTGTCACGGTTCATCGATCCATGTGTTCATTTTGTATATTTGTTGGTATGTTTGTGGGTGTGGGATCTGTGTGTGTGTTGCTTGTTTGTTGCTTGGAAACCAGCTGATCACTTAATCAGCCCGCAGCTGCAGCTAGTTAATTCTGTTTGTTAGCTGCCTATATCTAGCGGGAGTGATTATTGCGTGTTCGGTTCGTCACACTTGTTTATGCTCTCTTACCTAGTTCTGGTGCCTGAGTTCCTTACGGAGTTATTTCCTCGATCTCGTCTGTGTTCCCAGTCTTCTGGAGATCGTGTGGAGTTCTCTTCATTCCAGTTCCCGGTTGGCATCCACCCAGAATTATTCATATCACTCATTCTCTCTGCTGTATTTATATCCTGTTACCCGCCTGCTATACGTGGTGTTTTGAGTTATTCATCTGTTCAACCTGCCTTCAATAAACTGTTTGCTTGCATTTGGATCTGCGACTATCATTCTGACAGAACAAACCGACCATCATTGGATCCAGCAAGCACGGTGGAATTGCAGAACGAAGGACTCCATCAATATAAAGATCCAGCATTATGGGGTTTCATATCCTTCCCCCTAACACGGAGAAGGAGAGGAGGGGACGGGTCCAAAATTTGATGGTCCTACGCCAGCAGGGCCAGACGGTGGATTGTCTGGCTCAGACTTTTTGGACTCTCTCTAGAGGTATGGACTACAATGATGCAGCATTGAAAGATTTTTTTAATGTCTGCCTGGATGATCCATTGCCTGGGTGGGAAATGAAGGGGCTGGAGATCCTGGACTTTTGGGTGTTCACCAGATACCTTCATCATCGGAGCCAGTGGAATACACCAGTCACGCCTTTGTCTCCTAACAGGATGGCTGAGTCTACGCCTGTGTCTCCTAACAGGATGGCTGAGTCTACGCCTGCGTCTCCTGACGGGATGGCTGACCCTGCGCCTGCGTCTCCTGACGGGATGGCTGACCCTGCGCCTGTGTCTCGTGACAAGATGGCCGCCATGCCCTTGCCGGAGATTGTAGCGCCTCCAGAGGCAGTGGGCTCGATGCCACCATCTTGCCATCGTAGACGGAGGAGGAAGCAGGCGTCCACCATCCCTCAAGATATGGAGGTCGTCACGTCTGCCGATCCAGAGCCTGTTCACGTCACGTCTGCCGACCTAGAGACTGTTCACGTCACGTCTGCCGACCTAGAGACTGTTCACGTCACGTCTGCCGACCTAGAGACTGTTCACGTCACGTCTGCCGACCTAGAGACTGTTCACGTCACGTCTGCTGACCTAGAGACTGTTCACGTCACGTCTGCTGACCTAGAGACTGTTCACGTCACCACCGATGGCCACCACCGAGCCAGTGTCTCCGGACAAGATGGCCGGCGCCGAGCCTGTGTCTTCGGACAGGATGGCCGCCGCCGAGCCAGTGTTTCCGGACAAGATGGCCGCCATCGATCCAGAGACTGTTCACGTCACGTCTGCCGATCCAGAGACTGTTCACGTCACGTCTGTCGATCCAGAGACTGTTCACGTCACATCTGCCGATCCAGAGACTGTTTACATCACGTCTGTCGATCCAGTGTCTCCGGACAAGATGGCCACCACCGAGCCAGTGTCTCTGGACAAGATGGCCGCCGCCGAGCCAGTGTCTTCGGACAGGATGGCCGCCGCCGAGCCAGTGTTTCCGGACAAGATGGCCGCCGCCGAGCCAGTGTCTCCAGACAAGATGGCCGCCGCCGAGCCAGTGTCTCCAGACAGGATGGCCGCTGCCGAGCCAGTGTTTCCGGACAAGATGGCCGAGCCAGTGTCTCCGGACCAGATGGCTGCCGCCGAGCCAGTGTCTGTTCCTGTTCCTGAGCCGGTGTCTGTTCCTGTTCCTGAGCCGGTCAAAGGGTCGTCTCCACCATGGTTGTCCAAAGGATTGTCTCCGCCCTGGTCGTCTCCGCCATGGTCGCCCGAAGGGCCTGCCCTGTCCTGGTCGCCTGCACAGCCTGCGCCGCCCTGGTTGTCTCCACCATGGCCGCCTGAAGGATCGTCTCCGCCCTGGTCGTCTCCACCATGGCCACCTGAAGGGTGGTCCCCACCGTGGCCACCCGAGGGGTCGTCTCCGCCCCTGGCCGCCCGATGGACTGTCTGATCCGCACTGGCCACCCGATGGACTGTTTGATCCACCTGATAACTAGTCTGCTCCGCCCTGGCTCAGCCCTCCCATCCCTCCCTGGTCACCTAAGACTTTCTGACCCGCTAGGCGGGTACTGACCGGGCTGGTTTCCCTTCCTCCCCTCCCTGTTTTTGTGTTTTGATCTGTCTGTCTGGTCTGTTGTTGTTTGGGTCCTTGTTTACCTGAGTGTGTTCACCTTTTCCGTGTCGGAGTGTGCTCACCTGTTCCTCTTGTTCTTAACTCCTTTATCGATGATTACAATCGCCAGGTAGGCTCTCCTGGGAGAGCCAGGAGGCACTCTTAGGGGAGGGGGTACTGTCACGGTTCATCGATCCATGTGTTCATTTTGTATATTTGTTGGTACTGTATGTTTGTGGGTGTGGGATCTGTGTGTGTGTTGCTTGTTTGTTGCTTGGAAACCAGCTGATCACTTAATCAGCCCGCAGCTGCAGCTAGTTAATTCTGTTTGTTAGCTGCCTATATCTAGCGGGAGTGATTATTGCATGTTCGGTTCGTCACACTTGTTTATGCTCTCTTACCTAGTTCTGGTGCCTGAGTTCCTTACGGAGTTATTTCCTCGATCTCGTCTGTGTTCCCAGTCTTCTGGAGATCGTGTGGAGTTCTCTTCATTCCAGTTCCCGGTTGGCATCCACCCAGAATTATTCATATCACTCATTCTCTCTGCTGTATTTATATCCTGTTACCCGCCTGCTATACGTGGTGTTTTGAGTTCTTCATCTGTTCAACCTGCCTTCAATAAACTGTTTGCTTGCATTTGGATCTGCGACTATCATTCTGACAGAACAAACCGACCATCATTGGATCCAGCAAGCACGGTGGAATTGCAGAACGAAGGACTCCATCAATATAAAGATCCAGCATTATGGGGTTTCATATCCTTCCCCCTAACACGGAGAAGGAGAGGAGGGGACGGGTCCAAAATTTGATGGTCCTACGCCAGCAGGGCCAGACGGTGGATTGTCTGGCTCAGACTTTTTGGACTCTCTCTAGAGGTATGGACTACAATGATGCAGCATTGAAAGATTTTTTTAATGTCTGCCTGGATGATCCATTGCCTGGGTGGGAAATGAAGGGGCTGGAGATCCTGGACTTTTGGGTGTTCACCAGATACCTTCATCATCGGAGCCAGTGGAATACACCAGTCACGCCTTTGTCTCCTAACAGGATGGCTGAGTCTACGCCTGTGTCTCCTAACAGGATGGCTGAGTCTACGCCTGCGTCTCCTGACGGGATGGCTGACCCTGCGCCTGCGTCTCCTGACGGGATGGCTGACCCTGCGCCTGTGTCTCGTGACAAGATGGCCGCCATGCCCTTGCCGGAGATTGTAGCGCCTCCAGAGGCGGTGGGCTCGATGCCACCATCTTGCCATCGTAGACGGAGGAGGAAGCAGGCGTCCACCATCCCTCAAGATATGGAGGTCGTCACGTCTGCCGATCCAGAGACTGTTCACGTCACGTCTGCCGACCTAGAGACTGTTCACGTCACGTCTGCCGACCTAGAGACTGTTCACGTCACGTCTGCCGACCTAGAGACTGTTCACGTCACGTCTGCTGACCTAGAGACTGTTCACGTCACCACCGATGGCCACCACCGAGCCAGTGTCTCCGGACAAGATGGCCGGCGCCGAGCCTGTGTCTTCGGACAGGATGGCCGCCGCCGAGCCAGTGTTTCCGGACAAGATGGCCGCCATCGATCCAGAGACTGTTCACGTCACGTCTGCCAATCCAGAGACTGTTCACGTCACGTCTGTCGATCCAGAGACTGTTCACGTCACATCTGCCGATCCAGAGACTGTTTACATCACGTCTGTCGATCCAGTGTCTCCGGACAAGATGGCCACCACCGAGCCAGTGTCTCTGGACAAGATGGCCGCCGCCGAGCCAGTGTCTTCGGACAGGATGGCCGCCGCCGAGCCAGTGTTTCCGGACAAGATGGCCGCCACCGAGCCAGTGTCTCCAGACAAGATGGCCGCCGCCGAGCCAGTGTCTCCAGACAGGATGGCCGCTGCCGAGCCAGTGTTTCCGGACAAGATGGCCGAGCCAGTGTCTCCGGACCAGATGGCTGCCGCCGAGCCAGTGTCTGTTCCTGTTCCTGAGCCGGTGTCTGTTCCTGTTCCTGAGCCGGTCAAAGGGTCGTCTCCACCATGGTTGTCCAAAGGATTGTCTCCGCCCTGGTCGTCTCCGCCATGGTCGCCCGAAGGGCCTGCCCTGTCCTGGTCGCCTGCACAGCCTGCGCCGCCCTGGTTGTCTCCACCATGGCCGCCTGAAGGATCGTCTCCGCCCTGGTCGTCTCCACCATGGCCACCTGAAGGGTGGTCCCCACCGTGGCCACCCGAGGGGTCGTCTCCGCCCCTGGCCGCCCGATGGACTGTCTGATCCGCACTGGCCACCCGATGGACTGTTTGATCCACCTGATAATTAGTCTGCTCCGCCCTGGCTCAGCCCTCCCATCCCTCCCTGGTCACCTAAGACTTTCTGACCCGCTAGGCGGGTACTGACCGGGCTGGTTTCCCTTCCTCCCCTCCCTGTTTTTGTGTTTTGATCTGTCTGTCTGGTCTGTTGTTGTTTGGGTCCTTGTTTACCTGAGTGTGTTCACCTTTTCCGTGTCGGAGTGTGCTCACCTGTTCCTCTTGTTCTTAACTCCTTTATCGATGATTACAATCGCCAGGTAGGCTCTCCTGGGAGAGCCAGGAGGCACTCTTAGGGGAGGGGGTACTGTCACGGTTCATCGATCCATGTGTTCATTTTGTATATTTGTTGGTACTGTATGTTTGTGGGTGTGGGATCTGTGTGTGTGTTGCTTGTTTGTTGCTTGGAAACCAGCTGATCACTTAATCAGCCCGCAGCTGCAGCTAGTTAATTCTGTTTGTTAGCTGCCTATATCTAGCGGGAGTGATTATTGCATGTTCGGTTCGTCACTCTTGTTTATGTTCTCTCACCCAGTTCCGGTGCCTGAGTTCCTTACGGAGTTATTTCCTCGATCTCGTCTGTGTTCCCAGTCTTCTGGAGATCGTGTGGAGTTCTCTTCATTCCAGTTCCCGGTTGGCATCCACCCAGAATTATTCATATCACTCATTCTCTCCGCTGTATTTATATCCTGGTTACCTGCCTGCTATATGTGGTGTTTTGAGTTATTCATCTGTTCAACCTGCCTTCAATAAACTGTTTGCTTGCATTTGGATCTACGACTCTCATTCTGACAGTCTCAGCCCTGTCTTATTTTCCTTATATGCTTCCTCTGGAATTAATATTTCAAAAGTATGGTGTAGCATACCATTGTTATGCAGATGATACCCAGTTGTATTTTCCTTTTGAAATCTAAAGACATTTCGAAATGGTCAGTTTTGCTTGACTGTCTGGACGAAATTAACTTGTGGATGGCATCAAGTTTTCTTCAGCTGAACGAGTCTAAATACGGAGTGGTGATTTTTGGTTATATATATTTTTTTTTTTTTTCGAATTGAAATTCGATAAACAAATAAATGTTGTGGTAAAGCTTTTTTCAATTGAGGGGTATTGCCAAATTGAAAGGCTTCCTGTCTTTTAAAGATATGGAAATTGTGATCCATGCATTCATTTCATCCAGATTGGATTACTGTAATTATCTTTATTGGGGTTGTATAAGAAGTTGCTTTCACGGATGCAGCTGGTGCAGAATTTTGCGTACAGATTGTTGACGGGCACCAGGAAATGTTCCAGTATCTCTCCGGTGCTGGTTTCTCTGCACTGGCTCCCTGTTGAGTATAGGGTGCAATACAAGGTCCTTTTAATGGTTTACATGGGCTTGCCCCTATATATCTCTAGTGCGTTACAGCATCATTTTGCTGCTAGACCCCTAATATCCTCTCAGTTTTCTTTTAAACGTACCAAAATCTTGATTAAAAACATAGGGATATCATGCCTTTGCGGTAGCAGCACCGCATCTTTGGAATAGTCTCCCTTTACACATTAAATCCTGTGATTCCATTGAGTGTTTTAAATCTAGGTTGAAGACCCATCTTATCTCTGCTGCTTTTTACTGTTCTTAGTTGCATGTGGTTTATTTAGTGCTTTGTTGTGATTTATGGTGTGTTCGTATATGTTTTGTAAGGTTGGGTCTTTTAAAGCATTTTGGTCAACTCATGTTTATTTTAAACGTGCATTAAAAATAAAATGATTGATTGATGGGTGCAAAAAACCTAAATAAATAGGGAGAAAAAGATCAGCATTTATCTGTTTATTTTCTTAATTTATATTTATTTAATTGTGTGTATATATATATATATATATATATATATATATATATATATATATATATATATATATAGCTTACATTGCTTTCACAGAGGAAAACAGACCGACTGGATTATGGCAACACAATGCTGACATTGATTGAACCACAGGCTGAACAATGAGATGGGAACACCAACACCAAACATAACTAAAGATACTTCTTTAACTATTCATCTACAGCAGCTTTGATATCAGATCCGACCCGAGAAGAGTTGATGCCTAGAGTTGACAGGGTAAGAGGCATTGCAGGTGTTCCTTTGTGGAGTTTTGAGCCATTTCCTGTTTCCCTTTCCTGTCTGGTCTAATGGTATGTGCTAAACATTATGTAGAGTATCTACTTGCTGCAGCTGATCACACAGACACAATAATAATTCTACAAGAACTTTCACTGAAAAGACTTGCCCAAAAGAAAAAGAAAAAAACATTCATATGAGAAATTAACAGAATTACAAATATATGAAGTGGACCTCCCAAATCATCATTCAAAAAAATTCATCATAAACATTCAGCCTGAACTTATCACCCATAAAGATGCGTCAAATCGGCAGGTGTCAGTTAGGATGTGGCCTCAGCTATAATCTGACATTATGACATCACTGTGGATGGCTTTGTGTCCCATCAGTACCGAGAAGAGCATGCATTCTTATAGTGATAATATGCATATGTTCTACTCCTTTTGTCATTCAGCATCATTAAACATTGTGTCATTACTAAAAGCCCTACGAATCAAAACATTTACACATTATGCAGATCTAAATTCAGAAACATACTCTATGCAAGAACACAAATGGTTGGCCAAGCCTGCGGTCTGGTTGAATATTGGAGATCACAAGGAGTCACCTATAAACTTGTCAACAGTTGAACGAACTTTAACTTGCTCAGCAAGGTTCTCTCCAAACTGTTGCTCCGCCATGGCTGACCTGAAAGCGAAAACTGACAGTAAAAGATAGTTTGTTATTGTCCGCTACAGTGTTGGCAAGCCACACATGGTTGGAACTTACGGTCTTTTACCATCCATAAAATTGAGCTTGCATAACAATACTTGCTTCACATACTTGAGTAATTCAGGTCTAATGATAGAGTGGCTTCCTTTGCACTTAACTACAATTTTTAAGACAGAAACAAACTACAAAAATAGATCTTTCCATTAAACATTCTTGTGTCTTTCTGCCAGAAAGCTCTTATTAGCATCTTGTTCCACATTCTTCCATTTCATAGTTGGTGCTTTTTGTCTTTTCTTGACTTCAAATTATTGAAAGGGCATCAAACTGTACTGTGTACTAGTTTCTCATTTGTTTTAAACTTATGTGTTGGACTATCCCTTCATTACCCTTCCCCTTATTAACACACAGCTTTCATACGGCCACGAGATACCTTACTTCCTCTTTTCTGAAAGTATTAATAGACCAACAAGGAACAATCCAAAAATAGTGAACGTGTCACTTATTGCACAGGCAGTGTAAATCTAAAAACAAATTCAAGATGCCTCTGCGTCCACACAACCCCGTAATCATACAAACTCTTGTAAGCATCTACAACGAAACCCATCCAAGTTTGTGTCTGTGGGTCGTGTGCATTAGCACAAACAGAGGCGTTTTACAGTATAATGACTTCTTAAGTATCTGCTCCCCACTCCTTCCATATTTAACCAGCAGTCCTCATGGGGAGCATGAAATGTCAGCTAAGTGGCTTTGAGTGAGAACAGGCCCCCCAATTGGCTTAGTGGGCCACAGAAATGGGCCTGGAGTCTCTAAAAGTGGATGGGAGGGCGCATGGTCCACAGTTATGGGGATTGGTGGGTGGTCAGGTTTGGACCTTGAAGGCCAAGAGCTGCTCAGAGTGCATGTTGTTGAGGGAGCGCAGATCCGGAAGTTTGAGAAGCAGTTTAGTAAAGATGGCAATCTCGTTGGGGTGGTTCTTGGTGATCAAGGTGCGCAGAGCTCGTATCAGAGTTTCCTGAAGTGCCTCAACTGAGTTGACGTTCTCAAGGCCAGAACGATCTATGGGGAACACAGCAGGGGAATTCATTTTACAAGTTTTTGTTGGAACATTTATTCTTGTACTGTATAATCACCATGACCTTCCTGACGTCACTTCTTGTTACTAAGTGGTCTAAGTTTTGAGCTCAGTCAAGTTTCTTAATTTACAATTAAATGTAAGTGTGATCCAATTGTAACTTTATCTTGAAATCGTGATCCTTAATTGCAAATATTTAATTTAAACCTTAAATTCCCATTTCAATTTGTCATTTCAACATCTTAGATACAAAACTATAAAGTATATGGTCTGAAAATGGTGACACAACAAGAAGTGATAAATACCAGCAGACACCAGGACTACGGCCGTGAAGAGGCTCATTTCCTCCTCGCTGAGGTTAAGATCTTGCAGCTTCTCTGTGAAGTCAAACATTGAGTTGAGGTGATCTCCAGCCCCCAAAGACCGCAGAGCATCCACGCTATACTTCCTGCCACTCAGAAATGTAACCGTCCGCTCCTTCACATCGAACAGGGATGTAAAGCGTACCACCAGCACCTACAGACCAAACAGGAAACCTCAGGTCTTTTTACAGTTCAAATGAAACTTGCTATAGGACTCTGTTATGTCACAATGATTTTTTTTATCCGATTAATTCAGCGCAGAGATTGTGTTGTGTTTTGTTCATACCTCAAAGGTGCCAGCCTTGAGCAGGCTGACCTGGTCATGTTGGGATAGATCTTTGAATCCTGGGATACGCTTTGCAAATTCCACCACCTCTCTGACAGCCGGGGTGAAGCTCATGGAGAACTCCTCCCAAATACTGTGACCCGACTTCTGAGGATCCACATAGGGTGATGTATTCATGGGGCAAACCTGTGAAATAGGATCATGAAAGAGTGTATATGAAAGAGTATTTGTATGGACTACAGAAATTTCGGTATTGTTATTTTGGTATTGGTACCCTGTGTAACTCACCAGGTGCATCCTGTTAACCCTTCCGAATGTTTGGACACCATAGCTGCCATTGGCATGAGTTTCATTGTCATTATGAGCTCTTGGAGAGAGGTTCTGCAGAGATGTTCCATCGGGGATGCTGTTAGGAAGTCTGACAGGACAGCTGCTCAGAGTACTGTAATGTCGGCTGGAGTCTTCAGTCCCCTGTGGAGCACAGCTCAACTGTGGCTTCTGTTCGCTCAATGAGGATGTATCGTTCTGGCGGTTCCAGACATCCTGGGTCTTCCCTGTGAAAAAGCTGTAATTGTTAGGGGCTTCAGAAGGCACACTGCCCTGCTCCTGATTGTACATGAAGGTCTCCTGCTGTGCCCTAGTAACTGTGCCGATGGCCTCCTCCTCCCCACTGTCAGTAGCACTGAAGGAGTCTGAGCTTTGGCTCGTATCCATGGTGATCAGCAGCTTGGGGTCAGGGCTGGTTTTGGATCGGTTGCTCCTGGGGGAGGTGGAGGAGGAACGAGAGGAATGGCCAGTGCTGTCCTCGGAATCTCCATCGGTGGCTGAAATCTGGTTGCTAAGAGGCAGGGGCTGATTGCCGTGGCTGTTGCTCATCATGTTGTTCATTGCGTTCTGCATCTCGAGCAGCATGCGCTGCTTCTCTCGTTTGGGAATCCGGCCAAAACGCACAGCTGAAGAGCAGACAGTGTCAGTTCACAGACTTTAACAGACTGACACTTATACTTAGAGATAGACAGAGAGATAGATTATTGTTATTGATTATTATTGTTTCTAGCATGTTATATGTTTAGCAACAGTTCTTCTGACCCCTAACTGATGAAGTGTGTAGCTTTTAATTTCTTAAACAACATGTAGGAAGACATAGCATGGCCATATTCCAAGATGACAAAGTCAAGATTAACATGAAGAATCATTTTCACACATGAATTGGTACCTCTGAGTACAGACCTTAAAATCATTGAAAGTCTTTGGGATGTGCTGGAGTAGACTTTACATTGTCAATACAAGATCTTGACCAAAAATGAATCCGCCTCTTGATGGAAATAACATCACAACATTTATTTCCATCAAGAGGTGCATCATTTTTTTGGTTAAGATCTTGTATTGACATTGCAAGAGGCCAGCACTCTGTAAAGTCTCCTCCAGGACATCCCAAAGACTTTCAATGAATTTAAGGTCTGGACTAAGAGGTGCCAATTCATGAGTGAAAATGATTCTTCATGTTCCCTTCCAAACTATTCTTTCACAATTTGAGCCTGATGAATCTTGGCTTTGTCATCCTGAAATATGGCCATGATACATTGTCCTACATGGTTGTTTAAAAAATTTAAAACTACACACTCCATCAGTCAGGGGTCAGAAAACCTGTTGCCAAACATATAACATGCTAGAAACATAATAATCACTGCAATAATGATACAATCATAGACTCTTAAGCATTTGCCTATTTAAATCCAAACAGCATTTTTTTTTTTTTTTTTTTTTTTTTTTTTTTTTGGCAGGGCAGTGTATCATCTATCTACATGCAAATAACATTTACTTTATATATTTAATTTATTTATTAATTTGTCCTTTAAGGTTTAAACCCTGAGGTCACATATGTTGGCCTGTAACAGATTTTGTTGATTGGATCTAGGACACAATGTCAGCTGGAGCTCACCATCTCTGGACATGCCCACGAGCAAACATTTCTTAAAACGGCACTGCTGGCACCGGTTCCTGTTGATGCGCATAATGGGACAGCTTTCGTTCTTAAGGCACTTCTTGTACTGAATGTTCTGCTGAATGCTCCTCCTGAAGAAACCCTACAGGTGGTAAAATGAAAGAGATAGAGAGAAATGTAAGGGTCAACGTGCCCACAGAGAGTAAGGTGTCGAGGCTTGGAGTTGGTATGGAAAGCAGGTGTCCCTCTCAGGACTGATGACACTGTTCTGTCACAGAGCTTTGCTCTGATAGTTAAACAGGCTGCTGAGTAGCAGGCTTTCTGGTTATAAATAAAGTAAAGTGATATCTCCTTCAGGGAGATGCACAGGTAGATGTAACCCAGATAAGGCATGACAGACATGCCACATCAACCCTATCTAAATCAACCACAGTGACACCAGGGACAATTTAACATGAAAACAGACACTATAAAACCGCCTTCACTGAGAAGTATGCAAAACCGAACACACATGAGAGTGAAAAATACAGATTTTCACACCCCTTCTGAGCTTTTGACTTAAAAATACTCTGTACTTCAGAAATAACAAATGAAACCTCTAATGCTTATACGTTTACACTGAAATGTGGCTGTAGCACACTAACATTTTCTCACCTTACATCCCTCACAAGCGTGAACACCGTAGTGAAATCCTGACGCCACATCTCCACACACTTTACATAGCAGCACCAGACCGTTAATCTCTGCAGGAGCAGAAATACAGAGAGTCAGATGAAAAAGGCTCTGTGCTCTGTTTGGCTTTCTCCTTAGAACAACTGCTTTCAGTTTCCTCAAACAGCTAGAAGACCATTACTTCACGATGAAGCAAACAAGGGCAAATATAATGAATCATGCAATGTTAAGTGACAAATATCAGATCATTACTGTCAATTATATAATTATTCTAGGTTTCACTTTATTTTGATGGTCCCTTTAACACATTCTGTTGATTATAAGTAACGTTGCCCCTTCAAGTCTACTAACTCTCACTAGAGAAATAGAAGAGTATTAAAAGACTGATAGGGTTAGGGTTAAAATGTAGTTGCAAAGTTACTTATGGTCAGTAGAATGTCGGTTGTGGAACATCACAATAAAGAGTCAGCATATATTAAGCAGTCAGTCTACTAATACTCTAATAAGAGACGTGTAGTTTGACATGTAGTTGCAAAGTTACTTATAGTCAACAGAATGTTCAAAAGGGACCATCAAAATAACGTGTTACCTTATTCTATTCTAACAATAACAATTCTTTTTCAATTCCATTTTGATAACAACTCAACTTAATAGTTCCTTAACTTTAAGACGACATATGTTGGATTCAATTTGTAGAAGATCATATGATAACACCTAAGTTTAGGGTCCAATTCTCACTATTAACTAATTGCTTATTGGCATGTATATTACTAGAATATTGGCTTCTGATTAGTACTTATAAAGCACATATTAATGCCTTATACTGCATGACCATATTCTACATTCCTTAATCCAACCCAATCCCTAAATTTAACAACTATATTACTAACTATTAATAAGCAGTAATTAGAAGTTTATTGAGGTGAAAGTCGTAGTTAATAGTGAGAATTTGACCCTAATCTATTTAAATTAGTCTGTAAGAACATGTGATTGCAGCATAAAAACATTTCTGGTTCTCTTTAACTTCATTTTTATTTAGATCAGTCTCTCACTTGTAATGCCACTTTTGGTGGTGGAGGGTGATCGTGCCTTCCCTCCGCCGTGCCTCGGTGGGCAGGACTGAGAGGCCACAGGAAGGGCCTCACCCTGTTGACCCTGCCCTGCGTGAGGCGGAGAGCAGGACTGATAGCTGCTGTTGGAGGAGTCACTGAGGCATGACTCTGGACTGGAGGCAGAGCTCGAGGAGCTAATGTAAGCTATTACCCCACCTGGTGGATGACACACAGAAGAGCAACAAAAGACAACTTCAGTTAGGAAAACTCAAATTATTTTTCTAGCTTCATTTAAAAAAAGAAAATGTGGATCCTAATATGTGCATATATATTATGAAGCATATGAGTATGAGACATGGCCTAATGGTTGATTCTAGCTTTTACATCTATCTGTTGACAACTGTCTCTAAAAATATAAACATAGAGAGAGTATATGCAATCCATATAGGTGGCTATTTACTAATGAAGATACAAACATTTTCTTTGTCCTTGTGTTTTATTTTGAGCTGCAAGCATTCCTTTTGTCAGAAAGCAGACCAGGCTTTGTGTGCTCTTTCTGTATGGGTTGACCTGATTTCTGCTGTCCCACTCTCAATGGTTAGGTAACACCATTACATAATACCTTTTAGGGTGTATGCTTTACCGACAAACAACTCAACTCAAATGTAATACTTAGAACTAACTAACATAGTCTGTTTTCAAATTCTAATATGGTATTATATGTCAATATCAATACTTACATGTCCATACTAATTGCATGCTGGTGAGTCAAATTGTTTACATTATGTTGATAAAAATGTCTACCTGAACTTATTTATATTCAATATAAATAATTACATGCTAATAACCTCATCTCAGTATACTCTAATCTGAAACTCAAAGTAATGTGTGCTGAATATATATATATATATATATATATATATATATATATATATATATATATATATATATATATATATATAAGCACAAAATGAACGGACGTCATCAGCATTGCAGTCTGAGCTTTTGGTCGACATGTTCTTAGCACCGCCCCCACGTGTACTCGGCATGTCTTGTTGGGAGTGTAAAAGCCAAAAAAGTGGGTCAGGCCGCAGCCGCCTCACGTGTATCTGCAGCTGCAGACGCATCCATCCTGCCATGCAAATTATGCAACACTGTACGTCATGACTTCTCTCGACCAATCAGAGCAGACGCAAAGGACGCGTAAACACAGATGCACATGGCTAGGCAGAGCGGTCCATGTGAGTAGGGAGACAGCAGTTCAATAGTAACCCACAATATATGTCATAACAACACAAGCCTGACGCTTTTAACCTACTTAGAGTTTTCATGCTGTAAATAAAGTAATAAAAGCCCAATCAACACCTTGCACAATGTACATTCACAGCATCAAGTGCAACTTCATGCTTCGGTGTCATTTATAAAAATAAGAGTGCACTGAAGGTATCACGGATTATTAAAGTCATATTCAAAAAGTAAAAACATACTGATCTTACCAGCCTTTGTGGATTCCATTTCCTCCGACAGCTTTGAGCCCGAGTCACCTGTGTGGTAGTGCCGTTTTTACACGGTTTACAGCAACTATCTAGTCGCTGGGAGATTCTATAAACCGAGTTTCTCTCAAACGTAACCTATAGCATACACTACCTGAGAAACATTTCTAAATAAATAAACAAGATAATCTGGATATATATCAGCTCCGTGTTGCTTTGGGGACGAAAAATCAGGTACCTCCTAGAAAACTATATCTAAATACATATGTATTAGTTATAATAACTGGACTCTTCTAGACCGGACAGCCAAGAGACCAAATCCACACGATTTACGTCTAATAAAGAGAGACTATAATAGTTCGCTATGTCGACTCGAGTAGCTGTAGTTCAGAGTTGTGAATAAATCAAGGTTTAACGCAGAAAAAGGACGCATGTAGAATGATCGAGTGAAACTGAGTGTCTCTGTGCTGCTGCCGCGTCTGCTGTCTTCACATCATGTGACCCACTTCACCGGCTCCTCCTCCTGCTGCATGAGTGTCATTATAACCCACTGACACACTTTCACTGCTCCTGCAGGGGCCTCCTGTGCACTCTCACCCCACACCCAAAGTGCCCTGATGACCTCAGCAAACACAAAACATCAAACTGACATTTTGACAGTTAGTAGCCTTGTGCTGTGCACCCCAAAGCTGAGACCTACGCCCCTGAGGAAGCCAAAAACGTAATGGGGATTATATGCAGTCAAGGCATAAAGTATGATAAGGCATTTTGGTAGCCTATAATCCACACACACAATTGCTTGTGCACAATGAGAATAGTAAGTCAAAGTGGCAAAAAACTTTAACAGTTATTTTTAGAAGATGTTTTTACATTAAATTTTCTCTCCAATTCTCATTACTACAAAATGGCATTTAAAGGTGGGTAGGCAATGTCAGAGAGGCAAGCAATAACAAGCTAGCTTTAATAGCATAAGATCCTACTCTCCCTTCACAGCGCTTCCCAAAGCCACTCCTCCTCCAAACAACATGAACGCTACACAGCAGATCTGCCGAGAGACGGTGTTAACACTAGAACTACTGGAATTCTATAACTACTATAATGGCCTTAGTCATTCTGACAGCTCATACATTATTTGTATATAATTTCAATAAGCTATATCAAATCTAAGAATAAATGGATCTGTAATGTTAGGATAGGTACTAAACATAAGAACACTACATTTTAATTCTAATGTAGGCCCTATGTGAAAATGGATTAGTTAATCGACAACCACAGAACAGCTATTGTAATTACAGTAACAAAGTCGAAAGTGATCAATTTTCTATTATTTTCTTTGTAAAATGAAAATAAATGTATTCATCCTTGGATATTAGAATACAATAACTTACAAAAACATCGCCAATATGCATTTCAAAGGTAAAACCTTTATGGGCACATATGAAATGGATATGCCCCAAACTGGCCAATACAGTCATTCCGACCGTCACTGGAAAAGAATATGAAAATATAATAAACTGCGAGAAAACGAACTGATTCAGCAAAAATATCATGCTGAAAAATTACAATGAAAATTGTATGCATACGGTCATATGGTCGTATGCAAATGCATACCGTCAGTATGACTGTTATGGCTATTCAAGGTAGAAATACTCAAAACTCTTTTGTGTCTTGTAATTTTAATAAAATAACAATGATAGAATAAAATATAGACACATTTAGGAAAAGTTAGGGTCCTATGTCAGGGACATGGGTTTTATTTCAACAAAGTTTTAAAACAGTCAAAATGACTGCCTTGGTAGTTCTAGTGTTAAATTGCCTCATGTCTCAAAGCACATAACATTACAATAATAATGAACGTAAACAACTTACAGAGCTACACTGTTAGAAATTGATGTAATTTCTACAGTAAATCTTACAACAATGTATTGTATTTGTGTTTTTACTGTAAGTGGCAATGCATCATGGGAAAGTAATGGACAGTCCTGTATTATTATTGTAACTACACTGTACACGCGGAGTTTTACAATGGTTTTACAGCCACCGCGTTGCATCATGGAATCGCCGCGGTCTGAAATTTGAATTTTTAGGCGGTTAGTTCTAAACGAACATTCTGGGACTAAGCCATCATTCAAGAAGAAGAAGAAGAAGAAAGAAGCAAACTTTCTGGGACGAAGGTAAGTTAACTTCATGTTTTGTAACTTACTGTTACCCTTATATATGTATATTTATATCATAGATAAAACGTTATTAGTTCTGCTTATCTGAGTGGATGGTGACGGTTTCGTCTGCTTTGATTAGCTAACATAAAGTCAGCTGTCCCCTTGTGATTTAGCTAAATTTGAAATAATGCATGGGCAGGAATAGGTGCTTTTATGATAAGGTAGCTAACGTTATTAACGCGTCTCTTCCTCCATCAGTCCATTGAAATCAGGCATGTATCCTACTGGTAGTGCTAACGTTATTTGCTATGTCAACATGGTTCTTTCACTGTTTGTATGGATTGGCTAGCTAGCTCGACTGTCATTTAGGGCTGTCAACGAATATTCTAAATTCGAATATATATTCGAATAGTTTTTAAAACAGAATTTCAAAGGTGAAAATTAATATTCGAATGTGAAAAAAACGCGCCCGCGGTAGCAGAGGCGCGGCTGTCAGCTTTCCGAATGAGCGCGCTGCCTGGGATATTGCATGAATAAGTTAGATAGTGCTAATGTTACAGCACTTTATTGCACTGCAGGCTCCCACTGGTTTGATTATTTACCGTTTCATGTCAAGGCAAAGTTCCATGTTTAACGTTAAGTTACCACAGCACAGCTCGCTCAGGATCGTTCAATGTCGGTTCTATACTGGTAAACTTCAATTAATGTTAATCATATTTGTTTCAATCACTGAATGAAGCCTGCTATATTTGGGACAAGAGTCGCGACCTTAAATTGCTTGCACAAAACTCTTGATCAGCACTCAACATTTGTTTATTGTTGTTGTTCATTTAACGTTAAACCGTTACGCGCAGAGAGCGTTGAGCGTGAGGGCGAGAGAGAGAAAGAGTGCCCGCGAGACGAGAGTGCGGTCTGCTCTGCGGTCTTGGCCATTAGTTGATTTACTTGTTTTTGTGTAGGTATAGGTTTAAACTTAAATAAACTACCTATAGCCTACAAGTAGTTCTCTGTATTAATTTGTCCTGTTATTGATGTAATGCGCGTCATTGACAAAATGCGCAACTAGATGTTCGAATATATGTGTTTTTTTAGAGGGAATAATCGAACGTCATTTTTGAGCAATTTTTCTGTAATTTAGGTGTCAAATCTTAAATTTAACTGCGCACTTGCATCTGCGCACGTGCACTGCACGTGCTGAAAGTCCGGTGTTCTCTTACGAGAGTTCTCTCGTACTGCGTTTTAACCAAAACGCTACGGGAAAAGTCTCTTTTCACGAAACACTGAAGCAAAAAATTATCCTTTAATTTTCATATATGTAAAACGCGTTGCGGCAGCAGTCAGCTATGGCGAGACGGCTTGCTCGCTCATTGGCTGCTCTGCGGCAACTGCATAAGCCTATCGAGCGAGGCCTGAGGTGACGTCAGGCCAATGAGGGCGCTTCGCGCCCTCCTCGCCACTTCCCGCCGAGACGGGCGTGGCTTACCTCTATAAAAGGAGCTCGAGAAGGCTGATTCACTTGATTTTAATCTCTTCAGCGAAGCGCACGCATCGCTGGATCACGAGGAAGCACGCGTCGTCTGATGCAAGCACTTCAGCGGGACGAGCCCTTGAAGCCGCTGGCCAACGCCGCCTTCTACTGCCGTACCTGCTGCGCTTTCCGACGCCATATCCTTTACATTCTTTGTTCTTGTGTATGTGTGTGTGTGTGTTCGCTTTGCAAGACGCTTTTCAAGACGCCTTCTCATGCAGCGCTCGCGCTCGCTGACGGCGAACGCCTTCACTCCGAGCAAATTGCCTACGGTGACTCTGAGGACTTGCCGGGCATCCTTTCCGAGGCTGCCCTTCCTGGAAGCGGATGGCGGGATTAGTTTTTCTTTACGTTACAAGAAAAGCTACCCTGCCTCTGCACGCGTCATTCACCGGCGAAGGAGAAAAGAGTGTTCTTAGTCCCACCGTTGGTCGGTCTGACCTCTTTTCTCTCACATTTCTCAGTTCCCTGTTCGGCGACTGGAAATATTATTGCAGCAAGTGAGTCTGTTACACGCTTGCCTGCCAGCAAACGCCGAAGAATACATGTTGACGCCGCTTTCAAAAGCCTGTATCCCCCTGTGGCTCAGTGGTGGAATTATAGGTTTTCCACACGGGAGGCCGGGGTTCGGATCCCGGTCTAGCGGCATATATATTTATGCCGCCAATGCTTTGCTCTGTCAGTCCCCTGAAGGCGACTGCAGAGATGCATTTTGCAGCCAGCGAGCGCGTAGTACCCGCTTGCCTGCAACCGAACACCGTTTCTACGGTTCCCGTGCGTCACTGGCGAAAGGAGAATGGAGTGTTTTCAGCACCGCTGAAACTGGGCGATATCCACTCTTCTCACATTCTGGCATTTTGCAGGCGTCTGAAAATGCAAATCACATTGTCTGTTCCCCGAGAGGCAACTGCAGACGTGTTTTTTGCTGCCCACGAGCACGTGGTACATGCCTGCAAGCATACGCCAGTGTGGATATCACTCGCGCTGACTTTGTTTATGTATCTTCACTGTGGTCCAGTGGTAGATTCTTAGACTTGCGCGCGGGGGATCGGAGGTTCGAACCCCAGGCCTGCCGGCAGAAAATATTTATGCCGCCGAATGCAAATCACTCTGTTTGTTCCCCGAGAGGCAACTGCAGACGTGTTTTTTGCAGCCCACGAGCACGTGGTACATGGCCGGACTTCTACCGAAGTCCCGGCCACGGCCGATGATGCTATATGTGTAGAGAAGATGCCCACTGCTAGTGCCCATCCCTACACACTAGCACAGCCCTTCACACAGGGCCCGCGCTCATATATTCGACTCGGGTCGATCACGCACACAACATAGTGAACGTGCCCACTGCCTAGTGCCCACAAACACTATGTTCTGCATGCCTTGTGGTTTCTGTAAAGACGAAACCTGTGTGCATTCACTCTGCTCAGACAGACAGTGCACTCATTGCAGTAACTGTGCCCGCTCTCCCGCGCCCACACTTACTCACGGTATTTTCTGGTGTCCCGGCCACGGCCGATGGTGCTATAAGTGTAGTGTCGATGCCCACTCCTTAGTGCCCATCTCTACACACAAGCACAGCCCTACACTTAGGGCTCGCGCACATAAAATCGACTCAGGTCGATTGCGCTTCCAACATAGTGAAAGTGCCCGCACAAACACTATGTCTCACAGACCACAGGCTCTCTGTAAAAACGAGATCTGTGCGCGCTCGCTCTGCTCAGTCAGACAGCGCGCCCAAAGCAGTGAATGTGCCCGCTTCCCGCCCACATCTACTCGCAGACATGAGTCCCGCGGGACCCGCTCAGTCCTCCCTCACTCAGTTAAGCGCTGTAGTAAGGTTGAGGACGAGCGCTCTGCCCGCTGTAATAAGCGCGCCCCCCGCCTCGAATGCCACAGGTATAACGCCTATGTTATTGCGCCCCGAAGCGCCTCTGTCGCACGGCGAACAGAGCGCGCTTCGCATCCAGCCCTTAGCCAACCATGCAGAAGCATGGGCAGCGCTTCCAGGGGTTTCGGACTGGGTGCTAGGCATTATAAGAGAGGCTTCTCGCTACAGTTTTGTCGACGCCCTCCCCGCTTCACAGCGCGCGTCCAAACTACGGTGGTTTCAGAAGTAGCACACCTACTTCGCGCCGAAATATCAAAACTGGTAAGCAAAGGGGCGATAGAGCGTGTGCCCCAAGCTCAAAGCGAAGGGGGGCTATACAGCAGATACTTTCTAGTCCCCAAAAGGACGGTGGTATCAGACCCATACTGGATCTAAGACAGCTGAACAAAGCATTAGTGAAACGCAGTTTCAAAATGCTCACGACCAGGAAAATCCTCGCGCATGTTCGCCGAGGAGACTGGTTTATGTCAATAGATCTGAAGGACGCGTATTTTCAAATACAGATAGCGTCACTTCACAGGCGATACTTGAGATTCGCCTTCGAGGGTCAGACATACCAGTATACAGTCCTGCCGTTCGGTTTGTCCCTGGCACCTCGTACATTTACGAAATGCATGGACGCAGCGCTCGCTCCTCTCAGACTCAGAGGCATGCGAGTGCTGAACTATTTGGACGACTGGTTGATCCTTGCCCAATCACGATCTCAGCTCGTGAAGCACAGAACCATTTTACTCGATCACCTCGAGAATCTTGGTATCACGGCCAATTGGGCGAAGAGTTCACTGAACCCCAGTCAAACGATTTCGTTTCTGGGTATCGTTCTGGACTCGCAGTCTATGACAGCGCGGCTGTTGCCACAGCGCGTGCTGCACATTCAACGCGCGGCAAAGTCTTTCCGCCGCGGCGCTTTCACCCCGCTCAGGAAGTTTCAAAGGATGCTGGGTCTCATGTAGGGATGCACCGATGCATCGGCTGAACATCGGTAACGGCCGATATTTGCCTCGTTAACTGCCATCGGCCATCGGGAAATAAAAATGACATTCGCCGATGTCACATATGGGCGTCAGTTTGGTTTGATATGCTGGGGACAGAGACGCATTCGGAAGTGCATTTTCAGAAGTGCTGGGTACAATGACGCATTTATTTTTTGTTCTCTTTCGCGCAGGTTATGTTTTGAAAGACGATGTCCTTGTAGCTCAGGCACGGCCCCACTTTTCAACAGGCTAAACAAAACTAAAAAAAAAAAAAAAAAAAAATCGCCAGCTCATAATTTGTGCTAAAATAGCCTAAAAAATATATAGCCTATATAGGCCTATATATTGATCAAAATGTGAGAAATATATGAAATATCATCATTGGGGTGAAATAAAAAACATTTTTGTCAGTTTTGTTACCTGACTCATGTGGAAGGGAAGGCAGAACGTACTCGGTTACTTTAACCTCGGTTCCCTGAGAGATAAGGGAACGAGTGCGTTGCAAACGCTATGAGAAAACTACTTTTCTCGAGAAAAGAACGACCATGGTGTGTAGCAGAAGCAGCGGCGGAGTATGCACGATCCGCGAGTGCTGAAGACGTTCTTCACGGCTTTGATGGGTGCGCAGGAGGACACAAATGGGCGGCGACCGCTTCTTCCAGTGGCGGGAGCTTTTCCCTCAGCGCCGTCAACAGATAGAGCGTTAACTGTACACACCGCCGCCGACTTGAGCTGCAAAGAAACTCTGGCCGCCCTGTCAAGGACGCTTGTCAAAAAGTACGGGGAAGCTTGACCGCTCTGAGAGCGCGCGCGTGGCCGGGGCTCTCTCTCTCTCTCTCTCTCTCTCTCTCTCTCTCTCTCTCTCTCTCTCTCTCTCGCAGAAGAGCGCGTGCGCGCTTAAAATTTCATATTTTGGTATGAACATTCACCCGTGTTTTTTCCCTCATAAATGCGAACACGAAAAATAAAATGAATATTATAATGTTTTTTTTGTTGGGTCAGACAATGATTATCAAATTTCTCTCTCATATTGCTCTTTATAACAACTGAAAAAGAACTTTCAGTTGAAGAAGGTTATAACTGTCAACCAGAAAGTGACATTAAAGGTTTTTTTGTTTCATAAATTGGTCTGATTGAATTTGAGCTCATTCTAGGATAGTGCGATCAAGAGCCGAAAGACTTGTATGTTTCCGTGGCACAAAAGAAGGAATAAATAACAAAAAGAAAAAACATTGACATCGGCCATCGGCCAAGTTGTTATGTTAAACATCGGTATCGGTATCGGCCCAGAATTTCCCAATCGGTGCATCCCTAGTCTCATGGCCTCAGCATCGTCAGTTCTCCGGCTGGGCTTGCTCCGCATGCGCCCGCTGCAGTTCTGGTTGAAAGCGCGGGTACCCGGTCTATTACGCCTCAAGGTCGATCAGAACTGTGTTACAGCCCTGGTGCCTTGGATGGCGGACGACTGGTACCGATCAGGTGTAAGCCTGGGGACTTCCTCGGGAGTGAGGATGGTGTCGACAGACGCATCCACCTCGGGATGGGGAGCGCTGCTCGAGGGCAGACCGTTCTTCGGCCTGTGGTCGGAAGGAGAAAAGCTCCAACACAAACTGCCTAGAAATGCTGGCAGTGCACAACGCGCTGACGCGTTTTTGTCCCCACATCAAGGACCAACACGTCATAGTCCGTTCGGACAACATGGTTGTGGTGTCCTACATAAATCGCCAAGGCGGTCTGAAATCCACATCCCTGTACAGGCTGGCGAAACGCCTCCTAAAATGGGCTCAGCACAACTTACGCTCGCTGAGAGCAGTGCATGTACCTGGGCGTCAGAATGTGGGCCCAGACAGACTGTCCAGGAACAACGTTCCCCCGGGCGAATGGTCTCTACACCCACAAACAGTCCGGCTGTTGTGGGAGAGATTCGGCAGAGCGGAGGTGGACCTATTCGCGTCCCACGAAAACGCTCACTGCCCCGCGTTCTTTTCAAAGAGCGACAGCGCGCTGTCCCGAAGGTGGCCGCGCTGCCCGCTATACGCTTTTCCCCCCGTCTCCCTCCTGCCACAGGTGTTGGAACGGGTCAGGGAAACAAAATGCCCAGTGCTGATTGTAGCACCGTTCTGGGAGAACCAAGCATGGTTCCCAGTCCTAATGCAGTTAGCAGACATCGCTCCATGGCCAGTGCCGTTGAGGAGAGATCTCCTCTCGCAGGCCGGGGGCTCGATTTGGCACCCACACCCGGAACTGTGGTCCCTTCATGTGTGGGCGCTCAACGGATACCCGTTGGTCTCGCAGAGGGAGTCATGAATACCATCACTCAGGCTAGAGCACCATCGACTCGGCGGCTTTATGCTTCGAAGTGGTCGGTTTTCTCCGGCTGGTGTGCAGCTCGGAGCCTTTCACCCCTCGAATGCGAGGTAACGGAGGTTCTCTCCTTCCTACAAGAGCTGTTGGATAAGGGCAGATCCCCTTCCACGCTCAAAGTGTATGTGGCGGCTATTTCAGCGTTCTCCGGTTCAACGCTGGGTCAGTCACTGGGAAGGAACGATTTAGTCATCCGCTTCCTCAGGGGAGCTAGGAGACCCACCCAGACCTCCTTCAGTCCCTATGTGGGACTTTTCTACGGTCTTGGCGGCCATGAAAGGTGCCCCTTTCGAGCCTATCCAGTCTATTAGCCTCAAACATTTGTCTTTCAAAACAGTGTTTTTGATGGCTCTCGCTTCAGTGAAGCGCATAGGCGATCTGCACGCGCTCTCTGTGAGCCCGGCGTGCTTGGAGTTTGGTCCTATGACTCTAAAGTCATACTCAAACCTAAGCACGGCTATGTGCCGAAATCCCTCAACACGCCTTTTCGGGCTCAGGTTATTTCCCTGTCTGCCCTGCCGGCATCGAGTGAGGAGGGGGACTCGAGTTTTCTTTGCCCTGTTAGGGCTTTAAGAGCTTATATGTCCCGCTCTGCTGTCTTCAGACAGACAGAGCAGCTCTTTGTCTCGTTCAGCGGACGTTCCAAAGGAATGGCTGTTTCGAAACAAAGTCTATCCAGATGGATAGTTGACGCCATAGCGCTGGCATACTGTCAAGGGCATTCAATGCCCGTTGGGAGTTAGAGCGCATTCTACGAGAGGCGTTGCCTCCTCGTGGGCTTGGTCCAGCGGGATTTCCCTACAGGATATATGTACGGCGGCAGGCTGGGCCTCTCCGTCTACATTTATCAGGTTTTATAACCTAGAGGTTCCCGCCTTATAGGCTAAGCTTTTGTCGGTGTAATCTATTCAGCTGTCTAGCCAGACCTCTGAAATCGCAGGCGCAATGCGCTACTGACTATCTTGGGCAGAACTGTGTAAGACCCACATTTCCCACATTAGTTCAGGCTCCCTACCCTGTCTATGTGATGTCATATTCGCGTCTGTGGACATGTCTATATAAGGATGGAGGGAAACCCCTCCTGTCTTTAGACTCTCCCTGTGAGGTCACGTTAAGCCTGCGGACGCTACAGTATAGGGAATTAAGGCTCCCCTCCCTTATTCCCTGACTCTGTGTGAGTCTATCTGGTGATTATGCACTGTATGCCTGAAATAGCTTCCGGTGATCAGTGTTTTTATCCCAGCAGGCACGGCGTTTTACAAGGGGTTCCCGTAGCGTTTTGGTTAAAACGCAGTACGAGAGAACTCTCGTAAGAGAACGTACTCGGTTACTAACGTAACCTCGGTTCTCTCTAGAAGAGGGAACGAGTACTGCGTTCTCTGCCGTGCGTCTGGTTCATTCTGGTTCGCTTCGGCGATCAAAATCAAGTGAATCAGCCTTCTCGAGCTCCTTTTATAGAGGTAAGCCACGCCCGTCTCGGCGGGAAGTGGCGAGCGCCCTCATTGGCCTGACGTCACCTCAGGCCTCGCTCGATAGGCTTATGCAGTTGCCGCAGAGCAGCCAATGAGCGAGTTTTACATATGAAAATTAAAGGATAATTTTTTGCTTCAGTGTTTCATGAAAAGAGACTTTTCCCGTAGCGTTTTGGTTAAAACGCAGTACTCGTTCCCTCTTCTAGAGAGAACCGAGGTTACGTTAGTAACCGAGTACGTTCTGTGGAAAGTTTTTTATTGCGCTCTTGACTTCTGAGAAGAACGTCACGTCTGCCTTCTGTCAGTGAGTTGGTTATAAGCCGTAAAAAGGTAGCTTGTATGTTTACTATCTTCTTATAACTATTAAAGCATATCAAGAACATATTTTATAACATTATCGTATACATTTCTATCTTTTTTTTGTCCGTTTCGCTGTTTTGTCGAACATTTTTCAGACAACCACCACGTGTTGTGAGGGTGAGCTCGGGGCGAGAGAGAGAAAGAGTGCCCGCGAGACGAGAGTGTGGTCTGCTCTGCGGTCTTGGCCATTAACGTTAGTTGATTTACTTGTTTTTGTGTAGGTATAGGTTTAAACTTAAATAAACTACCTATACAAGTAGTTATGTCTCTGTATTAATTTGTCCTGTTATTGATGTAATGCGCGTCATTGACAAAATGCGCAACTAGATGTTCGAATATATGTGTTTTTTTAGAGGGAATAATCGAACGTCATTTTTGAGCAATTTTTCTGTTTGTAATCTAGCTAGATTAGGTGTCAAATCTTAAAATGAACTGCGCACTTGCATCTGCGCACGTGCACTGCACGTGCTGAAAGTCCGGTGTTCTGTGGAAAGTTTTTTTATTGCGCTCTTGACTTCTGAGAAGAACGTCACGTCTGCCTTCTGTCAGTGAGTTGGTTATAAGCCGTAAAAAGGTAGCTTGTATGTTTACTATCTTCTTATAACTGTTAAAGCATATATCAAGAACATATTTTAAAACATTATTGTATATATTTCTATCTTTTTTTTGTCCGTTTCGCTGTTTTGCCGAACATTTTTCAGACAACCACCACGTGTTGTGAGGGTGAGCTCGACCAGCAGCCAACTAACGTTAGCTAGCTGCTAGCAAGCTTCACACAGCAACAGTTCAAAATGTTTATTTGCAAGTTTAGCACATGTGGTAAGGAATTTAATAGAGTTTGTGAGTTTACTCAGCACATTAAGTTGCATAGTAATAGTGCTAATTACAGATATCAGTGTGGTGTGCCTGAATGCTCCAGACAGTATGTTAAAATTCCTGTACTTAAAGCTCACATGTACAGAGACCACAAACCAGATGTGCCTTTGAGGAACAGTCAGCGACCATGTACTCCTATACAATGTGACTTTTGTGCAGTAAGGTGTGAAACATCATCTTTACTAGTTTGTCACTTGAGGTCGCATTTGCGTGAAGGGTTACACATTGAATGCCCATTTAGAGGATGTGATAGAAGGTTCTCTGTTTTGTCGAGTTTTGCATCCCATCTTTCTAAGAAGCACCGCAATGACAGTGTTGAACATGTAGAAAACCCCTCTAATGTAGAAAGACCTGTTGCCAGTGAATCAGTGAGTGAGTGTGAACCATCTAACGTTAATTATTCTGATGATGAGCAAGAAGTGCCTGTTGCAGTTGATGAATCCCTCTTTCTTCAGAATATCACACTTTTCTATCTAAAACTTCAGGCTAAACTACTATTGCCGGCTACTACAATACAAACTATTATTGAGGGATATCAAGATGTCCATCATGTCAGTCTGACAAATCTGCTTAATACCTTGAGTGAGAAACTAACTGTCCTTGGAATCCCAGAGGCCACAATTAGTAACATTATGAATGAAATGAGAAAAGACGATCTCCTCACAACCTGTAACAGTGGGCCTTTGAGCACAGACCGGAAAAGAAAGACGGCTTTTAAAAAACATTTTAATTATGTTGAGCCGGTGCCTCAGTTATTAGGTATCAATGAGAAAGGTAAGGAATCGTTTGCCCAGTATGTGCCTATTAAAGAAACATTGGCTGCACTTTTTAAAAGCAAGTCCATGCAGGAACAGTATGCAGCAACACGTTCCCAACCATCATCAGAGGGTATTTTCCAGGATGTAAATGATGGGAAAGGAGCTCAGTGCAACCCTTTATTTAAAGCGGAGCCATCTTCTCTTGGTCTTATACTTTATCAGGATGCATTTGAAGTGGTTAATCCACTTGGTTCTTCTAAAAAGAAACACAAGATTCTAGCAGTTTATCTCACTTTAACAGATATTTTGCCTTATAACAGATCATCCATAGATCAAATGCAGCTTGTTCTCTTGTGTAAGGAGCAGGACTTCAAATATTTTGGGATGGACAAGGTATTTGAGCCCCTCATTAAAGACCTGAAAGCTCTTGAGGAAACTGGCATCGAGATAAACAAATTGTCAGAGGTCGATTGTGTGCTATTTCGGGTGACAATTTAGGGTCTCACTGTATTGGCGGATTTGTTGAGAACTTTAGTGTGAGCCATTACTTCTGCAGGTATTGTGATATAAAAAGATCAAGTTTTGAGAGCTCTCCATTATTATGTGGCAACAAGCGTACAGAACAGTCTTTTCTGAATCATCTACAAGAATTAGAAAACACTGGTACCAATTCTGAATGTGGTATCAAATCAAACTCTCCTTTTAACCAACTGTCCTTCTTTCATGTTTGCCAGCCTGAATTACCCCCATGTCTTGGCCATGATCTGTTTGAAGGCATTGTTTCCTGTGACCTTAGTTTGTTGGTTGGTTATCTAGTTGAGGAGAAACATTTCAACTATACACAACTCAACAGGTGCAAAGATCAGTTCAACTATCAGGGAAATGATGCCCAGGACAAACCAGCCGATGTTTCAC
The DNA here is from genome assembly GCA_022828995.1 of Vimba vimba. Classification (NCBI taxonomy): domain Eukaryota; kingdom Metazoa; phylum Chordata; class Actinopteri; order Cypriniformes; family Leuciscidae; genus Vimba; species Vimba vimba. Next base: position 21,006,336 of record CM040824.1, on the reverse strand, counting down.
CAGGTAGCAGAAGACTGAGTGGACATGCAGTCCAGAACTGGTGCTTTCTGCGTTTGCTCCCTCTCCTGATAGGAGATAGGATTAGGAGTCCATGTGAGAATGCTGCCTGGCAACTTTAAAAATTGTAGAGCTCATTTGTGCACCAGCAATCACTACAGATCAGGAGTATATCTACTTTCGAAGGCAGCTCTTTCCCAATGAGCCCCTGAAGCCCAAACACCACTATTTACTTCATTATCCAGAGCTCATTACCCACTTTGGTCCCCTTATTCGCCTTTGGACTCTCAGGTTTGAGAGTAAGCACACATTCTTCAAAAGATGTGCTAGGAAGTTACATAATTTCAAGAACATCTGCAAGACAGTCGCAGAGAGACACCAGCTCTTCCAGGCATACTTGAGTGCAGGTGAAATGTTTCAGCCGAGTGTGTTACTGGATAAAGAGATGACATTCTATGTAAATGACTACAGCGACAAAATCCGAGAGGCTGTTGTTGGTTTGCATTTTGAATCTAAAGATACAGTAGCATCTTACACAGTGACGGTGAAGGGCACAGCATACAAAAAGGGCATGTTTATTTTGCTGGGGAAAACTGAAGAAGAGTTGGAGGTTGGCAAGATAGAGCTGGTCATTGTGCACCATGGCTCTGTGTCATTTGTCACAGAAAAATATTGTTTTGTTAAGATGAGGGACATTGGGGTCTATAGTGTTTTAGGGACACCTCAAGAGCAGTTTGTTTGCATGAGGCATGATGATCTACTGGATTATTATCCTTTGCCAGCCTACACAATGTGTGACATTACAATGATCTGTCTCCATCACTCCTTTGCAGAGACATGGCTGCAGCACAGGAGGAGCTCAGGAGGGCTGTCTTGGCAGTACTTCCGGACCTCCCCGCAGACACACTAACTACCTTGATGGCAGGCCTGGAGGAACTTGGTGTGGAGAACAAGGAGGACATGAGCCTTCTAAGTGAAGAAAATCTTCTGCCCTTTCTCCGTGTGGTCCAGTCTAGAAAGCTTCTCCGTGCCTTTTCATCTCAAGGTAACCGTAGGTTGGGTTCCGGGATGGGGGTGGTCGTCTGCATGGAGTGACACAAGGCACTTTTATCCTTCATCCTATTTAATGATTTAACTGTTTTTAATTCTAAGTATATTAGGCTACACATCGAAATGTTCACAATTGAACTAATAAAAATAGGGTGCGTTTGTAAATTCACTCCGAGCACGCTTCTGCTACACTCTTGACGGTTCGGAAACTGCACTCAGAGTTAATTTATGAACGCACCCCTAATCTCTTAACTATGCGATCTCTAGACTACTTTTATGGTGCCACTCCCATCATTGCTCCACCATCATAGCCTCTCTGCCATAGCCACCCCATCATACCCGGTAAAAATTTGATTATGTAGCCTTACTAGCCTATTTCATGAACTATGCCCTGAGTGTGCTTTTTTTTTTTTATACGGTATGATTGTGGCGTGATGTATTAACTGATGTGTTTGGCAGATTGTCAAATCCACTTTCGTTTTGTGCCCTAAAAGTTGCAACATCGATGGCCAAATGGAATTCCCACCCTGGTCACTAATCAAATTTTTTTTGAAGCGTGACATGATGTGACCTTGGCTGTCAGGTGGCTGTCTACAGTTGTTTTTTGGGGCTACCACGACAAAAAGTTTGAAATAAATGAAAAATGAATGGTTTTATTTTATAGAAAATATGATTGGTGTTTAAATACACCATAATATGTCTGGATCATAGGGGTCTAATGGTAAATATTTTTTCAGGTTCCTTCTCAGCCCTGTCTCCTCTTGGCTCTCCACAACTCTCCTCAACCCTGTCCCCCGCAGGAAGTCCACAACTCTCCTCACCTGAGACACCCCGAACGTCCAACCCAATGCCCTCACCACGCACACCATGGCCTGTACATTTTAAGGTGGAGCGGGTCTTGGCGATTCCTAAAATATATTTCTATTTTACTCGATAGGGATGCACCGATGGCAAAATTCTGTGCCGATGACGATGTTCAAAATAGCAATGTGGCCGATGGCAATGGCCGATGTTTGTTTTTTCTCAGATTTTGTTATACTTTAAAAATAAAAATTAAAATTAAAACAATAATAAATGGAATAGAATGGGCTGGGTAGGCTACGCTTTGTACATTATTGGTATGACGTAAACATCAGCCACTGTCTTCGGTGAATGCCACTTTTGTTGGACCGATTCGCCTTATTCACGTCGTGGCCATGTTAACCTCAGCCTCGTTTTCGTTTTCTAAGTGACGCAGCAAGAAGCCTGTCTATGATCAGGAATTTCTAGGTGCGTTCGTGTAGGATGCCGGGGCCGTAAGGAACATATGATCAACTCTCCTAGGTATGCTTTTGTGGACAGTTTATGCTTCACTTAGGCCCATTTCCCCAATATCACGAAATATTAAATATTACATTTATTGCAGATGGACTGCAACTCAACCTGCTTACACAGCGAGGTGTAATGTTGGTGACGTATACCTAGCCTACATCAGAGAGAGAGAGAGATTAAAATACTGAGCGACAGGGTTCTGTAAAAGCATCTATTGCAGGCTATATTTTGGATCACAAACATAACGCAGAACTTAGCCTAAGGTACCCCATTTCCCTGTGAGTTAATTTCTTGATTTGTACTATTGTTGGGAGTGAGGAGGATTAGATAAAAATTCATATAGCCTACTATTCTAATCGCGTTCAGGCATCTCAGTTCTCTTTGAAATATCCTGAAAAAAAAAAACATCTTTGGAGCCACTTAACTCGCTACGTACGATCGTTTTTGACAGGCCACTTAGTGGAACTCTCAACAACTGGCTACAGACAGGCCTCTTAGATGTCTTAGATTACATTTAGATCTTAGAATTAGATCACTACTTCGTTTGAGTCTGATGCTGAAATTGACTATAAATGCACCCTTAAAAGCTTATATCCTTGTATCCTTCTCTCTTTTTTCGCCATTTTCTGTTTGCATCCTTGAAGGTTAACTGGGAGAAGATGACGCCAGAGATCCAGTCAGCCATTGCAAAATCTACTAGACCGAATCCTGCTGCCAGAAGAGCGTTGGTCAGAGGTTGTCGATCAAATGAGGGTGCACAATGCAAATCCAAATAGAGGGATCTGTTTGAAAGTTGTAAACGATATAATACAGAAGTACCCCACATGTTTTGGGGATGTGGATGATGATGAAAATACAGCTGGGGCATCGCTCATCCAGCAAGTAAAAACCAGAATCGAGCACGTCAACCGAAACAACACATTGGCACGGTTAAGGAAGAATAAGCTCAGCAATCGCCAGGCGAGGACAAATGGAAGAGGTCCTGTTGATCAGTATGGATGTGTCCGATGGGCACCTCAAGAACTCCCCTCAGGGGAGACTGATGAAACCTTACAAGAGATGAAAACTCAGATGCAGCAGCTATATGCCCAGGTAGGAATAGTGGAAATTATATTTAGGCATCCTTAGGCACAAACCTATATTTTATTTTTGAGTATTGATGCATCCAAATTTTGACTCCCCCCTCCCCTAGGAAGGAATGTCAGGTGTGGAGAGAGCAGCGCTTCAGAGATGGCTTCAGAGAACCTACATTCTCCAGCGTTGTGAACTTAATGCTGACCCTCCACACAGCATCTCAAAAATGAAGGATGACTGGCCCTTTCTCTTCTCCTTGAAGGGCCTGTTCTTGCATTTCAGTGAGCTGACCGGAATTCCTATCCAGGAGAAGCTGCCAGCTGCCATAGACAACAGGAGTCAGAACATCATAGAGTACTTCCAACAGCAGAAGACACCAGGAGTGGGGAAGGTTCTGGAAGCCTACAATGAAGAGAGTGGCAACAAAGCTATCTGCACCATCATGTGCCTGCTTGCTCACTTCAAGGAGGGGGATGGTATCTTCCTTACGGCTGATGTGAGTATAACTTGCAGTGCATATACATAAATTAACCATTCCCTCACTCACTCCCTCCCTCCAATCTCTGTCCTGCTATTTTGTAATTGTTAATTACCAGAAATCAGTTACCAGCCCCATCCTTTGCAATGAACACACTTTGCAAAAGTTATTCTAATATTCCATAGACTCTGAACAGCCCGAGTATCAGACCAAAGCTAGCGCTTCAGTCTGACACCCGTCTCATTCAGAGCGTTTACAAAGGGGGAGGGCTTTAGATACCTTTTCAAAAGAAAACTTGTCCCATTTCCAAAACGTCTCCCCTTCTAAAAAAGCTCTCCATGCAGAATACTGGTCTGGTTTCAGAGCAGTTATTCGAGTAAACCGTCTGTTTTTTACTAAAACTGCCTCAATCTATATTCTCCGTTCTTCGATGCAGTCAGCGCGCAGGCAGACATTGCTTGAAAATGGGCCCCCAGCTAATTGGTTCATCACGTTTAGTCCCATCCACCCCCAGCGCTCATTGGGCTAACATGATTCCAATCTGGCTGTACTCGTTGCTCTGAATGCGGAATGTAGACCCGAAACGGAGCCTACCCAGCGAAGTGGGCGGAGTCCATGGTCTGATCCAGGCTATACTCTGATGGGTTAGCCATTGCTTCCTGCCATGTAGTTCATAAAATAATTTTAATTTACTGTTTTATTGACATGGCATCCATATTTAAAAAAAAGAATTGCCATGTGCAACTGTTTCTACATTTGGCACCATAAGTTGAAGCTGATTTCCCCCTTAGTGTTGAGCAGAACATTACAGATTTTGGGGCAAGTTTTATTTGTCGTTGTTTACTCAACTTACCCATGGTTAACTTATGGTTTTTATTCTCCAGCCCTCTGCCACGACTGCCGATATTAAGAGAGCTGTCACTCTGCCAAGCACACCTCGATTAATTGTACCAGGTATGATCTTCCCTTATTTTGTAAAAGTTAATTCTTTAATGAATTCATGTGGTTGAGGGAGGACTGTTGCGCCTAAAAAATGTCTTTCTTTGATTTGTTGATGGAGGGTGCGGGGGTCAAAGGAGATAATAATGTTCAAGTGGAGGTGTGCGAGTCTTTCTCCACTTGAACATTAATGCATTCATGTTAGGTGGCAATAGTGTGTTGTGCAGCTTTTAGTTATCATTGTTAATGGGTTTCAGGAGAGATTCTGCATGGCGCAGACACTTGGATTATGTCCATGGAAGGAGCATGTGTGATGGGGCCCAACAGCAACCTCCTGCATGGATTGGCAGCAGTCTTCGCTGCCTACTATGTATTCAACTTGCAATATCCGGCAGAAGCCGCAAGCACACTTGAATTCATTCAGAGGTGAGTTTAAACATGGCACTGTCATGAAAACGATCATAGCAATTATGGAGGTATATTTGATTTAAATCAACTGAACACCTGTGACAGTGCAATGTGTAGTTGCAGAGAAAAGCCACACATGTGTATCAGTAAATTTGAAGTCAAAGAGAGAAATGTTTTAAGAGTTGCAAACTTGTAGAATTTTTTTTTTCTCTCCCACAAACACAACACAACAGTTACACCTTCTCAAATTCTTCATTGCAGGTTCACAAATCCTATTCTACAAATCACAAATTTAGAAACTCGTACGCTCACATTTTTGATACAATTGCTGCAGTGAATATGGTGCCAAACGCATTTACACACCCGTATCAAGAAATGTGAAGTCGTGGAGAAATTTTGCACATCCGCAAATCAGTATGTGAATCAATCCAATGAGAGTTGCACACTTGAAGAATATTTCTTGTATATGTTTCTAGCACAAACACAAGTACATAACTGCAGCTGCTTGAATCTGCTGCAACAAATCTCAAACACTGTTTTTCCCTTTTAAGTGACAAGTTTAGCGCGCTCTCCATTTTGCACCGTGATATTTGGTTCAAAAGTGAGTTGTGCATCTGTAGAGGCAGTGGGCGGAGCCTACATTAATATTCACGAGTTTCCCGAGCATGCGCGTGTCTAACTGCTCATTTTAGTTCACGCGATCGGTTCTCTGCAAGTTTAATGGATTATTTCAAAAAAGGTAAATATAGTTTTAGCGCGAACTTAAAATACAGTTGTGCATCATTTAATTTCATAAAAGTATATGATCTTTATGAAATGATGCACAATTGTACTATATTTACCTTTTTTTGAAATAATCCATTAAACTTGCTGAGAACCGATCGTGTGAACTAAAATAAGCAGTTAGACACGCGCATGCTCGGGAAACTCGTGAATATTAATGTAGGCTCCGCCCACTGCCTCTACAGATGCACAACTCACTTTTGAACCAAATATCACGGTGCAAAATGGAGAGCGCGCTAAACTTGTCACTTAAAAGGGAAAAACAGTGTTTGAGATTTGTTGCAGCAGATTCAAGCAGCTGCAGTTATGTACTTGTGTTTGTGCTAGAAACATATACAAGAAATATTCTTCAAGTGTGCAACTCTCATTGGATTGTTTCACATACTGATTTGCGGATGTGCAAAATTTCTCCACGACTTCACATTTCTTGATACGGGTGTGTAAATGCGTTTGGCACCATATTCACTGCAGCAATTGTATCAAAAATGTGAGCGTACGAGTTTCTAAATTTGTGATTTGTAGAATAGGATTTGTGAACCTGCAATGAAGAATTTGAGAAGGTGTAACTGTTGTGTTGTGTTTGTGGGAGAGAAAAAAAAAATTCTACAAGTTTGCAACTCTTAAAACATTTCTCTCTTTGACTTCAAATTTACTGATACACATGTGTGGCTTTTCTCTGCAACAACAAATCGCACTGTCACAGGTGTTCAGTTGATTTAAATCAAATATACCTCCATAAGCAATGACTTGATATATGAAGGGATCTTAATCAATGTTTATAACTTTTCTGTAATTGACAATGTCATATCAGTCTTAAATGTTACCTGATAAGTGTGTTTTTTCCCCCTTGTTTTCAGAGCCTTTTGCGGCATAAATCCCCAGACGGGCAGCAAGGCAGAGAAAAGACGAGGGCTGAACGCACCAGTCTGCACACTTCTGAGAAAACTGCTGGATTTCGAATTGGTGGGGAGGGGACATTAGGGGACATTAGTGGGCAGGGGACATTAGTGGGCAGAGGACATTAGTGGGCAGGGGACATTAGAGGACATTGGGCAGGGGACAGTAGTGGGCAGGGGACATTAGAGGACATTAGTGGACAGGGGACATTAGAGGACATTGGGCAGGGGACAGTAGTGGGCAGGGGACATTAGAGGACATTAGTGGACAGGGGACATTAGAGGACATTGGGCAGGGGACATTAGTGGACAGGGGACATTAGAGGACATTGGGCAGGGGACATTAGAGGACATTAGTGGGCAGGGGACATTAGAGGACAGTGTTTGACAACTCATGTTCAACCAGTTTGGTATAATAATAGATTGTTTGTTTGTGCATTGTGCACTCTGTCTCTCATCAGTTTTAAGAGAAAATAAAATATATATAAAAAAAAAATACTAAGTGTTTTGTTTTTCTTTGCAGAAGTCTGAAAGAGGACATTTATCCAAGTTACAACATTTAATTGTAATATTTACAATATTCTGTCCTGTGAAATTACAGGAAATTCCTAAAATTACAGGAAATTCCTGGCTACTAAGTTGCCGTAAATATAAAATTTTGCTGTAATATTTACAGTATTCTATCCTGTAAAATTACAGGAAATTCTATTAAGTACAGTACCTTGTTGTAGTTATTTTACAATAACAGTCCTGTATGCTGTTTACAGTAAATTTACGGCAACTATTAGCCAGGAATTTCCTGTAAAATTACAAGAAATGTCTAACAGTGTATGACTTATACCACCTGACTGCTGCAGATTCACTTCTGCATTGTTAGTGTTGACATAGAAATGTATCCAAGTCTGCAGACATGAACATCTCAGGGTAGAACGGGTTGCCATCTTGTAATCACAGTTACAACATGGCATGAACATAAGCTTGTTGCTTTGGTTCAGAATGAACTGTAAAAGATGGGTGCTGTTTGTTTTTTGGCACTTGACTGTCTGTCTACGACTCTGCATAGCCTTAAGGAACGTGCTGATGACGTGTGATGTCTGCGCAAGCAGGGTGTGCTGAGGTATGGAAATACAATTGATAGGCACGTAGGACATCGTATCATTGCATTCAGACCAAATGCAATGATTGGACAAAGCAGATATACAGGATGTACATGTTTTCATATTTAGACCACTTCTATTATTTATTGCTATGAGTATGTGAAGAGAGTTTCAACCAGTATAACAAAAAAGTGTTTATAATTGCCTACCCTGCCTTTAAATTGTGGAACTTTTTATACTTTGTGGAAGTATTTTCTGTAATGTTTTAATACATGTAATGGGTGCAGTGCAGTAGATGCATGAAGCAGAATGATCAATGAATCCAGAGACTTTAATAAATGGAGAAAGCAATTGAACATAACATAGCCTACACCAAAACTTCTAACGACAAACCCTGAACTAAGGAAACTGAGGGCTTAAATACACTGAGAATGATAATCAAAGAAGCAGGGAACAGGTGTGCACTAATCAGAATCCATAACAAATGAGAACTCTGGCAAAGACTGGTTATGTTCACACTGTCAGTCCAAATCCGAGTATTTGTGTATCCGATTGGAATCTGATCTAAATTATTGACTGTCCACACTCTTTCACAATCTGATTTGTGTGTCCCATGGTGTTTCAGAATGTCTGCATTGGTTTCTATTGCTTTAGTAGGCATATGCCAAAAACAGCAACAGCAACATGGAGGGGTTTGCAATGCAGATGTTTTCCTATTTACAACATGAAAATAGCTGCCACGACTACTAGGCTGATGCAGCTGCAGAAAGGTAGGAGGCTGGTTTGTATGCTCATTTTTATTCTGTGCTGTCGTCTCTGCCGGTCTCAAAATTTAAAGAGCATCTTGCAGGTAAAAAAAATCTAAATGAATAACCGTGTATGAAAATACCATATGAAAAGATGATGCAGTATTTAAAATGTTTTAAAACGACATAAGAACACCAATTTAGTAGATAAAGTTGACTGCTCGTACAAACCGCTTTTTTTCAACATCGCGTCATTTTACGTCACACGAGGGAGACGTGTGCTGTGCTCTGCCACTATGGAACGCCGTTGGGGACAATACCTATTATATGCAACGCGTGAAATTTGGACGCATTAACACGCACAGTTTGTACGCGTCTTTTTGGTCCGTGTAAACGCGAACGTTTTGTACGTCTAAACGCGAAGTTTTTTGTCATGTTATTTAAAGACACGATCGTTTGTATCGCCTTAACGCAACATTTTTGGCCGTGTATTTTTTGTTACGTGTTTCTATACGAACGTTTTCGTCGTGTAAACATGACATTTTTGAACGTGTAATATTTCTGAGTCTTATTTGATGTGCATACAAATTTTTCTGTTTTAGTTAAACTGGTGATAATTTAGAGTCAATGATTAAATACATTCAATGACTGCATGAATTAACATTATATTCTTTTGTAACGTTAAAGGAATTTGTCCTGTAGGAAAAGTGAGTGGTCTCTGTGATCCAACGACCATAGCCTATTTCCCCTCTGGTTAATGCATTCGAGGTGTCTATTTGGACCACTGCAAATAGCCTACTTGTTGGCAGAACTAATTACACTAGGCCAGTCTACCCTATATGTGGAAAAAGTCAACTCTTTAGTCAGCGGTTTCTGTGGCGTAACGTGTAAAGGGAGACCGGGGTTCTATTCCCACTGACAGCGCTTTTTTTAAAATACAACAGTTATTAAACGCAAAATTGTTTTCAATAAAAATGATTTGACTTAAAATTAATTTTAATTCATAAAAGTTACATTTAGGGTAAGGTTAGCTCTTAATATCTCAATAAGTTGCCATGATTTTAATATTGTTTTATAAATCTAATAATCTACTGTCAGTTAAATTGCAGGATGTTTAATGCACAACAATACTGATGAGCAAATAGTAACGTTATCTGTCACTATTTATAAGTAAATAGCATCTAAAAGTCTACTGAATCCACAACTGTTGCTATTTACACTTGGACTTGGACTGGCTGCGCCACAATTTACGTGGTCCGCCTGCTGTAGTGATTCTGTAATGTTTATGTGTCGTATGATTGTGTCTGTGTTTAAATGTTGAATAAAGATTTGTAAATTGTCATAGGCTACTGGTGCTATGTTTTCTGCTTTTGTATTTGCCTTATTGTTATAATATAATTGTTAAATTTGTGATTGTTACAATATATTGTTGTTATTAGATTATTTTTATCTGACATATACAATACAGTATATGTGTATTAATTATTTCCAGTCAAACTGACATCCCGACTTCAAGGAGCATTCCAGAGTCTCTCATACCAGATTGATGCTGGCCCACTCGGAGATTACTCCAGTCATTTTGAAAAAACAATAGCCACAGTATTTAGTATTTAGCCTTTGCTACCAAGACACAGTCTCCTACCACTCAGAAATTAAACAGTTTGTGGACTGGTGTGATGCTCATCATCTGATGGTTAACGTCACTAAAACAGAGGAGATGATATTTGATCCAAGATCAATCTGTGAACCTAATCCTGTACTTATTCACAACACACCAATACGTCAGGTTACGTCATATAAGTATCTGGGTGTTTTTATTGATTGTTCACTTACCTGGCACATTCATGTTGAAAATCTTTGCACCAGGTTGCAACAAAGGATGTACTTTTTAAGAAGGCTAAGATTGTATGGTGTTAATAGCAAACTCCTGCTTCTGTTTTTTAAAATGATTTTAGAGAGTGTGATACGTTATTGCATGCAGACCTGGTATGGTAATCTTTCAGTTCAGTTTAAATCTAGGTTGGGGCGTCTGATCAATACAGCTTTTAGAATTGTAGGCTACCAAGAACAGTGCTACCTACAGTCACTGTATGAAAAATCTGTGCTCAGGGAGGCACATAAGATTTTGGATGACACATCCCACATTCTGAATAAGGAACTAGAGTTGTTACCCTCAGGTAAACGATTTAGAATGCCGTACTGTAGGTTAAAGAGGTATAAAAACTCATTCATCCCAGCTGCTATTAAGATGCTAAACAGTAGCAAATGACTGTTACCTACTTGTATACTTTTTATCCCCACTGTGTTGTGCAATTATTATTATTAATTTAATTTAATTTAATTTAATTTAATTTTTTTTTTTTTTTTTTTTTTTTTTTCTTCACGATACAGTGTAATGACGCATGTTTGTATTGTTTATATTCGGTGTATATTTTATGTGGTACGTTGTAAGTGTGTGTCGCAGTGACTGCAGCCCAAGACAAATTTCCCCCTTGGGGGACATTAAAGTATATTTTATCTTATCTTATCTTATCTGCTAACTTTATTAGGGGTTCAAGCACGAAGTGCTGAAACCCTATTGTAATTGTGCTGATTTTTATTATTATTAGGGGTTCAAGCACGAAGTGCTGAAACCCTATTGTAATTGCTCTGATTTTTAGGGGTTCAAGCACGAAGTGCTGAAACCCTATTGTAATTGTGCTGATTTTTATTATTAGGGGTTCAAGCACGAAGTGCTGAAACCCTATTGTAATTGCCCTGATTTTTAGGGGTTCAAGCACGAAGTGCTGAAACCCTATTGTAATTGCCCTGATTTTTATTAGGGGTTCAAGCACGAAGTGCTGAAACCCTATTGTAATCGTCCTGATTTTTATTAGGGGTTCAAGCACGAAGTGCTGAAACCCTATTGTAATTGTACTGATTTTTATTATTATTAGGGGTTCAAGCACGAAGTGCTGAAACCCTATTGTAATTGTCCTGATTTTTAGGGGTTCAAGCACGAAGTGCTGAAACCCTATTGTAATTGTACTGATTTTTATTATTAGGGGTTCAAGCACGAAGTGCTGAAACCCTATTGTAATTGTGCTGATTTTTATTATTTTTCTTCTGCCGTAAAACGCATCGTGCAGCCTAAACCGTAAGTGCTGGAGACTTGAAACTTTGCCAAATGGTAGTACAAAAATCGAGGAGAGGTTCAGAGAGTATGACTCCGATTGGCCCATAGGTGGCGCTATAGCGACCAAAAGCGCGAAACTGCTCATAACTCCTAGACCATATGTCGTAGACTCAAGTGTCTTATATCATTGGAAAGCTGGAACCCTGAAGAACAAAACGTATATCTCCGATTTCATTTCCGGTATGCAAATTTTTCCGCCATTTTGAATTTTGTCAAAAACCTACTTTTGCGAACTAGTCCTAGGTTTTTAGTCCGATCGGAACCAAACCAGTGCAGAAATGTTCTCTGGAGTCTGAATATCAATAATTATCGAAAAAAAGTTGAAATTTCGATTCACGGTCGCTAGGGGGCGCAAAACTAATGTTGTGGGAGGAGCCTATTTTACTAAAAGGGCTATAACTCAAGATGTAAATGAGGTATCTTCACCAAACTCGGTCCACATATGTAGGAGTTCAATCTTGGGTCACAGTAAAAAAATCGCGACGATTAAACACTAGGTGGCGCTATAACATGAAAAAAACATGAAAAGGGCTATGACGACCTGACCGTTAGTCCGATTGAATTGAAAATTGGTATGCAGTGTCTTCGTCCAAGGTGTCATCTATGTCTTTGAGGACATTGGCATATCTCAAAAAACATGGCCGCCATCGGCCAATGAAGTTTGAGCACCTATTAGACAAGGTTAACGGAGGCTGATCGGAACAAAACTCGGTAGGCATGTTCGACTCATGGCCCTAGAGGTCTGTAAGAATTTTGAAAGAAATCGGCCACTAGTTGGCGCTAACGAGTTTTACAGCTCCGTAATCACGTGGTGTTACAAATATCCACACGATATGCATATCATTTGATAGACCTTCTCATGGAGAACAACTTTGCCTCAAGAACCATTGCTGTCAATCAAACCGTTCATTAAATATTCGTAATTATGTTAAAAACCTACTTTTGCGAACTAGTCCTAGGTTTTTCGCCCGATCGGAACCAAACGAGACTAAGACAATTCTATGGACTCTCTAGATAAATAATTATCAAAAAAAAGTTGAACTTTTGCATTTTTCGCAGGGGTATATTGGGTTATAAAGAAAATGGGCGTGGCAAAATGCACTCAAAAGCCTATAAATCCTAAACGAAAGCACAGAACTTCACAAAAATTGATGTGCATATTTGTCATAACATGCTAAAGAAGCCTGGAAATTTGTATGGAGATCGGACCAAAGGTGGCGCTATAACTGTTAAAACGCTTTAAAACCATATATTTCCTATGGTAAATTGCCTGTATTGGCTGTGAATGGTCTTTTCCTATGAAAAATTCCTATTCCTATCTATTATCATATAATTTTCATATAATAATGTTCATGACTCTTAATAAGCATGAAACTTTTCAGACAGATCAGACAAAATTTGCTTCTATAACAGTTAAAAAGGTAAAAATGATATAACATGTCATTAAGCTAATAAGTGGTATTTTACTGCCCCCTGCTGCCATTTCATCATACTGCTCCCTAATATTGTCATATAATTCATATTTAGACTTTATAAAATCATTATTTTAACATTGTCAATCATATTTTGTCAAAACTCATCTATTGGAGTATTACTTGACAATTGTGTCACATTGAGATATGGAAATGGACGAAAGTAAATGAATGAAATGAAACGAAAGTAAAACGGGCATTTAAGCCACGCCCCCGAATACAAATTCACTAATAACTCGAAAACGGAAAGTCGTTGCACATTCAAATTTTGATGGTAAGGTCCTCTCCAGGCTCTTGATCGAAACGTGTCGTCGCGGGCCTCCGTGGGCCTCCATCGAGGGCTACTCGAGCACTATCTATGCTCTGAGTTTCAGAATTTTTCGCGTTCTGGTTACCGAGATATAATTGAAAAACCAAATTCCCATTCATTCACTCATTCATTCAAACACTTCAATTGTAAAATGCAAGCTATAATACCACTTTTGTCCACTTTAGGGAGCAGCAGGATTGCACATTACCTTTTCATTAGCTTTCAGTATTGGGAAACAAACAAATGCTTTAAAAAGCAATCTTTTTTATTATGATAGGGCTGTAGCTTTCGATTATTTTAGTAATCGAGTATTCTATTCAAGTAATCGGATAAAAAAATTGTGGTAAAAAATAGATTCTAGTTAACAACAGCCTTTAAAATGACTTAAAATACAAATATATAATAACAAGCAACAATAATTGGTTCAAGTAAAGTATCAAAGTAAGTAATTATATTGGTTTTATTGAAGAACACTGTTAAAATATACCCATGTAAAATAAATTATATAAATATAAACATAACTTATGTACATAAATAACAAATGCCTGCAGAGGGCGCCAGCGGCCTGGTTGTTGTTACACTAAGCCTGGCATTATCAAATCCTTGTTTAATATTGTCCAAACAATTAATTCAAATGTCAACTTAACCTTTAATATTTGGCCACTTCTGTACGATAGAAATGCTACAGTCACTGTAATTTCTTGAACGAGAACATGTGCACATCAAAACATGCAAACTCAGAGCAAGATAACTTATATTTTGAAATCGCAATGTTTAAACTTTTATTTTGAAATTGCGATGAACAGCAGTTTGAGAAACCCAGATGTGCTCCACAAATGATAACAGTGCAACTATGAAACACAAACTGCGTCCGACTTGCGTTCCCATATTTGCACGTTATTGGAAACCTAAACAAACAGCACTGCAGAGACTGAGTTTGCTTAAAGCAGCGTTTACTGTGGACGGAGCTGAGGTAATTTTAACATGTAACGTTAGGCTAATCTGCACTCATGTAATTGAAGCGTCTTCTCTGTGAAAAAACAAAACAAACAAAAAACAGATATAAAAACCGGATATATTTATTTAACTGAATCACAGCCTTTGTGATTTCACAATGGCACTATGCTATATTATGACTGTAAATGGTTTTAAATATCGCGTTGTCCTAGAAAACTGTAATTCTGCGGTTGTTGGATTCTCGTCTGTGGAATGCACCACTTTCGGTATTTTGCCAATTACTCGAGGGGTAAATTGCAATCAAGGATTTTTTAAATCGAGTACTTTACTATAATCGAGGAATCGTTACAGCCCTATACTGGTAACATAGTTTTATATTATTAGATCACAAAGAAATGCCTATAGACAAATAAATATATTTTCT
Organism: Vimba vimba; assembly: GCA_022828995.1. NCBI lineage: Eukaryota > Metazoa > Chordata > Actinopteri > Cypriniformes > Leuciscidae > Vimba > Vimba vimba. The sequence continues at coordinate 20,991,219 of CM040824.1, read as the reverse complement.
CAATAACATATCCAAAAAACATATTTGTGTGCGTGTGTGTGTGTGTGTGTGTAAGCATGCATTATTGAGTTAACATGGAAAAACTGGTTTGATTTAGTGCAGAAAACTGGTGCAAATCATTAAGTTTAAAGTGAAAGTGAGCCAATAAGTGGTCTTCTACTGGCTTCTGCTGGCCATTCTACTTATTAACTCTTCGGAGTCTTGTGCTATTTTGGCCGTTTTTGAGTACTTTTTACACAGCACAACATCACCTATATTAACAGACAATTAGTTTTTCACTTTGATGTACTTTATCAACACACTGGACCCAAAATCACACAAAAAACACAAAATCCGAATAGAAAAATTATAGTTTTTTACTACAAAAAAAACACAAACATGCTCAATGAAGCATTTTAAAAGGTTTAAAATGTTAACACAAGTTGTAAATGTCAACATATACAGGTACAGTTCAGATATAATCAAGCTATGTACAAATAAAATATGATTTACAAAAAAAAGCAGGTGTAGCATGGGCTTTTTTTTATTTATTTTTTTAGCTTTGCCACTTTTTAAAACAGTTCATGCACACAATTATACAGAGAGCTATATTTAAGGCCTTGCATTCCCAGAGTAATGAGGGTTCCCAAATAGTGCAAATACAACATAAAAAAGGTAAAATTGAGATAAAATCAAACTATATACAGCAAAAAGCAGGTGTGGCAATAGGGTTTTTTCCTTTTCTTTTTTGCTTAGAAACTCTACAAAACACAATGTACAATTACACAGACAGCTACATTACAGGGCTTTCATGAGCTTGAGTAAGAGGTGTTCCTGAAAAAGTGCAAATATACCATACAAAAGGTAAAATGAATACAAAATCAATATCAGGATCACTCTCGGTTTTCCAGGGGTCAGAGCTGTGGTGTGGCTGTCCTGACTTTGCTGGAGATCTTGATCTGGTTTGACTCTTCCTTCCACCCCATCTCTTTGTAGGCCTCTGTCTGCTTGTTGTCGAAGTGGTAGATGACCCAGGCTGCTCATCATCTCTGTACATGTCAAGACACACGCAAAAAGATTAAAGATTGTACATCAAAGTTCAAGATGCTCATTGGCACATATGCACAACAATTACAGTGAAGCAGTCATTGGCAATGAAATTCTTGTTCACACAACCACACACAGACACACACAGACACACACAGACACACACACACACACACACACACACACACACACACACAGACACACACACACAGAAACACACACGCACAGACAGACAGAGACACACACACACACACACACAGAGACAGACATACAGAGACACACACACACACACACACACACACACACACACACACACACACACACAGATAATATAATATACAATAAGCTAAAAGTTTGTCTCACCCCTCGTTGTGAACCACAAAAGCCGAGTCGTCAATCTCATCATCGCCACTTTCTGATTCCGTCGATGAACTGTAAACAACATCGTCCAGTTGGTAGAACAAGTCGAGGGCTTGTTCAACCAAAAATTTTCCTTCCACAAAAAATACCTAAACTATCTACACTACTCCTAAACTACTCTCAAAATCTACTCAAACTCTTCAAAAAACTAGCAATAACATCTCTGTCTTTCTGTCTATTCCGTCAATATCCCGTCGGCGCCTTTCAATTTCGCTTCTTTGCACAGTTGGCTCCTCCTCCACTCCGTAAAATGTGCAGCATGAAGAGCAGAGTTAGCAGATTCACACATTTTTCTCCGTTTTGTTTTATGACAAAAACCGACGAAGTTATTGGAATAAATGCGACGCCTGTCGCATCCCATCGTGCGTTCTTTTACGAATGCGTCAATATTTTCAATATTTTTTTTATATAAAGTTTAAATGATCATATCTCTGTTTTTACTTGGTCTAGCAACACAAAACAAAAAGTAGAATAGAGTTTCAAGCCAGCACTTTCGACAGAAGTGGACGGCAGCGCTCGACGTGACTTTGTTTTTATAATTCAACATCTTAAACCTGTCATGTGATTTGATCACGCCGGCGTGATCGGCGACTCGGAAGAGTTAATGAAGTCTTTTCACATGTGCTTTTGGATTCACTTGGATAACAATAACTATTATAACACAATCATATTTTGTCAGTGTTTATCACTTCATTTGCACTGACACTTCACATAATTGCTAGTAATGTGGTAAATCATGGTAAATCACGCTAGAAACATGGTAAGTCATAGTAAATAATAGTAGAATGTGGTGTATCAAGGTAGATCATGTAAGAATCCTGGTAAATAATTCTAGAACGTGGTATATCATGTTAGAACATGGTAAATCATGGTAAACTATGCTAAAACAGGGTAAATCATGGTAAACCATGATAAATCATGATGAACTATGGTAAATAATTTTAGAATGTGGTATATCATGATAAATCATGCTAGAACATGATCTTTTCCATCTATGATGTCAGTGGTTACATGTTTGCTAAACAAAACTTAATAACTTTTGATGCTTTTGTGCTTTAAGGCCTTAAAGGCCTTAATTGCTTGAACCCCGATAAATGCTGCTTGCAGCTTTAATTAGGGGTTCAAGCACGAAGTGCTGAAACCCTATTGTAATTGTGCTGATTTTTAGGGGTTCAAGCACGAAGTGCTGAAACCCTATTGTAATTGTGCTGATTTTTATTATTAGGGGTTCAAGCACGAAGTGCTGAAACCCTATTGTAATTGTACTGATTTTTATTATTAGGGGTTCAAGCACGAAGTGCTGAAACCCTATTGTAATTGTACTGATTTTTATTATTAGGGGTTCAAGCACGAAGTGCTGAAACCCTATTGTAATTGTACTGATTTTTAGGGGTTCAAGCACGAAGTGCTGAAACCCTATTGTAATTGTCCTGATTTTTATTATTATTTTTCTTCTGCCGTAAAACGCATCGTGCAGCCCAAACCGTAAGAGCTGGAACCTTGAAACTTTGCCAGATGGTAGTACAAAAATCGAGGAGAGGTTATCAAATTATGACCCCGATTGGCCCATAGGTGGCGCTATAGCAACCCAAAGCGCGAAACTGCTCAGAACTCCTAGACCGTATGTCGTAGACTCAAGTGTCTTATATCATTGAAAAGCTGGACGCCTGACGAACAAAACGTATATCTCCGATTTCATTTCCGCCATGATAGATTTTCCGCCATTTTGAATTTTGTCAAAAACCTACTTTTGTGAACTAGTCCCTGGTTTTTCGCCCGATCGGAACCAAACCAGTGCAGAAATGTTCTCTAGAAACTGAAGATCAATAATTATCGAAAAAAAGTCGAAATTTCGATTCACGGACGCTAAGGGGCGCCAAAACGTACGTTGTGGGAGGGGCCTATTTTACTAAAATGGCTATAACTCCAGAAGTAAATGAGGTATCTTCACCAAACTCGGTACACATATGTATGAGCTCAATATGAGGTAACAGTAAAAAAATCGCGGCGATTTGCCACATGGTGGCGCTATAATATGAAAAAAACATAAAACAGGCTTTAACCACCTGACCGTTAGTCCGATTGACTTGAAAATTGGTATGCAGTGTCTTGGTCCAAGGTGTCATGTATGTGTATGAGGACATTGGCGTATCTAAAAAAACATGGCCGCCATCAGCCAATGAAGTTTGAGCACATATTAGACAAGGTTAACGGAGGCCGATCGGAACGAAACTCGGTGGGCATGTTCTACTCATGGCCCTAGAGGTCTGTAAGAATTTTAAAAGAAATCGGCCACTAGTTGGCGCTAACGAGTTTTATGGCTCTGTAATCACGTGGTGTTACACTTATTGTCACAAAATGCATACCATTTGATAGATCTCCTCTTGTTGAACAACTTTGCCTCAAGAACCATTGCTGTCAATCAAACCGTTCATTAAATATTCGTAATTATGTTAAAAACCTACTTTTGCGAACTAGTCCTAGGTTTTTCGCCCGATCGGAACCAAACCAGTCTAGGACAATTCTATGGACTCTCTAGGTCAATAATTATCAAAAAAAAGTTGAACTTTTGCATTTTTCGCATGGCTAACAGGGTCATTTAGAAAATGGGCGTGGTAAAATGCACTCAAAAGCCTATAAATCCTAAACGAAAACTCAGAACTTCACGAAAATTGATGAGCATATGTGTCATAACCTGCTTAAGAAGCATGGAAAATTTTATGGAGAGCGGACCATAGTTGGCGCTATAACTGTTAAAACGCTTTAAAACCATATATTTCCTATGGTAAATTGCCTGTATTTGCTGTAAATGGTGTCTTCTATCATATAATGTTCATATCATAATGTTCAAAACCAGTGCAGCACAATTCTCTGAACTCTCTAGATCAATAATTATCAGAAAAAAAGTTTAACTTCTTCAAAAGGTGATTTTATATGAATATAATGACATATTAAGCCAATAAGTGGTATTTTACTGCCCCCTGCTGTCATTTCATCATACTACTCCCTAATATTGTTATAAAATTCATATTTAGACTTTATAAAATCATTATTTTAACATTTACAATCACATTTTGTCAAAACTCATCTATTGAGTATTACTATTGACAATTGTGTTACACTGAGATATGGAAATGGACGAAAGTAAATGAATGAAATGAAACGAAAGTATAACGGCATTTAAGCCACGCCCCCGAATACAAATTCATTCATAACTCGAAAACGGAAAGTCGTTGCGCGCTCAAATTTTGATGGTGAGGACCTCTCCGGGCTCTTGATCGAAACGTGTAGTCGCGGGCCTCGGGAGCGCGCCCCCCGCGCATCGCCAGTCCGCGGGACCCCCGATTTTGAACGGCCATTACTCCCGACCCAGACCACCCCGAACATTGTGTGAGAGCTCGTTGGAAAGGGCCCGTCCTTGGCTAGCTTCGATTCAAATGTGGTGTTATTTGCCCTGGGCATTCCAGAGATAATAGCCCGAACAGATATGCCTTATAACAGTCATAACTCCCAGCCCCAATCGCCCAAAAACACCTTGATGGTCTCATTCAACAGGGCTCCTCAAGCACTATCTATGCTCTGAGTTTCAGAATTTTTCGCCTTTTGGTTCCTGAGATATAAGTAAAAAAACAAATTCCCATTCATTCATTCAAACACTTCAACTGTAAAATGTAAGCTATAATACCACTGTTGTCCACTAGAGGGAGCAGCAGGATTACGCATGATCTTTTAATTCGCTTTCAGTATTGGGAAATAAACAAATGCTTTAAGAAGCAATCTTTTTTATTATGATTTTTTTTTTTTTTATTATGATATTTGCATATATTTTATTTTTTTATTATGATTATGAACGGTTTGATTGACATTAGTGATTCTTGAGGCAAAGTTGTTCAAGATGAGGAGATGAAGATATTTTCACAATATCACATCCTAAAAACATTGAAAACATATTTGTCTTTGTGTGTGTGTGTGTGTGTGTGTGTGTGTGTGTGTGTGTGTGTGTGTGTGTGTGTGTGTGTGTGTGTGGATGTGTTTGTGTTTGTGTGTGTGTGTGTGTGTCTGTGTGTGTAAGCATGCTTAATGGAAAGAACATGGAGAAACTGCTTTGTTTTACTGGTGGATAAAAAAGTCTTTCAAATGAAAGTGAGTCAATTAGTGGTATTCTACTGCCCTCTGCAGGACATTCTACTTAATAAAATATTTTCATCTGTGCTTTTGCATTAGTTTTTGGACTATATAAAATTACTTGCATGAAAATCACCTATTATAACACAGTCATGTTTTGTCAAAGTTTATCACTTCATTTTTACTGAGCTCTCAGTTTGAACAATTCTGCCTCTCAGTGATTAATTTGAAATCTGAAAATGGTGTTATACAGAGGAGATTTGCAATTATCATTTTGTTACCTATCTTTTATTTTAAATATCTACATCTACAACAAAATGTGTGTGCATGTGTGTGTTCAAGCATGGTTAGTGTATTAAGTATTATTGTTTAAGTATTATTGTTTTCATTTACATTTTAACCACCAGAAGAAGAACACTCATTGGTTCATTCTGCTCACTAAAATATTATTTTTCATTTTTTTTCTATTTAAAATATTGTTTAAATTTAATAAATCATTAAAATAACATTTCAAATCATATTTTGTCTGTTTATAAATCCCACAGACTCACATTGGCTGCAATACTAATGTTTTTGTAAAACACAGACCTGATAGTCTAATCTGTGTGTATTGTGCATATATTATTGATATTATTACTATTGCAAATCATGTTATTGTAACTCATATCTTAATAGAATATTATTTGTAATTTTAATTCTTTATTTCTTAATTGTTTTTTATGATTACTACAGATATTATCACCAAAGATATCAACTACACCTTCACTTTTAGTATTGACACGCTGCAAACACAGCACAATCACACACTCACTAATGCATTTAAATAAATGTAATCTTACCGTGCTACTTTATTTGTACATGATTAGAATGAACAGAAATCTAAGAATATTTTTCTTCTTTTGTTAAAGCCATTTCAGACTCCAAGTAAGCATTATATTACTAATCATCTATTTTAAAGGTGCCATACAATTGAAAACTGTATTTATCTTGGCATAGTTGAATGATAAGAGTTCTGGACATGGAACTGACATACCGTGAGCCTCAAACACCACTGTTTCCTCCTTCATGTGTAAATCTCCTGTTTGCAAAAGACCGCTGAAAAATGAGTGAATCCCACCATAACACCGACTGTGACGTTGGAGTCAGGATCATTAATATTTATACCCCCCAAATTTGCATTTTCCAGTCCATGTTCTAGGCCAGGCAGTGTTAATGTGGACCTGCACAGCCGAATCATCAGAAGATCTGCAGGTATTGTGAAGAAGCAAGCAAGGACAATAGTGAAAATGGCAGATCATGGATATAAATGTTATATCTGAGGCTGTGCTGCGGATTTGAGAACTTTTCATTCCCTTCCCACAAAAGAGAACTGTCAACAGGCATGGTTGATGTTTACAACAGGATACCTCACCATTTTAATTCAAAGCTGTTAGTTTGCTCTTAACGGAGGCCGATCAGAACGAAACTCGGTGGGCATGTTCGACTCGTGGCCCTAGAGGTCTGTAAGAATTTTGAAAAATCAGCCACTAGTTGGCGCTAACAGGTTTTACGGCTATGTAATCACATGATGCATATCATTTGATAGATCTCCTCATACTGAACAACTTTGCCTCAAGAACTACTGCTGTCAATCAATTTGTTCATTAAATAATTGCGATTATGTTAAAAACCTACTTTTGCAAACTAGTCCTAGGTTTTTCGCCCAATCGGAAATATACCAGTGCAGTACAATTCTCTGGAAGCTCTAGATTATTAATTATATAAAAAACTTTAACTTTACCCATTGGGTAGCCATAACAGGATCATTTAGAAAATGGGTATGGCAAAAAACACTCAAAAGCCTGTAAATCCTAAACAAAAACTCAGACAACTCACTAAACTGCCTTATGTGCTTAAAGACCCTAAATGCTTGAACCCCGCTAAATGCTGCTTGCAGCTTTAATTATTATTATTAGGGGTTCAAGCATGAAATGCTGAAACCCTATTGTAATTGTGCTGATTTTTATTATTATTATTATTATTCCGCCGTAAAACGCATCGTGCAGCCTAAACCGTAAGTGCTAGAGACTTGAAACTTGGCCAGAAGGTAGTACAAAAATCGAGGAGAGGTTCAGAGAATATGAGCTAGATTGGCCAATAGGTGGCGCTACAGTGCAAAAAACAAAAAAATTGCATATTTTTGCTTAAATCTCATCAACCCTTTGTCACAGACTCAAGTGTCTTATATCTTTGGAATCCTTGGGTCAAGCCGAACAAAAAAGGCCTCAAGGATTTCATTTCCGGTATGCAAATTTTTCCGCCATTTTGGATTTTGTCCAAAACCTACTTTTGCGAACTAGTCCCTGGTTTTTCGCCCGATCGGAACCAAACCAGTGCAGAAATATTCACAGGAGTCTGAATATCAATAATTATCGAAAAAAAGTTAAAATTTCGATCCACGGTTGCTAAGGGGCATCAAAACGTTCGCAGGAGGCGGAGCTAATTATACAAAAATGGCTATAACTCGTGAACGAAATGAGATATTTTCACCAAACTCGGTACACATATGTATGAGCTCAAGTTGAGGTCACAGTAAAAAAATCGCGGTGATTGGCCTCATGGTGGGGCTATAATATGAAAAAAACATAAAACAGGCTATAACCACCTGACCGTTAGTCCGATTGACTTGAAAATTGGTATGCAGTGTCTTGGTCCAAGGTGCCATGTATGTCTATGAGGACATTGGTGTATCTCAAAAAACATGGCCGCTATCGGCCAATGAAGTTTGAGCACCTATTAGACAAGGTTAACGGAGGCCGATCGGAACAAAACTCAGTGGGCATGTTCGGCTCAAGCCCCTAGAGGTCTGTAAGAATTTTGAAAGAAATCGGCCACTAGTTGGCGCTAACGAGTTTTATGGCTCTGTAATCACGTGGTGTTACACTTATCGTCACAAAATGCATATCATATGATAGATCTGCTCATGCTGAACAACTTTGCCTCTAGAACCATTGCTGTCAATCAAACAGTTCATTAAATATTCATGAATATGTTAAAAACCTACTTTTGCGAACTAGTCCTAGGTTTTTTGCCCGATCGGAACCAGACCAGTCTAGGACAATTCTCTGGACTCTCTAGATCAATAATTATCAAAAAAAAGTTGAACTTTTGCATTTGGATGGCTGTAATAGGGTAATTTATAAAATGGGCGTGTCAAAATACATTAAAAAACCTATAAATCCTAAATAAAAACTCAGAACTTCACAAAAATTGGTCAGCATATGTGACATAACATCATTAACAAGCATGAAAAATTCTATGGAGATCGGACGATAGGTGGCGCTATAACTGTTAAAAAGCTTTAAAATCATATATTTCCTATGGTAAACTGCCTGTATTGGCTGTAAATGGTCTTTTCCATCTCTGATCATATAATTTTCATATCATAATGTTAAAAAACTAGTGCAATACAATTCTCTGGACTCACTAGATCAATAATTGTCAGAAAGTTGAACTACTTCATTTGGATAGCTATAATAGGTTCACTTCAAAATCTGGCCTTTACCAAGTGTCCCCGAAAGCCTATATCTCTTTAATCAATGCTCATACCTTCTTAAAAACAAGTCAGAACGTGTGAAATATCACCCTGAACAAGCATGAAAATTTTCAGACAGATCGGACAAAATTTGCCTCTATAACAGTTAAAAAGGTGAAAATGATATGAATTAATGGCATGTTAAGCCAATAAGTGGTATTTTACTGCCCCCTGCTGTTTAAAATAGTCATTTTCTCATATTGGTATTGGTATCAGCCATGGTAAATCATGATAAATGATGGTATGTGTGTGTGTGTGTGTGTGTGTGTGTGTGTGTGTGTGTGTGTGTGTGTGTGTGTGTGTGTGTGTGTGTGTGTGTGTGTGTGTGTGGTACAAATATAACAAAGGTTTTATTTTCCAACATGAAAACAAACATAACAGAGTGCTAGTGCACAAACAATAACCGACAATGATAATGGATGAGAGGGGAACTTAAATACACAGATCAAGACAAGGACAACAGGTGACGGTTATGATGATGAGGAGCAGGTGATGATGAGGAGGGTGATGAGGAGCAGGTGCAGGTGATGACGACAGATGGTGAATGTGATGAAGACAGAAGGTGAATGTGATGAAGGTGAATGTGACACCAATATCACTGAAACATTTGTGTGTGTGTGTGTGTGTGTGTGTGTGTGTGTGTGTGTGTGTGTGTGTGTGTGTGTGTGGCATTATTGTGTGTAGCATATGTAGCAAGTATGCATTATTGAGTTAACATGGAAACACTGGTTTGCTTTAGTGCAGAAAACTGGTCAAAATCATGAGGTTTAAAGTGAAAGTGAGCCAATAAGTGGTCTTCTAGTGCCCTCTGCTGGCCATTCTACTTATTAATTAAATATTTCCACATGTGCTTGCATTTATACTTGAATACACACTAAAAAATCACTTATATAGCAATAACTATTATAACACAATCATATTTTGTCAGTGTTAATCATTTTATTTGCACTGACACTTCAAATAATTGCTAGTAATGTGGTAAATCATGGTTAACTATGCTGTGTGTGTGTGTGTGTGTGTGTGTGTGTGTGTGTGTGTGTGTGTGTGTGTGTGTGTGTGTGTGTGTGTGTGTGTGTGTGTGTGTGTGTGTGTGTGTGTGTTACAAATATAACAGATTTTATTTTCCAACATGAAAACAAACATAACAGAGTGCTAGTGCACAAACAATAACCGACAATGATAATGGGTGAGAGGGGAACTTAAATACACAGATCAAGACAAGGACAACAGGTGACGGTTATGATGATGAGGAGCAGGTGATGATGATGATGATGAGGGTGATGAGGAGCAGGTGCAGGTGATGACGACAGATGGTGAATGTGATGAAGACAGAAGGTGAATGTTATGAAGGTGAATGGGAGTATGCATTATTGTGTTAACATACAAACACTGGTTTGCTTTAGTGCAGCAAACTGGTGAAAATCATGAGGTTTAAAGTGAAAGTGAGCTAATAAGTGGTCTTCTAATGCCCTCTGCTGGCCATTCTACATGTTTTTTGCATTCATACTTGGACACACACTAAAAAAATCACTTATATAACTAACTATTATAACACAATCATAGTTTGTCAGTGTTTATCACTTCATTTGCACTGACACTTCACATAATTGCTAGTAATGTTGTAAATTTGTCAACAACATTTGTCTTCTACAAAAAGAAGACTTGCATTAAGGATTTGAATACTTATTATTTATTTATAAATCTGATATTGTCTATAATTAGTAACATTGCTATATAATGTTTGCACAAAGTATAAACTTCACAAAGCTTTGTACATGTGAAGAACATGTCATTTTGAAAAAATATGCAACATTTCATGGACTTCTGATGCTAAGAGGGTTCACAGTAAAATCTAAACTAACAATAATTTCAACTGTAAGATGGAGGCTTTAATACCACTGTTGTCCACTAGAGGGAGCAGCAAGATTACATTTACAATATTTTAAATGTTTTTTTCAGCTTTCAGTGTGGGAACAAAGAAATTATTAAAGCTATTTTGCATTATCACAATGCACTGTAATATAGTTTTATATTATTGGATCACAAACAAAAATGTGAAATACTTAATGACCATTAAAAGTTATGTTCACAATATCATGTCATTACAACATATTGTGTGTGTGTGTACGCATGTGTAAAACTGTATCAAGTATTATTGTTTAAAGTTCTCTTTTCTCTGTTTTAGTGTATCCTTTTATGCTATTTGTGTCAGTTGTACATTACAAGAAGCATAAATGTTTAAAACTCTAGGAATTACAATATTAAAATAGACATATAAACAACCATGCAAAATTTCATGGAGATTGGGCAATACGTGCCTCTATAAAAGTTAAAAAGGTTAAGAATGATCATTTTTCTATTTTTTGAATTTCTCTGAAATTATTTTTCTGAAATTCCCACTAGATGGCAGTAGAGAATCACTTATTACTACATTCTGCTCGCTAATATTTTAACTAATTTAATTTGAAATCATATTTTATCTTTAAAAAATCATTATAATAACATTACAGATCAGATTTTTTAAGGTTTACCATTTATTGATGATTTGAGGCATATTTTTGTCAATAAAATGATATGATTACAATGACAATTGAAAATTGTGTTTTAAAGGGGAAACCTGTAATAAGATTTTTTTTACCTGCCATTTATTTAATATGTGTGTGTGTGTGTGTGTGTGTGTGTGTGTGTGTGTGTGTGTGTGTGTGTGTGTGTGTGTGTGTGTGTGTGTGTGTGTGTGTGTGTGTGTGTGTGTGTGTGTGTGTGTGTTTAAACATTTTTATTAGAGTTAATATGGAAAATGTGCCATTAAAAATACATGGACTCAAACAAGTCAAAGAAAACAAAACTGTATTTTATTGACAGAATAATACAATGTTTCTTTTGAAACAATGCATATGAAAATAGGTAATATGAAATCAATCAATTCATTCAAATTCAATTTTTGCATATTGAAGTATGTCTCTGTAGTAAAACAATTTTTTATAGTAATCACATTAAATGAAAATACATAACTGTGCAGTATTGATATTTGAAATGACAGAATCTACAAATAAAATTTAAAACACTACTTATTAAAATAAAAAAAAGTTAAATAGTAACCGAAAAAAGCATAAATAATTTTTTTAAACAAACCATAGGAAAATATTTGAAAAAAAGTCCAATAGTTGTAAATAAATATTCATTCATTCATTCATTCATTCATTCATTTCAATTGTTTGCACATTTTCTACACATGAACGTAGAAAAGTATTTGCGTTAATATATGTTCAAAACTATATTGCATATTAAATAAGAATAATTTTCAAGTATGAAATATGTGAAATTGCAGAATATATAAATTAAAAATATCAACAATAAAAATAAAGCATTCATTCATTCCTTTTAAATGAATTGAAAACATTTTCAAAGCAAAAATAACATTCAATAAAAAGTATAGTTCTTAAGTAGTAGATTAATGAGGCAATAAATAGTAAAAAAGACGTCCACATAAAATCTGAAATTACATAATATAAAAATTAATTTTAAAAACATTAAACATAAATTGATTAATTCATTCAAATGCATTTAAAAATATTTAGAAATTAAATATTATTATTTTCAATAAAAGTGTAGTTGTTAAATACATTAAAGAAGCATTATAGAGTAAAACAAAAATCCAAATTAAATGTGAAATGACATAATATAAAAATTAATTTAAAAAAAAATCAAAATGTCAACAATAAAAAATAAACCAATCATTCATTAATTCATTCTTTTTGAATGCATTGAAAAAATGCAAATTTTAAAAACAAAAATAAAATTACTGTAGACCTACATTAATAAAAATAATTTTAAAAATATAACAACAAACAAGTTATATTGGTGACAGGGAAAGTGAAACTGAACATGATAATGAAAGGAAACAGAATACTATTGTGACTTAATTCTCCCCAATCACACACCACCAGAAATGTTGTGCTCATGCTGCAAAATTTTCAACAGAGGTAACAGAGGTTGGCAATGAGCACACAAATACCAATGAGACCCAGGATCTGGCTAAATGAAACAACACAGTGGAGATGATGGAGGAAGAAGACAAAGGATGACTTAGAGGAGGTGATGGAGGTAAGAGGCAAGGTGGAACCATGATTCAGACTGACATAGGTGTAGTTGTGAACAGTGTAGATTCAGGCAGAGATGGTGACCAAGGAGACTAAGACCTGTGAGCAGCTTCAGCAAAACAGACTTGGAGCTGGGCAGGACCAGTGGGGATGAAGATGACATGGAATTGGACTGAAGCAGAGCAACAAAGACATCTAATGACTGGACTGAACTAGCAGAGATGAAGACATCTTGTAAGTTGGCCAAACCAGTGGAAACTGTAATAATCCATTTCATCCCATGACAATAATTCAGTGGACAGTCGGCTCATAGGACAATCCTCAGAGATGACAGTGTGGTCAGGGCTTCGCTTCAGTCTATGCAGGACAACACCACTACAATTCCATCAATCAAAGACAAGATTGGCCTCTGTTAAACACAAAAACTAGGGATAAGCGTTTCAGAATGTTCAACACATGGCAATGTAAAATAACTGATCAACTGATTGTTGATTTCCTCTTTTGAAAGCCAAGAACAGAAAGCTAAAGCTGCAATGAGCTCAAAGTTACCAAAATAAACAGAGAACAGTAGAAAAATTACCTTGCACTGTGATGAATCTGAATGCTGAACTGAGCCACACAGATGTAGTCCACAATTGTAATGGTGATGTGATGATCTGGACATTGTTGTCTATAGTCAAACTGCTTCCTTGATTTGCAGAATGTAATCTTCAGCTGGTTCTGGAGTTGAATATTGTCCTAATAATGAAGATGATCTGGTCATCAATCAGTGTAAGATATTTGATGTACCTATAGACAATGAAGATGTGATTAGGATTTTTTTTTATACTTTATAACTTATACAAATTTATAAAACATTGTGCTTAAAGCAAGCATGTATGCATATAAGCATATATTACAGAGCAATGAAAGTTATAATCAATTTAAACGACAAAAATAATCTTACCTTGTTTATCAATACTTGAAGTGTTGGAATATGATGATAACGAAGCAGCAAAGATATTGTAATATTTCTTAAAGTCCATCTTTGTCTTTTCTTTTTTTTTATATATCTTCTCATTTATTGTTTTGCTGCAAATATTCACCTTTTGAATTACTTTACTATAAATTAGCCAACTGTATGATGCAGGTCTCCATATAAATTCATTGTAAAATGACATTACAAAGACATTTTGAACAATAAAATACATCAAATAAATAAAATGAATGAATGAATGAATGAATGAATGAATGAATGAATGAATGAATGAATGAATGAATGAATTAAAAATAATAAAATGTTTGTGTGGGTGTTAAGGCCTTTGAATAAAAAAACATATATTTTGACATGTATATTTAAATAATAAAATATCAACATTATAATAATTTAACAGGAATATGGAAATGTATTGTAGGTGGCCTTAACACCCACTAACAATCCTAATGTCTAATGCTGCCTTCACGTGCTATCGGAAATGTGTTATTTCAGACTTCTTATGCCATGATTATGAATTTGACATGTTAATGTGTTTTGTTGTACAAAAAAATTATATTTTTGATAGAATCTGATTCTTATCTATTTCTTTCGGAAATGTCCTATTTCTGACTTCATAAGCCATGATTATTGGTTTGACATGTTCGTGTGCTTTGTTGTACAGAAAAATAGTATTTTTGATAACATCTATAGTGATTCTTATTTCATAAATCTTATTAATCAACAATAATTATTATGCTAAATTTCCAACTAAAAAAATATATTTGCACTAATTCCGATAGCACGTGAAGGCAGCATGAATTCCCACAGAGGCCGTCCAGTGTTAGTCATCCACCTCTGTATCCCCCCCCCCCCCCCCCCCCCATTCTGGTTGGACGTTTCATTACAACAGCCACTTCAGCACAACACAGTCATGATAGCTGAAGTATGTAGGCATGATATCAATCTTTATTCTATCAATATCAATATCTTTAATGTATACATGGTCAATTAATGTGCCATTTTCAGTTGTTGCATTTGCAACAATTTGTGTGAAGCCAAAATGCTGCATGAGATCATGAATAGTTGATTTATTGAAAATGTTTTCATTGAAATCTCCTAGAATTATTTTTCCACCTGATAAGCTGTTTATTTGATGAATTAAGGTAATCAAGTTCTCTCTAAATAACGGCATGTTATATGATGATGGTCTGTATACGACTGCCACAGTTGTGTTTAAGTCTTGTGTATGACACATTAGACATTCAATGTTAATGCATGGTAAATCAACTAAAGCAGCTTTTACATTCTCTCTGTGATATATGCCAACACCACCATGATTTTCCTGTTTAAGTGTAGCAAAAACATCTTCACTTGTGTCATATGCAACACTTCGTGGTTTGTCATGAAAGTGGTATCCAGAAAGATTGACGTCGTTCTCCGAATAGTTTGGCTTTAGCCACGTCTCTGTTACACAAATCATATCTGCTTGACAATATCTGTTATCTTGCCGAATATCTAAAATATGTGGAATGAGCCCTTGGACATTGTGTAGCATTATTTGAAATTGTATGTTTTCTGTGGTTTCACATGGATCAATGAAAGGAGGCATTCTCTGTAGAGCTTCCTCAATGTTGTCTTTTGAAAAAATAGCTTTTTCTGTGAAATCTTCTATTATGAGTCCATCAAGAGAGGTCACTCGACTTAATGCTACATATGCTTGTCCTGGAGCAAATATCTTTTTCAATGAAACAACAGCTTTGTTCACTGTCAGACCTTGCACTTTGTGAACTGTGGAAGCCCATGCCAATTTCAAAGGAAACTGTCTTCTGACACCACCACTGCTTGTCACTTTCTCTTCTTCAGGCTCGATTGCTGTGCTTTTCTCCAGTCCAGGTTTTAAACATGGATTTTTACCTCTAGCTTCTTTACCAGCTCGTTCATCATCAAATTCAATGTATATTTTTGATGGAAATATTTCATCATTTTCATAATAGAATTCTTTAATTGTTCCAAAAATTCCATTCACAAGACCATCTGATACATTGATATTTTTCAGTAGCATTACTCGAGCATTGATCGCTAATTCAAGCGTTTTTTCCAAAGAACTGTTGTGAACTCTGAGATGAAACCCATCCTTTTTTTCCATTCGGCCAGTTTTAGCATTTCTCTCAAAATCCTGGGCGTTCACAGTAACTGTGTCAGAGCATATTTTGTGCACCATTTTTATGTTATGTTCATTAACCTCACTATTAGTAGCATAAATATGGATATCTGTACTCTCATCACCATCACCTGTTTCACATGATTTTAGCATAGTAATATCTTCTTCAAGCATTACTTCATCTTTTTTACGTCGCCTTAAACGATTTAATAATTCTGCAAACTGTTTGTCCTTCTGGCGCATGATCTCTGTAAGTTCAACCAAACTGAAGTTAGTTTCCCAAAGATTCACACTGTTCACTGGTTCAGTGTAAAGTGGTTTTCCTTTGACAGGAGACAGCTGATAAAAATCTCCAACTGCTATGACAGACACCTTTCCAAATGCAGAGTAATCACCTGTTTGTTTGATCTGTCTTAATCTTCCATGAATGTATGCTAGAAGTTTATGATCAACCATTGAAATTTCATCAATTATTAATATCTGCAGTTTTCCAAGTTTGGCTCTCAAGGAATTCATTTTTTCATCTCCAAGTGGTTGATATGGCAGTGAAGCATTTATTCCAATGCAGAGACTGGAATGTACAGTAGACCCGTTAATCTGGTACGCGGACACACCAGTAGGAGCACTTAATAGCACATGTGTCTCATCTGGGTTGTCTGTTAACTTTGAAAATATGCGACAGGTTTCATAATAGATGGCTTTAATCAGTACTGACTTTCCAACACCTCCTGGACCAGATATGAACAAATGAAATGGATCTGGGTTTTCACCTTGCACTTTTGCTAAACACCATTGTCGCACTTTGTAAAAGATTTGTGACTGCTTTTCATTCAAAGAACGCAGTAAATCCATGGCATCTTGCTTTGTCATCGCTGATGGATTGTTTTCTATCTTGGACGTACCCACTTTTGGTAATAGATCAGGAATGATATCATCACATTCTTCTGTTTCTATTTGATCTTTCTTACTCTCCAGACATTCGAGACGTTCAAGTTCAGCTTCTGGACAGATTTGGGCCCAAGCATCTTCCATTGGTCCATGTTGTTCTAAATCATCTTGAGCTCTTTGTATTGTGTCTGCTTCTTTCTCAAACTTTCCCATATTACTGTCCACTATCAATTTCACTGACTCAAGCTGAGCATCTGAAATTGTTACAAATCCAGTCTCATAAAAATCCTTATATGTACTGAAATTTGTTGGTTTCAATTGATCTCGCACAAAATGAGGCAAAAACAATTCTAAAATACTTTGATGATAATTTTCAGAATTTTTAGTGGGTGAAAAACGAGCATATCGCACAATGGCAGAGTCTGTATGAGTTCTTTTTCGCACAAACCCCATGTCATTTTCCAGTTTTACTCTGTCTGAACATTTTTCAGATGCAGTCAAAACTCTGTATTCCGATGCAAAGGTTGCTAAACACATTCCACTGAATTCATCTGTATGTGGACGGGCTCTGTATCTGTCTGAGATGCTTTTCATCCAAATGCCATCACCGTCATCTTCTCCACATTCAGCTTTTTTATGTATGGTGTTTAAGGGTAAACTCATTCTTATTTGATTAGTACCAGTTGGAATAAACACCACTTTCCTTGATCCTTGTTTTAGTTTCATGTTAGTCAGTCGATACACACTCTCTTGAGCTGAGACTTCTCGATTATGTAAAAACACACTTCCTAGTTTTCTTAAAGCCTGTTTGGCATCCATATTACCTTGGTTGTGTGATTCTCTTTGAGCATTTGCCAAAAGCAATCCCATTTCTCTCTCAGCTTTAGAAATATAGGATATTATATATACTATACAAGAGTAAGCGTCAACAACAAACTGTATGTCCATGTTTGCATTCCAGCATCGTAAAAGATCTGGGTTATATTGATTGACCCACACATCATTTGGATTTCTCTTCAACACAACACTTGTTTTTTTCGTCATTTTATTGTAAGCCATTTCAAATATCTCTTGATTTATACCAATAGATGCAAACATAGAGTCAACTGAGTCAAAGACAGCATCACTATTCAACAAACATTCTCTCACTCTTTTCATTATAGCTTCAGCTATCTCTTTTGATATTTGTTGGCAGTTGTTTGTCTTTTTGCATTCACTTTCAATTTTTTCATCATCTATTTCATTTTCATCCGTATCACACTTGCTGCTTCTTGTAATGAAAGTATTGTTGGTTGGTGGACGTGGAAAGTTAAATCTACACACAGTTCCTTTCTTTTTACATGTTTTTGAATGTCTTTTGCTGTGCTGTTGGACAGTGCTCACAATTTCATGCATTTCTTCCTGCTGTTCAGGTGGCATTTCACAAGTGACATATTGATCAACAAATGCTACAACTTCATCATCGTCATCTCTGTCTACTTGAGGTGCATTTTCAACCCAAAAGAGACAATGTGTATGAGGGGATCCACGCTGTTGAAATTCTATTCGATAGAAATAATCTATTATTTTTCCGATTGGCTGGGCTGGTGACATGATCACA
Source organism: Vimba vimba (assembly GCA_022828995.1). NCBI lineage: Eukaryota > Metazoa > Chordata > Actinopteri > Cypriniformes > Leuciscidae > Vimba > Vimba vimba. The sequence goes on along the minus strand of CM040824.1, from coordinate 20,972,370 downwards.
TCTCTTAGAAAGCAATGGAAGCGATGGTCAAACATTCTAGCAGCAGTTACAGGATTGCGTTTAAGCATTCCACATCTATCAGACCAGTCCAGTTCATCAATAGGAGTTTCACAGCCCTCTTGTTTCATAATAGATTGCATTAGCTCTGGCCATCGCAAGTCTGCTGATGAAAATGAGCAAAACCATGTTGGGATACCTAATTGTCTCACCATTGCAAACAAATCTTTTTGAACACTTTGCCAAAAAACAGGACTCCCTCTCACTGGCTTCAAGAATTTATAACCCTGATCAAAATTTAAAATCTTTTGCAATGACTCTTTGTTTGTCAGCATTTCTGCAGTAATTTTTGTTTTGTTGCTTGTGTCATGGCCTTTCCGCAAAGCAATAGATACATTTGAGATAACTTGATTAAGCTCAGACAAATATTGTCCATAAAAGATATAATCTAGATTTTTAGCAAAACGTCCATCTGCATTTAGGATTCTGTTATTTAAGTATCTAGACAGTGTTAATTTTTCAGGTCGTTGATCATGAAATGTTCCTGTTCCTTTTGGGAAGAGAACTGGAAAACATTTGGCTTCATTAGTTTCATCCATTAACATTCTCACTGGATTATTGCCCTCTGCTGGTGCAAGTGACATAATGCCATCAAAATGTTGATCTAAAACCTCTTGTGCAATATCCACTGGCTGTAAACATGAATCCATAAATAAACCATGTTGCTGTCGATCATGAAGTGTTTCATCAGTGATTTCTTCATCCTCATTCTCAATATTGTGCTCTTTATGAACACACATGTCCTGACATCCATTCAAATCTTGTTCATTGTTATCACTTTGATCAGTGATCTGTTCTTCTGTTTTACTTAGAGGATTAATCCAAGTTTCATTAAACTCTACATCTGTATACCATTTGTTATTTTCTTTTAAGTAAGCCAAAGCAGTTTTGACATGATCAGTGTGCACAAATTTATATTCATAATGTCCTTTGTATGTTAATTTCCTCTTAAGCTTTACTCTAATCATCAAGTCTTCATTTTCTGATCTTGGTAAAACATTCACCACATCTGTAACATTAGACGGAACACAAGTCACTGGTCCATGAACACCATTCTGTCCTCCTCGTGGTAATGCCAGCATCTTCATGAATGGAATATGCATTGCTATTAGATGTTCTTCAAGTGAGTTTAAACAGCTCAATTCAACAGGAATTGGATCCAGAGCGAGATTATTTGCTACACTTTCAGCAGGCATTTTACCTTCACTTATCTTTCTATCACATGTGTGACAAATCCACAGAGATTCAGCTGGAGTATTTTTATGAACACAATCTTTACTACAATTTCTATTACACTCGTGCAAATAATTCAGTGTTATACATTTTTCTGCAATATAACCAGCATGAATAGATTTGTGAAAATATTTATTTTTATTGCAATTTTTCACTTGCATTTTGAAACAACAGCGATGACAAACTGAACATACATAATCAGGACCTGTTGATATTTTTTCTTTAAATTGTTCAATCACAAAATCAATCTCTTTCCTTTTGATATCTGCCTCACGCCGTGTCACAGCATTTCTCTTTTTAATAGTATTGGCAAAACTAATATCATTTTTATATTTCTCTTTGTTATAATCAATCACTTTACATTTGTGTATCTCGTTTTCCTTATATTTCTCAACACTGTACATTTTCACTTCCTCCTTGAATGCGGTATTGTCACTGTACTTGTCTACACTGTACTTCTTAACTTTGACTTTATGTGTTTCATTTGTGGAATACTTCTGAATACTGTACTTTTTTAGAGCCTGTTGATGCAAATAATCTGACTTATATTTATCTGTGCTATAATTTTTTACTTTTTTTTTATGGTGTTCGTTTTTCTCGTACTTTTCAGTGCTGGCTGTCTTTAGTTTCTTTTTATAAGTTTTATCCTCATGATATCTATTGTTTACATTCATTTTTTTCTCCTCTTTAAAGTCATGATTGCTACTATATAGGACTTTCTCTCTATAAAGCTTACGTGGGTCTGAGTTAGCTTTTAATGATGCATGACACATTGAAGCTTCAAATGATGATTTACAAATGGAAGCACAGTTACCATCTGTTGTTTTTACACATACAACAACTTCATAGTGACAGCTATTTACATGTTTTAAGTAAATCCCATTGAATTGACAGCTATGTCTATTTGAGACAGTTAAGGCTGAATATTTAAGCCACTTCTCTTGACTGTATGTAAATATGTCCACACCAATTAAATCACTGGCTGCTTGTATTTCCAGCTCTGTTGCCCAAGTTCCAACATATTTCATTCTTGAAGTGTTGATATAGTTTACAACTGAACTGTGTCCTTGTCTAAGATACTGAGTGTACCTTCCTTCATTCTGCAGTATGTGTGATACAACAGCACGCCTCAGTTTTCTGTGTTCTCGTTCACTTCCACTTACAGCATAAGCTACCGCTCTGAAAAAGCAGTTACCGTCACCCACAATTTCTTTGGTTTCACAAGGTTCAGCCATTTCAACAATCTCATTTGGATTATTCTGTTCGTTTACAACGTGTACAATGTTCAGCTTCAAGCAAATAGTTTTTTGTTGCTGTACTATTAATGGATTAAACTGAAAAGAAACACTGTCAGTTTGAGTAATGAATTCAACTTCAGAGGCATCTTCATTAGAACAGGAAGAAAACAGTCCCGTTTTCTTAATTTGATCTGTGCTTGTGAAATCAGTCAAAGAAACACTGTCAGTTTGAGTAATGAATTCAACTTCAGAGGCATCTTCATTAGGGCAGGAAGAAAACAGTCCCGTTTTCTTTATTTGATCTGTGCTTGTGAAATCAGTCAAAGAAACACTGTCAGTTTGGGAAATAAATTCAACATCAGCTGCATTTTCATTGCTTGGGAATTCAGGCGATATTCCAGTGTTCTCTTGTGTACATGTTTCATTCATAAGTATTTGATCTGTGCTCATGAAATCAGTCATAGAGTGACTGCAACTTGCCATTTCTGAGTTTACACCTTTACTCACTCTTATTGCTTCAGTATTTTCCTCCACCACTGGATGGCACACCAATCGATCATGCTGACTGTGTTTGTCAATCACATTTGCCTGCACCCCAGTTAGCTCAAATGGACGATTAAATGCTTTCAAAGATGCACCCAGTCTCTTAAAATGAATGCCCAAAGAGGTTATGCTAGGATGGAAAACCACTACACTCTTACCACGAGCTGAAACTGTTCCATCACCGAGTCGTGCATGCGGATCAATCACTGCATACCATGAACCTTGTCTGACAGCTGCACATATGGTTTGCCTTATATTTACCAAACATGCATCAAACCTCTGGAATGCTTCATGTAATGCATCATCAAATGACATGGCAACACCTTGCAGACCTTCATCGTATCGATTAATTCCAAACAACCCAGTATATGACACAGAAGAATAGTTTATTGAAAAACAACAATCATTCAGTGTGTGTGTGTCAGGCAGCTCAGCAACTTCTATGTAGCCATTCACAGGATCGTTGATTTTGCCGGTGTCTCTCATGGCACTGTACAGGTCATCTCCACGCATCAGAACATCATTCAGGTCACTCGAGGTCCATCGCAACACATTTTTCACCTTACACATCAAGATTGCAGTTAAACTGTTTGCTGCACATTGCCTGCCACTATTGTCGCCAAAATGCTTTGCAGCCTGATGGAAAGAGCCTCTGATGTACGATTTCTGTGGACACAAATCAGAAACAGCTTTCATGGTCATGTTAACGGTACTATTATGATCCGTGTTTTTAGCATCATTGTTTAGACCAGTTGTTAGACCAGTTGTTAGACCACTTGTTAGACCACTTGTTAGACCACTTGTTAGACCACTTGTTAGACCACTTGTTAGACCACTTGTTAGACCAGTTGTTAGACCACTTGTTAGACCACTTGTTAGACCACTTGTTAGACCACTGTTATGACCACTGTTATGACCACTGTTATGACCACTGTTATGACCAAGTTTTATAGCCCCGTTGTGATGTACACAACGTTCTGTTACTTCTGCCAATTTTTTAAGAGGTGGCAGAGCCTCTTCAGGATCAGCAGCCATCCGGTCTGCCATCCTCTTCTTTGCGGCCTGGGAGCGCCGGGCTTGCTTTGTGCAAGGCATCTGTACACACAAAAACAAATAAAATTACACATTATTGCATCACAATTCACAAACAGTACAATAAAGAATAAAACATCTAAAAAATAAAATGGATTCGTGTTTGTTCACATTAAAACAAGATATTCTATTAATGATGATAATTTTGCATTTCAATGTTTAATTTGTTATTTATCAGATACAATGTTTTTATATGCAAAGATTTTTTAAAAATATATAAGCATTAACTTTATTGGATTATAAAATGTTTTGAGTTTAAAACTACATAACAGAATAATAACTGGCAACTATTTAGATGACACATTAGCTTATCATAATACCAACACAGAACTAAATTAATTTTGCACATATGTAACAAAGATAATATCATAAATCTACATAGTAAATATGCTTGTAAATAAACTTTGTATTTTAAAGAACATAATGTGAGTGCACTAATACCATAATCAGCAATGCATCATGCTCTGAATCCCCAGAAATAACCGTATATCTGAAACACTTCTAAAAGCAACCAGCTTGCACGACCCTGTTTTACTTAGTTTTACCACTAGATGTCAGTATAACCAAGTTTTTTCATTTTATTTACATCTTTATAACAGTTAAGACCTTTATCCTCTTATTAGATTTTAAATACATTTCCCCAATTTACTTTTGACAAAACACACAATACCACATCCTGCCCGGAAACATATATAGTGAATATATCTATGATATACATTTAATGAGTTATAAAGCAAAAGTTTATATCTCTAAATTAAAAATGAAGATAACAATAAAGAATTTTTTTTTGTTAACAGATAAGACAAATGTTCTGCAAGGACAAACATTAGTTTTCCTAATTAACATTTATATTCAATTGCATGCTATTGTTCTTTTATAGTTGCTACTCTCATAAAAAGAATGTAATTACATGGTGACTTTTAAACCTAAATTTAACGTCCAACAACAGATATTTCAGCAAAATTTATATTTTTTGCTCTGAATTTTAACTCTTTGTCTCTAATAGAAATGATCGGTGTGTCGTGTTATAGCTGGGTGGGGTTGGCGTGGGGGAAAACAATCCTTTCCCCCTGAGTGGAAAAGCGTTGTGTTAACCCAGTATAGCCTACGTAGAATCACTTCTGAAACATGGAAAAACTGAACCTTACTGTCCGGACAGTATCTGTGACAGGACAAATGAAACAACGGGATTGCCAGATATGTCATTTTCTCGTTAAAATATATGCTGCTCCTTCAAACATCACATGACAATAGCCTACTTCATTTAAAGACTGGGTGATGTATGAAGTGGTTTATTCAGTGTTCCTGAATTTAATGGATTTAGAGTATGTATTCATCAAATAAAATTACCATATAACAGTATTGTGGTATGAAATAGATATACATTGCACATGGCATATAAAATATATATAAGTTTGTTTGTGCTAGAATATAAACGTGTCAACAAATGGCTCCGCTTTTTCCTCATGTTTTGATCAGCTTGGATCACGCATGTTTACAGCAGAAGCTCACTCTGTTTCCTCTGTTATTTTCTCCACAGAAATGCATTATTCAGAACTGTAATTTGACAACTGACTGAAGCTTTACGTGCACAGATGACTAATCAAAAGGGCTGGGCAAAAAAATTGATTTTTCGATTAATCGTTTTTCAAAATGTGGTCAATTCAAAATCGATTCTCAAAGGCCACGAATCGATTTTTTTCCATATTTATTTATCTATCAATTTCTGTAGGGCTATATGTCCTACCTAGACAGATATGCACATTTTTTTAATGGGTTTATGTGAGGATTTTTAACCTGTTTGATCAATGCATGCGACTGTTCTGACTTGTCCAATTTTCAGCATTAATTTTTCATCTTGCATCAAAATCCTGTCTATTCATTGCATGCATTTGAAATAGAGTTGGGTTGTTTTAATGTACCCAAATGTACCTAAAATAAAAAAAAGTTTAATATACAGGTTTGTTGCTTAATAAAATTTATTTATATTAATTAACCACTTGTAAACTTATGTTCACTTTTCTTCTTTTTTTATAAATATAGGATTTGTATTAAATATAGGCTATTCATTGAGTGGAATCGAATTTAGAATCAAAATCGAATCAAATTGAGAGCTTGTGAATCGAATTGTAAAATCTGAATTGATACCCAGCCCTACTAATCAATAATGACATTCATTGTTGATAATTGCAGCCATACAAATAATATTGTAAAACATTCACAACTTTATCCAAATGTTTCCTTATACTATACACTATTGACTGTTATCACTATATTTTATCACAAAAGTATCATCTTACCTCAAAATCAGGTTTCACGGTCTTCTGTAACATTAAAAAAACAACACACAATTTGATTAAAACAAAAGCATTACATTTTACAAAAATATTATTTATTTTATATATTGTACTCTCAAAATGCACAACTGGCTTCATAGTATCCACATGACTTTATGGCACATCGTTTTACATCATACCAATTTATACATTTAAGTGATTTTAAATGTACTCGCAAGTTCTCTGAGAGACAGTCTTCAGTCAATGACCACTCAACCAAAGAGAACACGGTGTATTACACACATTTTTTTTTCTCTGTGGTCTTGAATACTTTTGTTCCTATCAGTACTGACTACTAGATTTTTGGTATCGTTACATCCCTACAAACACATGCATTAAAATTGCAAGAAGTATAAAAAATCTTAATCTTAAGTTGAGTCGATGACTAAAATAAATATTTTTCACAATACAAGCAAATTACAAAAAAATACAACAAAAATTACCCTACTTTCATTATCAGTTAATATAATAGAATGAAAGTCTTAATATAATTGTAATTATGTGCATGCATGAATTAAATATACATTGATTTTTATTTCAACTAAAGTGCCAAGAGCAGCAAGTTTTTTTTATTTTCTCAAGGACATCAACTACAGAAAGAGTATTAAGGAACTGACACTTTAAAACCTCATTCACAGATCTACTTCGGAATCGGAATCATGAGCTGATTATCATCATTACGAGCACTAACATTTTAACATTAAGCATATACCGCAGTGTATATTTTACCAACGTTTAAATTTTAACGATGCCAATTTTATTTGTGCTTACCAATTCCAATGAGGTAAAAAAAATAAATAAAAAAAATCTCCCATTTAGTCTTACTACAAAACATTTAATTGAACCTGAATATCAGAACAAAAATCAACAAGCTAAAGAGCAATTGCACTGGACAATTTTGCCTGTGGTTTAAAAATACCATAGTAAAACAACTAGCCTAACTAAATATACATTCAAGCATTAATAAAGATAAGTAAACACTCAGTAATTAAAATAGAACAAATAAAAAATTACCAATTGCAAATATAGATACAACTGAACAAATATATGATTGAAATAAAGTGTTTTAAGATTTTCAGGTATTCAGGTACAAAAAGCTTCAAATAGCTTTAAAATGTTCTCTTTGTCCTTTGATTACTGTTATTATAGAGACAGCCGCTCCTGTCACTTTAAGACTTGGCCAATGCCTGTAGCACTGAAGACAGCGCGCGAGCCGTCTCGCGCGACGCGCTCACGTACTTCACATGTGCAGACTACATCATAGAAAACAGCGCTAGTTTAAGTTTAAGATCCATTTTAGAAATCAATTTTTTTGTGACTGCGCTTCAATGTGTATAGAAAACAGCACACGAGTTGAAAGGTTTAAAATAACTTTTTCTGTGAGCGAGCTGCCTGTGGATGTGTGCACAGCAGACAGACAGCACAAAAAAAAACGCTTTCGTTCCTTTCGTCAGCACAAAAAGGTCGCGAGTCGTCTTGCACTTGAATTGTATAAACTCAAATTGAAATGCTCACAAAGGAAACGATAAGAGGAATCGAAATTTTAACTAATAAAAAATAACTAATTTAACTTAACTTTTAAACTAATAAGAACAACCACAACAACAAACATGTTTCAAACAGTAACTTATTTCTTGTTCTAATCAAAATGCTGGCCAGATGAATAAGATTAATTTATCACTATAACAAAACGCCGTCTTTATACAATTAATCACAAAATACAACCACAAAATATTCAAACAGACAAAAAACAACTTACACTGGCCTAAAAATGTTAACCATGATACAGATTATTAAGATTACTCAAAGAACAACCACACCGCATGTCTTACCTTACCAGAAAGTAGAGAAAATGGCTTCCTTTCCAGTAAAAAAAAAACGGAACAATACAGCACGCGCCCTCTAGTGGATGGCAAAAAAGTCAAAATGCTCAAGTTTTCTGGGATGTGCAGTTTTAAGAGGCAAGGAAATGTCATTAGCTTAGATTAAAACCCATTACACCTATGAAATGTCGTCATAATGAGTACCTACACACACATACATATATATATTATATTATATATATATATATATATATATATATATATATATATATATATATATGGTGCGATTTGTGAAAAAAACAGAGGGGGGGATGTTTTGAAACATTTTTATTCATAAAAATAAATCATGAGAACATATGACTTCATTCACTGCATTTGCTGCTCTGGACCCTTTTCATTGTTCCCAGCTAGCTAACAAGAGTTTTCGTGCTGAAAAATTACATACTATTACAAATATTTGTACTTGGTGACATTCTGAAAAGCCGTACATGGATCAAAGCTAATGGACAGGATCAGATAAATCAGAGTTTAGATTCTCTGCCCGAGCCCGAATTTGACCCGACCCGGGCCGGGCCCTTGATCCAGCACTTGTGTTACAAAATGCAACACGTCACGTGTCGTGCTCAGCGTCTCGCACGCATCACACCGGCCCGGGATAATAATCTTTAAAAATATTTATTTTGTTTAAAAAATATTCTATATTCTAAAACCTTGTTGAATTAAATTAGAGTTTTAGCCTACTAGGGCTACTCCTCCTAGGCCATCCAAAGTTCATTCTTGTTCATTTTCTGTGTTCATCATTTTTCACGTTTTATTTTTATTTTATTTTATTTATTTTTTACGTTTCTTCTTTCAGATCCATTTGCGATCCATTTCATTCTGAATAAACAAACAAGGCAGTTTACATGATTTGTCCTTGTTGCATTATTCATTATGATAATAATTAATAAATGCACGCACAATATCCGTGAACTTGATAAATGTTGCAGATATGTTTTACTATGCACAAACAAATGCCTTTCAACTTATGTGTGCACAATTCAGAACCAGTAAATGAATGTGCAGCAATTTGTACAAATAGAGTGTCTGTATAGGCCTACTATATGTGTTGTAGCCTAGCCATTAAATAAGCTCATTTAGTTTCATATTTGTTAAAATATTATTAATATTTTTTTCCATCTATGTTGATTTATGAAAAGTGAACAGCAGCATGAATCGGGAGACTTGGAGTGGGTTAGACATGATTTTGACCATTTCATTAAGTTTTGTTTTGTAGAAAGCCTTTCTTTAAAGTGAATTTCGTTTTGTATAAATTGTATCTTAATTTTAATACATTTTTCATCAACGAATTGCGTGTATTTAATAAATAAGAAGCAAATATAGCAGACATATGCTATAGCCTAATCAGAGGCGCCGCCGCGGTTATTTGCACTGCACGATAACTTGAGCGGATCTTATCATAAATTAACCGAAACTAAGTGTATGCCTCAAAGAAAATATTAAGAAATATATCTAAAGAACGCTTGAAATGTCTTTAAATGAAACAATTCAAAACGAAAAGAAATAGGCAACACTCTGATGTAATCCATGCATTTCTCCATATGCACATTCACTACGGAGATGGCGATCGTCAACTTCATCTTTGCTTCATCTCAACTTCCCTGGCGCCACCCCTGGGTTTAAATCGGGCTCGGGCTCATAACATACAGTTAATGTGTCGGGCCGGGCCGACAAAGTCAATTCGCCTCATTCGGGCTTCGCGTCTACCGCGCCGCGCGAAACGCATCGCGCCGCAGGACCTCTAGACGCGCGTAAACGCGTCTTTACATTGACTTAACATTGAAATCACTCGCGCCAGACACTCAAGAGTGAGTGAGTAATCAAAAAACCTTTGCTTAGCCTCAATTGAGTAAAACACCGTATGTGCAACTTCAGCACTAACTCTGCTTGTCATCATAGAAACAGATAATCAGATTGTGATGTTTATTCCCGCTTCAGTAATATGCTGCAGCGTAAAAAAAGACCTGCAACCGTCTCGCAAGTGTTGATAGGCTATTACTCGTGAGGTGTAACCAATCATATAGCGCCGTGGGCGGGACATTGAGCAAGTCTGCAGAGTGGTGGTTACGTAGCGCATTTTAAAATAAAAAGGATTTTAATCAAACCACGGATCCGTGATAAGTTTTGTGATCCGCCTCGCCACTAGTGTAGTAGCAATGATCACTTTGAGGGGGGGATAAATTTATCCCCACCGGGGATAAAAATAATTAAGCAGAGGCAGGTATACATTGACCAGAAAGGGGGAAATCCTACGCATCCCCCCCGGCAAATCGCACCCAGTACACACATATACATATATATATTTATGTGTGTGTGTGTAAGCACACAGAAAATGTTAAGAGTGCTAATATTCTTTCACCCTTACATTTTTGAAATGTAAAAAAGTTGCCAGCTTTAAATAAAGATAAATAACATTATCACAAGCTCTTTAAATTATCTACACAGAGACAAACTGAGTTTTATTCAATTTGATTATATTAAAATCATAAATTGTGACAACATAATCATGTTTACCTAATGAATTACAGAATTAAAATTTATGTATTATATTTATATAAATATTGTAATATAATAAAACAGCAACCATAAAAAAGTAAAATAACTTTATTTAAACAGTTTAAGTCCAATCCACAGCAATGACATTATAGTACCAAATGTTGCATTTTAATTTAACTCAATCCATTGTACATTAATGCATGTTATATAACAAGTCTAAAGGTTTACTTCACCCAAAAATGAACAGTCAGTTATCATTTATTTTCCATTAAATTGAACACAAAAGAAAATCTTTTGAAGAATTATGGTAATCAGAGTTGACAGTAGCCATAAAAAACACTAACATTCAAAGGCTACTGTCCACCAATTTTTTTACTAACATTCTTCACAATATCTGTGTTCACCAGAAGAAAGAAATTCATACAGGTTTGAAACAACTTGAAAATTAGTAAATAACAGAATATAGATGTTTGGTTTGACTATCTCTTTTGAGACAAATTAATACTTAACATTAAATCAATACCACCTGCTGCTGGCCTGAGAATTTTAGGTTTATTTCGCTCCCCCCAACTCCCAGAATGTCAGCCTATGGGCACTGGAACAATCCTTCCTTAAACGTTTACAAAGACGTGAAACTCACCAAGTGGTCTGTGATGTTCACTGATAAGCTTACACAAAAATCGCTGCAAAAGATTCTTTCCAGCAGGTTTAGTCATAGTTTTTGTCCAACTCCATTGACTTGTATTGGGTGTGCTGTGAGGTACGGTATTACTCCACCACCAACTGGGCTGGGTTGTCTATTATTCAAGCTCTCATCAGATGGTAAAACACCTGTTGGAAAGCATCGATTTTTTTTTTTGCAACAATTTTTGTGTGAGCATATCAGTGAACACCCCTGACCACTCGAGTTTCACGTCTTTGTAAGCGAAAGTTTGATGCGTTTTAGGAAGGACTATTCCAGTGCCCATATGTAGCCATTCTGGAGGTGGTGGGGGGGTGGATCGAAAGAAACCTAAAATTCTCGGGACAGCACCATGTGTCCAAATATTAATCTTAACTGTTCTATTTTATCAGAAATGATCTGTAAACATGGCTTTGAGTGTAAAATACCAAACTTGTCCTTTAACAATTAAAACTTCCGTGACTGCACTCTTGTAGAAAAGGTACCACTAGATCCACAAAAATCTACTGACTTACTTCAGTTATTTTGGATACTCCATATTCAATGTATAAGTCTGAAAAATTAAGCAAATGCTGCTGGATGATCTATATTGTCCTCAAAAACAATGGCATCTTCCAGGATTAAGTTGGTCACAGTTGGTAGTGATGTAACAGCGGCAACAATCTTCAACCACAGTAATGATTCCGTACTTTTGGTGCTGTGATCTGCATGATCAGGATCCTGAGAGAATAATGATTGCAGGGAGGTATTAATGGAAGTGTAAATTTAAATGTAACAACATTATATTATTGTTTAAATAAACAATACATGTAATACATAGTTTAAAAATGACATGGAAATAGGATATGAAAATAATGTACTACTACACATTTCAATAAAGTTTTCATAAAGGAAAAAATATGACTTATGATATCGATAACTGATATAATAACATTTTACTGACTATTTGACTTTTGCATTCATTAAAAAAAAAAAGCTGATTGCTGATTAAAAACAATTGGTTATTGCATGTTTTGAGATACCATTTTCAATTAATTCAAAAAACACCTTAAACGTGTCAAATGTCACTATATAAATTAAATTGGTTCCATCTTCAAAATTAATTATTTTGTGTTCTGCAGGAGTGTCAATGATTTAAAACACTTGGTTAAGAAAAAGATTACACTAAACCTTCAACAATTGCTAGTGGTTCAACGGATCACAAAACTCACGGTTCAGATCGAATCAATAAGGCCTAACTTCCTTTCACGTACAGAAATGTAATGTAATGTAACTGCTCACTGTATACATTTTCTATAAATAAATCTTTGTTAAAGCTGTGTTTTGTACTTTGATTAACATTAATGACAAATAGACAGCTGGTCATTTTAGGACTGGAATCAAGTATTAAAGGGCATCTATTATGACTCTTTTCACAAGATATAAAATAAGTCTGATGTCCCAAGAGTGTGTGTGTGTGTGAAGCTTTAGCTCAAAATACCCAACAGATAATTTTCTACAGCATCTTTAAATTGTCATTTTTGGGGGGCTCAGAAAAACGCACTGTTTTAGTGTGTATCCCTTTAAATAATACTGAGATGCAGTTCCACACACAGGGGCGGAGCCTCACGAGCTCGCGCTTAAGTCACGACAATCTCATCTGATAATATCAGAACAGAAACTCAGTTGCGGTGTTCATTTCAACTCGAAGTCGGACAATAATGCCCACAGAACCAGAGAATATATGCTGTATGGAGATTGAACAGGTATCGTTTAGTTTAACTACGGTTATAACTTATTTACCATCTGCTTTAATCCACTATTATAGCAAGCCTGCTGTGGCAGACCCTGTCTGAATGATGACCAAAATATACTGATGAAATCAGAGAAGCTTATTGTACATCATACAAAAGATGAAGCATTAGTTTTACTCCAGAAAATCACTGTCAGTCCTAAATAAACAGTATAAGTGCGCATTAAAGTCTTAGCCATAAACTTTCGCTCTTTCCCTTTCATTGTCATCAACATACACAGCGAAGTACACAAAACACTCGTTACAACTAACAGTAAACAAATATATACACACCTTTTCAGTGGGTGCTTAATAAACTGGTAAACCGTATATCAGTAAAATGACTTGATCTGTCAAAGTATGCGCTCTCACTTTCATCTCTGCCGTGGTCAGTAACGTTAGTCCTGTTGCTCCGGAGACCGCAAGCTGGATCACGAACAGTACAGATCCATCCTCGAGTAACAACGAGAGTAAAAGACTGCTATGTTCATTCTTACATCCATCAACAACACACCTCAATCGCTTAGGAGACATTCTTGTCTACAGCTGCTCAAGCATCAAAACCATGGCGGACTCTGTGTCCAGCTCACTCAGGGCGGGGCTATGCTCAAACTGCAGTCTGTCAATCAACAGTCGTGGGAGGGGCCTGTGCAATTCTACGTCACATTGCACCGAATCTGAGAACAGCTCGTTCTGAGACAGTGCTTGTGATTTATTGAGATTGTAAAAAAACACTGGGTGGATTTTTATCATTCTAGGGTTGTTTTGCTCACACACTGCCAACACACATTTATGTTCAAACACCATGTAAAAGTGAATTTTGCATAATAGGTGCCCTTTAATGATACATATCCTTCTCACTCTGGTGGTATTTTTTACCTAATTATGTATGTGTATGCACTATGCATCCATACAAGTGCAAGTAGAAAGAGGAATCAAAAACAGCACTATCTAAAACAGGCCTCTGTGTCTTCGTGCAGAAATGCACACAGCTAACGACATGAGAGTACCAAATTTAATTTAATTTAGCCGCTTGTAGTGCTGGAATAAATTCAAACCCATTTAATGTGTACACTAGCAAGACAAAACACGAACATATAATTAATTTTCAGTCTATAAAGGTTAAACTTGAAATTACACCAATCAAATGCATGTTGTATTATGGATTCTGATCAGTCCATACCACAGATCAACAAAAGTGCTATGTTCCATGTGATTAATTTTTCAACACAATAACATTAAATTGAACAACAAATGTAATTATATAGGGATTATAAATTTACAATATATATTTTTTTAAAGTAGCATGTTCAATTTAATGCTATTTTAAATATATGTTTGCAAACTTCCATTAATGGCCTCATTGTCAAAAGCAATCAATACTGCAATATTTTGAATATATTAAAGGATCAAAAAGAGTACCCGTTCATCCAGCTTGTCCAAAGCAGTCTTCATTTCTTCTTCAAAGGCGTTCCCTTACTTGTAGGTTTAGGACAGGTGTTCAATACTTCAAGCTCTGATCCCTCACTCTGATCTCCTAAACTATTGGCTGAAGACATTGTAGATGGTCAATAAATCTGTCAATTTAAAATCTGTCATGAGTAAATGTCTAATTTACCCTCTACATCATTTTAGCATTTTCTCCATTGCTCAATTTCATTAAATGCATTTTCCTGTTTGTTTCACAAAGTGCATGAAATCAGTACAACTGCTAAATTAAATTAGGCCATCAATTTGGGAAGAGCACAATATGTCATATGACATATAACAAAGTCCATTAAAAAAATAACATGTTCACAAGTCCCTATAGGCCAAGTCAAGTTTAATATTGACTAGTTCTTTCAGCTAATTATTATAATTAAAAATCTCAATTACAATTAAAAGTCAAAATAAATAAATCATTTTATCTTCAAAAATAGTTATAATATAACAAAGTATAATCATTCATTAAATTATTCACAATGAAAAAAAAAACTTTAAACTATAACAATACCATTTGTAATGCAGGGAGAACCACCACACACACACAAAAAAACATTTTGTAATTTGAGCTATTTCACTTGCCGTAGTTGTCTGTAGTTTTAAAGCGGTGACAAAGGTAATGGTAATGCAGTCTTCCAGTGAGCGCCGGCGGTAACAAACCCCAAACAAGCATTGCTACACATCACACGTCCCATCAATACATTCCAGTGACTCTGCAGAAACAATGGATTAAATCAACAAGACACCGTTCGTTAACAGCACTGGAAAGCACCAACAAGTGCCGAAATCGGCAACACTATTAAGTTAAATCAAATCAGACCATCAGTTTACGAAAAGCACAATGTATATTACATGACAAATAACACAGTCGGTTATAAAAATCACTAATGCATAGCATACCAGTGATTCTCGAGAAACAACTACCGCTGCAGTCCACTTGGAGGAATCTATGGGAGGAATACGACTTTTTTTTTTAATGGCGGTTGGCAATCAACTTAAGTGTGCATTACCGCCACCTTCTGGTATGGAGTGTGGATCACTATAGCCTTCTCACTACCAACCTAAATATATAAATATGCATTATAAATAAATAACTAATAACATTATTAATATTCATACATCATTGTTATTAAATACAACTTTAAGACAACTAAACCCATATCCTAAGCCCGCCGTTTTATTCAAAAACGCAAATATCACTCTATACCCTACATGCACTGAATTTATTTGTAATATTTCCTACATTTCAAATCTAATTTCTCTTTACTAAACCATTCTTTCAGCCTTATCCTTTCCTCCTTATACCAATGACAATTAATAAATTACATGTTCTACTGTTTAATTAATATTACAAACATAACACATCCCAGTTTCATGTTTCCCTTTTATTTTAAGCGTACTATTTATCCAGTACGCCCAAATATCACTCAAAATAATGTCAGGAATCCACCTAAAATTAACTGAAGTTTGAGTTCTGAGCATTTTTTCAGGGTTCAAACTGAGCATGTGCTGAAAAAAAAAATCTATTTAAGCCGATCGACAACACATTGCCCGTTGTTAACATTTAATCAACTTAGTATGATACATGAACACTTCTAATAAAAATATCTGTTCAATTTAATGTTTATGTTTCATATCCTGAACTTTAAGTTAGCTTCAGTGTCTGTATAATGCTGGGTTGTTTTAACCCAATGTTGGGTCAAATATGAACTAACCCAACGTTGGGTTAAAAATTCAATTTAAAAATGGACAAACCCAGCCATTGGTTTACATTTTTAATGTTACCAATGCAATTTGTCCATTTTTAAATTGCATTTGTCCATTTTTGATTGTTCAAAATTCAATTTGTCCATTTTTAAATTGCATTTTTTAACCCAACGTTGGTTTAATCCATATTTGACCTAAAATTGGGTTAAAACAACCCAGTATTTTTTAGAGTGTACTGGTTTCATCTACATTTTTGTAAAACATTAAAATCCACGCCACAAACATTACTTGGAAACACTATTTTATTGAAATACAAAATGCTGAATAACTAAATTATTTTTTATTTTTAGACCTATTAAAAATGCAAAAAAAATAAATAAATTGATTAGGGGTTGGAAAATGTCATTACAAGCATTACACCTGGATTATCCAATAATTATTTTTGTAATACAATGCACCAACATCTCTCTGTGTCTGTGTGTGGTTAACATGTAAAATGTGGAATTCTTTTGTGGAGATTACTAGTGAAAATCCAAAAACCCTTTTAAAAAAAGAAAACCGAGTCAATGAGTGGTCCTCTAAAACCAAGTTAACAGATCAGATTAACAAAAAAAGTTATATATAACAAATATATACACACCGACTTATAAACATTCCAACAATGAGTCACATTATATTATGATACAAATCTGTTGATACAAATATGATACAAATCTTACAACAAACATCACCAACAATAAGGAGTCACATTATATTATGATACAAATCTGTTGATACAAATCTTACAACAAACATCACCAACAATAAGGAGTCACATTATATTATGATACAAATCTGTTGATACAAATATGATACAAATCTTACAACAAACATCACCAATCACCCTAAAACTTCAGAATGCTTAATATCTTTGCTGGCTAAACAAATAGCCCTAAATCAAATGTATAGTAGGCTACCTTTTTTGAATTTACATTGGAAAAAAAAGTGTGAATATAC
Source organism: Vimba vimba (assembly GCA_022828995.1). Taxonomy (NCBI): domain Eukaryota; kingdom Metazoa; phylum Chordata; class Actinopteri; order Cypriniformes; family Leuciscidae; genus Vimba; species Vimba vimba. The sequence continues at coordinate 20,954,854 of CM040824.1, read as the reverse complement.
AGCCTTATACAGCCTATATAACCTGCGAACCATTTTAATGTTTATTTAAACTTCGATCGTAAAATGATGCAAAACAAATTCAAACTAACGTAGTCTTAATGTGATAGGCTACATTTTGTGTTCAAAAACTACTAACTGGTTTTCAACCAATCAGAAACAAGCAGTTGAACACGCCCATCTCAATTTGAAAAATACGAATATAAAACCCGCTATTTTCAAATATAGCTTCAGCTGCGCTCAAGACATCCCGCGGATAGAAGCAAGCAGATTAGCAGAAGTAAAATAAAACTTCTTCAGAATTTAAGAAAAATGGAAAAGACAGACGGCAGCGAACATGACCCAATAGTGGGGTACTTTCATGGAGTGTCTCCGATAAAAACCTCCAGAAAAAATACGCGTTATTTCAATGCTACTGTCCAAACCGCGAGGCAGGAATACCACCAAGCCGTATTTTTCACTCCGGAAAAATACAGCAGCATTGTAACAGCTCAAAAGAACAAGACTCCCGTCAAACTGAAGAACGCAAGGAAAACAATTGGTAAGTACAACTTAATTGAAAAATAAATATTATAGGCCTGCTATATTTATATATTGTTTTTATCAGTATAATATTATATAAACTATTACACATTTATACAAAACAGTACAAATGTAATTGTTTAAATATAGTCATACACAAGTTAAAAGAAATACGTATTTTTTTAAAGCTATAAAAATTCTTAAAACCACTTGTTCAGCACGTAAAATAATGAAAAGTTATCATTCCCACTTTTTTTGTCTTGCTTGTTAAACATAAAATAGACCTTAAACAAATGTAGAGGCACAAGAGTACACTATAGGCCTAATAGCAGACTTGCAGCCGCCCATAAAAAAAGCGCGCGCGCGCACAGAGTGGGCAGATAGAGCGCGAACTCCGATATCTTTTGAGCATCCGTCTACTTGTCTAGGGATAGTCGGTTATGTTTTAAATTAACGTGGAGAGTTGAAAAAGAAATCGGATGCATCATTCGGTCTTAAGTGATAAAGAAATAAAATCCGAAAAATTATTCAATAGCCTACATTAATTCCTAAGATTGGTATTAAAGGGATACTTCACCTCTGGGAAGATGAATGTGTATTTAAAATAGGTCATTTAAGTAGAAGAAATGTGGAGAAATTTTTGAATTTGGAGCTTTCTAGACTGAGAAAAGCCAGAAAATGTATTTTTGGCTTATGTGGATGAAAGACAACAACTCCCAGAATGCACTTGCTTCGCTGCCTTAGGAGGCCACGCCTACCGGTTAGAGAGCACAGTTGAAAACAACAAGGCTAGCCTAAGTAAGTGATGAGTTTGCCAGGGATTTAGAGACCCAAAATGTCCGGGATTCGGCTTTTGCGTTCTACAGTCGCCATTCATCATGTTTACTGTGGCGAGCAGGACGAGGCTGACGGCCGCGGGAGAACGGCGCGAGGCCGGTGGCGTCATTACTGAGACGCGCCGGGTCTCGCATCTCTCACGGAGGAGCGGAAATTTTCTTAGCAAGGGTAAAACGCACATCAACCGATCACTTGTTTAGCGTTCATGTAAACACTACAGTCAGATTCACCGATCGGAATTAATTCAGTTAGATTGAAACGAGAGGTGTGTATGTAAACAATGAATGGCGACCGCAGAACGCAAAAGCCGAATCCCGGACATTTTTAACAGTCTCGCCCGCCGGACAAGTCCGGGAAAAGGAAGATGGTAACCCCTACTTACTCAGCTTTCTCCTATTATTCAGCTTTCTCCACAGAACATGAGCCTGCTAGCTTAGCTTCCAAAGCTGATACTGTGTACATTCTGTGAGTGAGATCCCACCCTGTATGGGCGGGTTGTAAACATGCGGAACAACGCCATCTACTGGCTGTAGTCTTTAGCCTCTGGACAGAAAATCCTCCGATGACGCAAAATGACGATTTTTGCGTCATCGGAGGATTTTTTCCAGACAAAAATACATAAATCTCTCCTCTCAGGGGGATATGAGGGGGGAAAGCATGGTAATTCGAAAATACTACAGGTTTTCTACTAATACAAAGCTTAATGCTAAATCCTGAAGTAACCCTTTAACTTCAAGACTTAGTATTTTGCTTAGACTTAGTCCTCTATTTTTTTTTAAAACAAATATTGCCTATAGCCAATTATTTATTTAGGAATAGGCTATGCTTCAAGTCTAGCCTATATTTCACACTATTAAACCACAGATAAATATATAAAGTGGACTAGGCTACCTGTTATTGTTTCCTGAACTGAAGTACATATTCTGCTTTTCAGGTTTCAAAGATGATTATGACATACAGTGCACAAGAGAAACCTCAATAGACGTCACAACAGGAGTCGACTTCACACACAGGCCACCTCAGGACACACAGCTAAACGTAGCTGAAATAATCAACATGAGAAATCACCAATCGGTAAGTATATTGACATTGTGATTTAAAACAATATATATATATATATATATATTTTTTTTTTTTTTTTTTTTTTTTAAGAAGCTTTTATAATTAAACATTACTGGAGAACATCTTGACAAAATAATGGCAATGACATCACAAGTCCCTTTCAGTTAAAACCACAAATCCGTTTTAGTAGGGAACATTTAAACCTGGTCTGTACAATCGCGGCTATAGGCATTAATTACATTATTAATATAATTGGCTATAGGCATTATTAATATTTCAGATTAAAAAAATAAAATAAAACAAGACTTCATCTCTGTATCTTTAAGAATGCATGTTTAAATCACAAATAAATATATTTTTGAATCTAATCTGACATTCCTATCAATTTAAAGTCGTTTTCACATACATTTTTATCAACAAAACTTTTGCACAAACCATTAAGTTTTTTTTTATATCGAACATTTGAGCTAAACAAAACAACTGAATTTTCGTTTAGGCCCAATTAAATTAAGTATAACAAAAAAATACTTAATATTAAAGTTGTCACCATATCTGAAACAGCTTTTGATTACACAACATGCACAAAATAACGTTATACTTAAAGGAATAGTTCACTTTAAAATGAAAAGTCTGTCATCATATAGTCACTCGTTTCAAACCTGTATGAATTTCTTTCTTCTGCTGAACACAAAGGAAGATATTTAGAAGATTATCAGTAACCAGACAGTTTCTGGGTCCCATTGACTTCCATAGTATATTTTTTTCCTGCTCTAATAAAGCAGACTACACCAGTCATCACACATAACAGATAATTATACACACGACTCAACAATTGTATGTATTTGTATTGTTTCAAATGTTTATATTGAGAAAACGAATAATCGCATGTTAGTCAGAAAACGCGCTGGACTGACAGACCAATAACGGCGTTCTAAGCGAAGTGTTTAACAGTAACAATATTTTCTGCTGTTAAGCCCGTATCTTTCGACGAAACTGAAAGGAAGCGTATACAAAATCATTTTGCTATACAATAAGGTATAACGTTAATCTCGAATCGGGGTAAAGCTGCGCTTACCTACAGTCGTGCATTACATGTTGAACAGCTGTCTTTCCTCAGTCGATTGACTGCTGTTTTGATTTCATGCGATTTCTCAATTTGGTTGTAATACCGTTATCAGCCAGTTTCATTAATTTGACAAAGTAATTCCATTTCGTAAAATCGCGTATAGTTCCAAACTTCGCGAGGCAGGCGACATGTGATCAAATACAATCAACTTGTTAAACATGCTCCACAGCGCCACCCAGTGCATTTTATTATAACTGAATTAGTGCTTGGATTTTTCATGGATTAACTGATATTTGTCCTGACATTTTAATGTCATTGTTTTGTCTCAAGATGCACACCAGTACTGTCTATTATTAGGCACAATTATAAAAGCTACTTAAATGTCCTAATAAAACAACAATCCTGAGTTAGTCTAAAACCTCACTTTTAAAATGAACCTTAAGCCTCATAACTAGTGAAGTTTTAAATGGCAATGAAAATTAATCAAGTTGACATACATTTTGCAGAATCTTTAAATTGTACATTAACAAGATGCTTAAACATGTTCAAGTTCACTTAATATTGCAAAGTTAAAACAGCCACTAGACTGACCAAAGTGCTTTACAAAACTACAGTAAAAGACAATACCAACAGAACACATAAAACAAGAGTAAAGCTATTAGCTTTGCCAAATGTTAATTTAAAACATGAGTTTAAAAAATTTAAAACTTTTTTTTGCCCAAGTTGATGATGTTTAAAACATTTAAATAAAAAAAAATGTAAACAATAAATAAAAAGTTAAAACATTAGCTTTGCTTAAATCATGTTATGTAAATCATTTTATGTAAAAAAATAAATACATTAACCATTTAATCTTCTTTACAGATCTTGAAACTCCTAGCAACAGTTTGCGACATGGATGGGGCAAGCACCATGGTCACCGTTCGGGACTCGGAAAGTGAAGTCAAGTCGTGCCAAATAGGAGACCAAACAGGGACAATTCAACTCTCCTTGTGGGATGGTCAAATTGACCTTGTACAATTGGGTAAAACTTACATGTTCACAAATTTGTCAACCAGAACCTTTAATGGCAAAACCACATTGACAACCACCCGGAACACCACCATAATGCACAGCAGCACAACGATCACATTGCCCAACACAAACACAAACGATTTTGAAACCCTAACAAACACACTAACACAAACAGTTGAAGGCAGCACAATCACGATTAAAAAACTGTGTCCCAAGTGTCACAGTACACAGCAGTCAATCAACATTAAAGAGAATTTCCACAGGTGCACTACCTGCAAAATTCTTCGCAAACAGTCCAGCTACATTACAAAGTGTAATGGAGCACTGATCTTCAAAATTGGAGAGGATGAGCTGTCACTAGCCATCCCAAATTCTGTCCTGACAAAGTTTATTCACAAAGAAAAGGACATGACCTTTCTTGATGCACAGGACATAGAGGAGTATCTTCTCACCTGTGGGCCTGTGAGTGTTAATTACACAAATGACAACCATATAGTGGAGATCAAGAAAGCAATTTGTGAAACTGAACTCACCTCAGAAGAGACACCTGAGCTTGAGCAAGAACTTTGCTCAATAACAGAAGCAGTCTCATTACCTTCGACATCCATAAAAACAAACCCAGGTGAAAAAAGGCCTGCTGCACCTGAAACCATAGATCCAAAACAAACACGACCCCTTAAAGACTAACCATACCATGACATAACCTATCCCTTTAAGCTTTATACAACAGACAAAAACAAAAAGTCTAATTCATGATCATGTTTTTTTTATTTTTCTTTCATAAGTACAATTAGAAAATGTTTCTTATGTTATTGAAAAGTCTAAAAGCTTTTTTTTTGTTCTTTTTTTTGGAATTGTTAAACTTCACATTTATGGCTACTGTAAAAGAATCATATTTTCCATGTTCATGTACAAACGTTTTTGTTCAGTCACTAATTGTTACACTTTCATTTCATGTTCATTTACAAAGTTTTGTTCAGTCACTGTAATTGTTACACTTTCAACTCATGTTAATATACAAACTTTTGATCAGTCAATGTAATTGTTACACTTTGATTTCATGTTCATATACAAACTGTTGTTCAGTTAATGTAATTACACCTTGATTTATAGTATATTGTTGTAACTTAAAGATTTTTTTACATTTCCAATTTTACCCTGCAATAAAACAATATTTAATTCAATTTCTAAAACGGTGTAAAACTCCTTACAATCATATGTGTTCTTCAAGGTTCAAAAAGGGTCTTTTTCTGAAGAACACATGGTTCAACAGCAATATTCAATGTAACAACTATTTAACCTTAGATCAATCCTTCACGTTGTCTGCACAACTGTTTACTACATTTAGTAAATAAAATCAGCGCACAAATTTGACTAAAAGACAAATATTTTATTTACCATTTTGCATTATAGTGTTAAACTCTATATGTCCATGAGGTTACTTTCACATGCAATGTAACTCAAAAGAACACCACCTGCGGCCATTAACACAACGAAGGACAAGAAATTCAAGACACAGATTTGGTAATTATTCTAAACACCACAACAGATAAGTAATACACATACAATGATCTGTACACAACAACTCGGTAAAGTTGTACTTACAACATGCAGTAGACAACACGATAGACCTGATCTATCCACAGCCCAAACGGTAAATGCTGGTAAGGATCAGGTTATAATGAAACGGTAATTACAGACAGGTGATCTTAATTTATGCTCTACAGTTTAAAAGAGCGCTGTGTGTGCGCTTTCGTAAGCTTGTGCAGTTCAACTTGTTTTGATGATATATTTCAAGACCAAATGTCACATATTGTTACAAACTGAAAACCGACTAATTAACACATTCATCAGTAGGCTTATTATCAGGAAAAAATATATAATTTATTAAAATATAGTGCTCATGTTTGTGATAAATTTAGGGTAAGATCTTGGGTAAGAAATATCATTAGCTGATATAAAATAAATGGAAATATAATGTTCTCACTAAACTCTAAATTCTCACATACGCCTACGCCAGGGTCAACGACGTACAGTGCATGCGCGAGACGTGAATTTAGTCATCAGAAAAGTATCCTTGTTAGATGAAAGTGTAAATATGTGCTGTGTGCTGGCGATAGATTTCTAAAAGAAAAAAAAATTACAAAGCACTATAGGCTGTGTGTGCAGGGCTGCACTGGTAATCTCATACCGGGCAAATGCCCGGTGGGCCGACGTGCTTTTTGGGCCGATACATTTTTTTTTAACGGCCCATAAAACTCATACATCGGCGGCCCATTCGTTTTGTTTTGTTTAATTGACAGCGCTGGGTTAGTGCCGGTGTAATGCATTGGTCAAAAGAAAGTAAGCGTTAGTTTTTTTTTTTTCCACTGACAGATCGGCCCATGAAACGCTTAGATCAGCGGCCCATTGGCTATTTTCTTGATTGACACTGGGCTGGCCCAATCATCTTAAAAACCTCCCCATTTGGTCTTTGAGTGAGCGTGCAGTGTCAAGTTGTGTATCTGCCAAAATAATCTGAGAAATCAATGTGCAGAGAAATAGCGTGAAAAATAGATACAGGCCTTTTTAGCAGACGCTGTAAAATGTGTCAAAAATGTTTTCTGCACCAGCAGGACCTTCATCAGATCCAGTGGAGGAGGATAGTGAGGAGGATCAGGAGAGATATGAGAAAGTGTAGTCCGCGGTAAGCAGAACTACTTTCAAAACACTTTCAAAACACATTACCCAGTTACACATTATTTCCACATCTGCATAAATGACGATTACTAGAAGTTTAATGAAACGCGTTTTTATCCATGTTTTCCGCCAAAATAAAAGCTTGATGCAGTTTCCGTCTAAATAAAAGATCATGTCCTTATCTCTTTCAAGTTTAGAAATTAGAACAAAACTAATTATGGAAGTTTTATTTTTTCAGTGCATTTGTTTTACAATATGGCTAATAGACTACTATCATCAGATTAATATTATAACTACTATTATTAAGGCTAGTTGTGTAATATAGACAGACACTGTTACTAAAAGAGGTTTGATTTTTTCTTTGTTTAATTAGCACAATTAATATGGATTATATGGGTTAATATGCATGCCCCCAAATCCCCCTAGAGGGACAGAGGTCCACCCACCACAGTTGTACCAAAGATCCTGTAGGAAACACTGTTATTGCTATGCCAATGCAGCTTATAGCTTTTTTTTTTGATGCATCACTGTGGAGTATAGTTCGATTGTATTAATAAATTACAATTTTGTATTTATTTCATCTGTTAACTCTCACTCGTTCCTACTCACTCATTACATGGCATTACTGGTTCTAATGAATAAAAGTTGAACAAAAACATATTCAAGGACATGCAAAGATGGGTGGTGTTTATGATCATATGTAGTGGGCCAGTCTACGCCAAAATGCCAGGGCCAATTTTCTGTCCCAAGCCTGGGTGTGTGGATGTATGTGTATGTGGGAGAGACAGAGATTGAGAGAGAGAGAGAGAGAGGAAAAAAGAGAGGAAAAGAGAAAGGGAGTCTGTAATACTATACACACACTGGGTTCTGGGATCTCATTAGCAAAAGGCCTTTTCCAGCCGTGCAATATTCTACTTTAAACATCTGTTCATCTGTTTCACCGTTTATATCACTCGATCTGCTTCCAGTCAATATCATGACGGTTGTGAATCCACTATATTCTTTATAAATACTATTGTTGTATCACAGAATATGGTTTTAAGACTTTATAGACAAAAATGTAGCTAAAAGACCTAATATATGTGACTCCTATCATAAACATAGTGGCTTTTTTAGTTTATACAATTTGTAGAAATTTTCTGACATTAAGCTCCAAGCCATCAGTTGCCCTTCAGCACTCATGTACTCACAGAGAACAATTACATCAACCAGTTCAGGAAATTTGCCACAGGCTCTTATTGACTAAATTAATGATTATATGATTAAACAAGATTTACGTTTGATAAACAATATAATTTAATGCATTTGTTGGTCTATATTGTATAATTTATCATTTAAGTACATTTTAGATATACTGTATTTATTTTGGACTGATTGTTGGGATAAGTTAAATAATGATTTGAGAGTCAGTGGTAATATAATTTCCCAAATTTCACAGACAAGGTTTAAGCCATATTATTAGGCTAATTCTGCTCACTAATATTGTTCTTTTAATTGAGTTAACAAGAAAAATATTAACACAATTTTTAAAATGAGATAAGCCAGTGAGTGGTACTCTGCTACCACCTGCTGGTATAAATATTTACTAATATAGTTCTCTTTTTCACATTTAAACTTTATAAAATAACTATTCTAACATTTACAATCACTTTTTGTCAAAATTCATCACGTCATTTCCATTCAAATAATTACTTTAGACAACATATGCCACATATAAACCTCAAAATGTTGTTCTAAAGAACGAATTTGCAGAAAATATTGTTAGCCATCATATATTTAAAAAACTGAATCTACAAGAAAATATGTGTGTCTCTGTGTGTGTATGTGTGTGTGATTTTTTTTTTTTTGTTTTTGCTTTTTCAAAAATGTTTGTATTTGGACGGCCATAATAGGCCACATCAAAATGTGGCCTTGACCAAATGTCCACAAAAGCCTATATCTCTTCAATGAATGCTCAGAGCTTCTTCAAAACAAGGCATAACATGTGAAATATCACTCTAAACAAACACGAACATTTTCAGACAGATCAGACCAAATTTGCCTATAAAACAGTTAAAAAAGTGAAAATGATATGAATAACATGGCATATAAGCCAATAAGTGGTATTTTTACTGCCCCCTGCTGTTTAAAATAGTAATTTTGTCATATTGTTCTATAATTTATATTTACACTTTATAAAATCACTATTTTAACATTTACAATTTAGTCAAAATCCATCTGTTAAAGTATTAGTATTGACAGTTTGATCACATCATATATTTCAAATGTCTGTATCTACAACATAATGTGTGTGTGTGTAGTCTTAGGTTTCTGAATAAATTCTGAATCATCTGATTTATAGCTTACAAAGACTTTGTAAAATTTTTATAGACCATTCGAATATATTTTCCTAATATATATATATATATATATATGTGCTAACATATCCCAATAGCATTGAAAAAACAACAAAATTTGTCTGTGTGTGTAAACATGCATTATGGAGTTAAAATAAAAAACTGGTTTGCTTTAGTGCAGAAAAATGGTGAAAATCAAAAAGTTTAAAGTGAAAGTGAGCCAATATGTGGTCTTCTACTGCCCTCTGCTGGCCATTTTACTTATTAATGAAGTCTACTCACATATGCTTTTGCATTCGTAGTAGTATATCATGGTAAATTATGCTAGAATATGGCAAATCATGCTAGAATCATAGTAAATAATACTAGAATGTGGTAAATTGTTGTGGGAGGAGCCTATTTTACTAAAATGGCTATAAGTCAAGAAGCAAATGAGATATCTTCACCAAACTCAGTACACATGTGTATGGGTTCAATTTGAGGTCACAGTAAACAATTTTATGGAGACTGGACCATAGGTGGCGCTATAACTGTTAAAAAGCTTTAAAACCATATATTTCCTATGGTACATTGCCTGTATTGGCTGTAAATAGTCTTTTTCATCTATTATGTCAGTGGTTAGATGCTTGCTAAATAAAACTAATAACTTTTGATGCTTTTGTGCTTAAAGGCCTTAAAGGCCTTAACTGCTTGAACCCCGATAAATGCTGCTTGCAGCTTTAATTATTATTATTCTTCTGCCGTAAAACGCATCGTGCAGCCCAAACCGTAGGGGCTAGAGCATTGAAACTTTGCCAGATGGTAGTACAAAAATCGAGGAGAGGTTCAGAGATTATGACCACGATTGGCCCATAGGTGGCGCTATAGCGACCAAAAGCGCGAAACTGCTCATAACTCCTAGACCGTATGTCGTAGACTCAAGTGTCTTATATCATTGGAAAGCTGGACGCCTGACGAACAAAACGTATATCTCCGATTTCATTTCCGTCATGATAGATTTTCCGCCATTTTGAATTTTGTCAAAAACCTACTTTTGCGAACTAGTCCGTGGTTTTTTGCCCGATCGGAACCAAACCAGTGCAGAAATGTTCTCTAGAGTCTGAAGATTAATAATTATTGAAAAAAAGTTGAAATTTCGATTCACGGACGCTAAGGGTCGCCAAAATGGACGTTGTGGGAGGAGCCTATTTTACTAAAATGGTTATAACTCCAGAAGTAAATGAGGTATTTTCACCAAACTTGGTACACATATGTAAGAGGTCAATCTGAGGTCACGGTAAAAAAATCGCGGCGATTGGCCAAATGGTGGCGCTATAACATGAAAAAAACATAAAACAGGCTATAACCACCTGACCGTTAGTCCGATTGACTTGAAAATTGGTATGCAGTGTCTTGGTCCAAGGTGCCATGTATGTCTATGAGGACATTGGCGTATCTCAAAAAACATGGCCGCCATTGGCCAATGAAGTTGAGCACCTATTAGACAAGGTTAACGGAGGCCGATCAGAAGGAAACTCGGTGGGCATGTTCGACTCATGGCCCTAGAAGTCTGTAAGAATTTTGAAAGAAATCGGCCACTAGTTGGCGCTAACGAGTTTTATGGCTCTGTAATCACGTGGTGTTACACATATTATCACAAAATGCATATCATTTGATAGATCTGCTCATGCTGAACAACTTTGCCTCTAGAACCATTGCTGTCAATCAAACCTTTCATTAAATATTCATGAATATGTTAAAAACCTACTTTTGCGAACTAGTCCCTGGTTTTTCGCCCGATCGGAACCAGACCAGTCTAGGACAATTCTCTGGACTCTCTAGATCAATAATTATCGAAAAAAAGTTGAACTTTTGCATTTGGATGGCTTTAAAAGGGTCATTTATAAAATGGGCGTGGCAAAATACACTAAAAAGCCTATAAATCCTAAATGAAAACTCAGAACTTCACAAAAATTGGTGAGCATATGTGTCATAACATCATAAACAAGCATGCAAAATTTTATGGAGATCGGACAATAGTTGGCGCTATAACTGGTAAAAGGCTTTAAAACCATATATTTCCTATGGTAAACTGCCTGTATTGGCTGTAAATGGTCTTTTCCATGTCTGATCATATAATTTTCATATCATAATGTTAAAAACTAGTGCATAACCATTCTCTGGATTCACTAGAACAATAGTTGTCAGAAAAAGTTGAACTACTTCATTTGGATAGCTATAATAGGTTCACTTCAAAATGTGGCCTTTACCAAGTGTCCCCGAAAGCCTATATCTCTTTAATGAATGTTCAAACCTTCTTAAAAACAAGTCAGAACATGTGAAATATCACTCTGAACATGCATGAAAATTTTCAGACAGATCGGACAAAATTTGCCTCTATAACAGTTAAAAAGGTGAAAATGATATGAATTAATGGCATGTTAAGCCAATAAGTGGTATTTTACTGCCCCCCGCTGTTTAAAATAGTCATTTTCTCATATTGGTATTGGTATCAGCCATGGTAAATCATGATAAATGATGGTGTGTGTGTGTGTGTGTGTGTGTGTGTGTGTGTGTGTGTGTGTGTGTGTGTGTGTGTGTGTGTGTGTGTGTGTGTGGTACAAATATAACAAAGGTTTTATTTTCCAACATGAAAACAAACATAACAGAGTGCTAGTGCACAAACAATAACCGACAATGATAATGGATGAGAGGGGAACTTAAATACACAGATCAAGACAAGGACAACAGGTGACGGTTATGATGATGAGGAGCAGGTGATGATGAGGAGGGTGATGAGGAGCAGGTGCAGGTGATGACGACAGATAGTGAATGTGATGAAGACAGAAGGTGAATGTGATGAAGGTGAATGTGACACCAATATCACTAAAACATTTGTGTGTGTGTGTGTGTGTGTGTGTGTGTGTGTGTGTGTGTGTGTGTAGCATTATTGTGTGTAGCATATGTAGCAAGTATGCATTATTGAGTTAACATGGAAACACTGGTTTGCTTTAGTGCAGAAAACTGGTCAAAATCATGAGGTTTAAAGTGAAAGTGAGCCAATAAGTGGTCTTCTACTGCCCTCTGCTGGCCATTCTACTTATTAATTAAATTTTTCCACATGTGCTTGCATTTATACTTGAATACACACTAAAAATCACTTATATAGCAAAAACTATTATAACACAATCATATTTTGTCAGTGTTAATCACTTTATTTGCACTGACACTTCAAATAATTGCTAGTAATGTGGTAAATCATGGTAAATCATGGTTAACTATGCTGTGTGTGTGTGTCTGTGTGTGTGTGTGTGTGTGTGTGTGTGTGTGTGTGTGTGTGTGTGTGTGTGTGTGTGTGTGTGTGTGTGTGTGTGTAAGCATGCATTGAGTTAACATGGATAAACTGGTTTGCTTTAGTGCAGAAAACTGGTTTAAAGTGAAAGTGAGCCAATAAGTGGTCTTCTACTGCCCTCTGCTGGCCATTCTACTTATTAATGAAATATTTCAACATGTGCTTGCATTCATACTTGAATACACACTAAAAAAATCACTTATATAGCAATAACTTTTATAACACAATCATATTTTGTCAGTGTTAATCACTTTATTTGCACTGACACTTCAAATAATTGCTAGTAATGTGATAAATCAGGCTAGAAACATGGTAAATCAAAGTAAATAATACTAGATTGTCGTTTATCTCCTGGTAAATAATACTAGAACGTGGTATATCATGGTAAATCATGGTTAACTAAACTGTGTGTGTATGTGTGTGTGTGTGTGTGTGTGTGTGTGTGTGTGTGTGTGTGTGTGTGTGTGTGTGTAAGCATGCATTGAGTTAACATGGAAAAACTGGTTTGCTTTAGTGCAGAAAACTGGTTTAAAGTGAAAGTGAGCCAATAAGTGGTCTTCTAGTGCCCTCTGCTGGCCATTCTACTCAATAATGAAATATTTTAAGTCAAGTCAAGTCAAGTCAAGTATATTTGTATAGCGCTTTTCACAATACAGATTGTATCAAAGCAGCTTCACAGTATTAAATTAAAATAATACAACAAGGTTTGTTTCTAGTGGAATTTATTGATAAAATCAAATTAGATATCCCCAGAATATCCCCAACTGAGCAAGCCAAAGGCAACAGTGGCAAGGAACCGAAAAACTCCATCAAGTGACCTAATAGTGTCCTAAAACTCCATCAGGTGACCCAATGGAGAAAAAAAAAACCTTGGGAGAACCCAGGCTCAGTCGGGGGCCAGTTCTCCTCTGGCGTTTATTAACTAGAGGCCGGATTGTAATTTGAACTGTAAGATTAAAAATATTATATGAATGCCTGGCTGAAGAGATGCGACTTTAATCTAGTTTTAAACTGGGAGAGCGAGTCTGAGCAACGAACAGTATCAGGAAGGCTATTCCAGAGTTTTGGAGCTTTTACATGTGCTTTTGCATTCATACTTGGACACACACTAAAAATCACGTATATAACTAACTATTATAACACAATAATATTTTGTCAGTGTTCATCACCTCATTTGCACTGACACTTCACATAATTGCTAGTAATGTGGTTAATCATGCTAGAAACATTGTAAATCATAGTAAATAATACTGAAATGAGGTGTATCAAGGTAAATCATGCTAGAATCCTAATAAATCATTCTGGAACATGGTATATGATAGTAAATCATGCTAGAATCATATTAAATAATTCTAGAATGTGGCAAATCGTTGTGGGAGGAGCCTATTTTACTCAAATGGCTATAACTCAAGAAGTAAATGAGATATCTTCACCAAACTCAGTACACATGTGTATGGGTTCAATTTGAGGTCACAGTAAACAATTTTATGGAGATCGGACCATAGGTGGCGCTATAACTGTTAAAAAGCTTTAAAACCATATATATCCCATGGCAAATTGCCTGTATTGGCTGTAAATGGTCTTTTCCATCTATTATGTCAGTGGTTACATGCTTGCTAAATAAATCTTAATAACTTTTGATGCTTTTATGCTTAAATGCCTTAAAGGCCTTAACTGCTTGAACCCCGATAAATGCTGCTTGCAGCTTTAATTATTATTATTATTATTCTTCTGCCGTAAAACGCATCGTGCAGCCCAAACCGTAGGGGCTAGAGCATTGAAACTTTGCCAGATGGTAGTACAAAAATCGAGGAGAGGTTCAGAGATTATGACCACGATTGGCCCATAGGTGGCGCTATAGCGACCAAAAGCGCGAAACTGCTCATAACTCCTAGACCGTATGTCGTAGACTCAAGTGTCTTATATCATTGGAAAGCTGGACGCCTGACGAACAAAACGTATATCTCCGATTTCATTTCCGTCATGATAGATTTTCCGCCATTTTGAATTTTGTCAAAAACCTACTTTTGCGAACTAGTCCGTGGTTTTTTGCCCGATCGGAACCAAACCAGTGCAGAAATGTTCTCTAGAGTCTGAAGATTAATAATTATTGAAAAAAAGTTGAAATTTCGATTCACGGACGCTAAGGGTCGCCAAAATGGACGTTGTGGGAGGAGCCTATTTTACTAAAATGGTTATAACTCCAGAAGTAAATGAGGTATTTTCACCAAACTTGGTACACATATGTAAGAGGTCAATCTGAGGTCACGGTAAAAAAATCGCGGCGATTGGCCAAATGGTGGCGCTATAACATGAAAAAAACATAAAACAGGCTATAACCACCTGACCGTTAGTCCGATTGACTTGAAAATTGGTATGCAGTGTCTTGGTCCAAGGTGCCATGTATGTCTATGAGGACATTGGCGTATCTCAAAAAACATGGCCGCCATTGGCCAATGAAGTTGAGCACCTATTAGACAAGGTTAACGGAGGCCGATCAGAAGGAAACTCGGTGGGCATGTTCGACTCATGGCCCTAGAAGTCTGTAAGAATTTTGAAAGAAATCGGCCACTAGTTGGCGCTAACGAGTTTTATGGCTCTGTAATCACGTGGTGTTACACATATTATCACAAAATGCATATCATTTGATAGATCTGCTCATGCTGAACAACTTTGCCTCTAGAACCATTGCTGTCAATCAAACCTTTCATTAAATATTCATGAATATGTTAAAAACCTACTTTTGCGAACTAGTCCCTGGTTTTTCGCCCGATCGGAACCAGACCAGTCTAGGACAATTCTCTGGACTCTCTAGATCAATAATTATCGAAAAAAAGTTGAACTTTTGCATTTGGATGGCTTTAAAAGGGTCATTTATAAAATGGGCGTGGCAAAATACACTAAAAAGCCTATAAATCCTAAATGAAAACTCAGAACTTCACAAAAATTGGTGAGCATATGTGTCATAACATCATAAACAAGCATGCAAAATTTTATGGAGATCGGACAATAGTTGGCGCTATAACTGGTAAAAGGCTTTAAAACCATATATTTCCTATGGTAAACTGCCTGTATTGGCTGTAAATGGTCTTTTCCATGTCTGATCATATAATTTTCATATCATAATGTTAAAAACTAGTGCATAACCATTCTCTGGATTCACTAGAACAATAGTTGTCAGAAAAAGTTGAACTACTTCATTTGGATAGCTATAATAGGTTCACTTCAAAATGTGGCCTTTACCAAGTGTCCCCGAAAGCCTATATCTCTTTAATGAATGTTCAAACCTTCTTAAAAACAAGTCAGAACATGTGAAATATCACTCTGAACATGCATGAAAATTTTCAGACAGATCGGACAAAATTTGCCTCTATAACAGTTAAAAAGGTGAAAATGATATGAATTAATGGCATGTTAAGCCAATAAGTGGTATTTTACTGCCCCCCGCTGTTTAAAATAGTCATTTTCTCATATTGGTATTGGTATCAGCCATGGTAAATCATGATAAATGATGGTGTGTGTGTGTGTGTGTGTGTGTGTGTGTGTGTGTGTGTGTGTGTGTGTGTGTGTGTGTGTGTGTGTGTGGTACAAATATAACAAAGGTTTTATTTTCCAACATGAAAACAAACATAACAGAGTGCTAGTGCACAAACAATAACCGACAATGATAATGGATGAGAGGGGAACTTAAATACACAGATCAAGACAAGGACAACAGGTGACGGTTATGATGATGAGGAGCAGGTGATGATGAGGAGGGTGATGAGGAGCAGGTGCAGGTGATGACGACAGATAGTGAATGTGATGAAGACAGAAGGTGAATGTGATGAAGGTGAATGTGACACCAATATCACTAAAACATTTGTGTGTGTGTGTGTGTGTGTGTGTGTGTGTGTGTGTGTGTGTGTGTAGCATTATTGTGTGTAGCATATGTAGCAAGTATGCATTATTGAGTTAACATGGAAACACTGGTTTGCTTTAGTGCAGAAAACTGGTCAAAATCATGAGGTTTAAAGTGAAAGTGAGCCAATAAGTGGTCTTCTACTGCCCTCTGCTGGCCATTCTACTTATTAATTAAATTTTTCCACATGTGCTTGCATTTATACTTGAATACACACTAAAAATCACTTATATAGCAATAACTATTATAACACAATCATATTTTGTCAGTGTTAATCACTTTATTTGCACTGACACTTCAAATAATTGCTAGTAATGTGGTAAATCATGGTAAATCATGGTTAACTATGCTGTGTGTGTGTGTCTGTGTGTGTGTGTGTGTGTGTGTGTGTGTGTGTGTGTGTGTGTGTGTGTGTGTGTGTGTGTAAGCATGCATTGAGTTAACATGGATAAACTGGTTTGCTTTAGTGCAGAAAACTGGTTTAAAGTGAAAGTGAGCCAATAAGTGGTCTTCTACTGCCCTCTGCTGGCCATTCTACTTATTAATGAAATATTTCAACATGTGCTTGCATTCATACTTGAATACACACTAAAAAAATCACTTATATAGCAATAACTTTTATAACACAATCATATTTTGTCAGTGTTAATCACTTTATTTGCACTGACACTTCAAATAATTGCTAGTAATGTGATAAATCAGGCTAGAAACATGGTAAATCAAAGTAAATAATACTAGATTGTCGTTTATCTCCTGGTAAATAATACTAGAACGTGGTATATCATGGTAAATCATGGTTAACTAAACTGTGTGTGTATGTGTGTGTGTGTGTGTGTGTGTGTGTGTGTGTGTGTGTGTGTGTGTGTGTGTGTAAGCATGCATTGAGTTAACATGGAAAAACTGGTTTGCTTTAGTGCAGAAAACTGGTTTAAAGTGAAAGTGAGCCAATAAGTGGTCTTCTAGTGCCCTCTGCTGGCCATTCTACTCAATAATGAAATATTTTAAGTCAAGTCAAGTCAAGTCAAGTATATTTGTATAGCGCTTTTCACAATACAGATTGTATCAAAGCAGCTTCACAGTATTAAATTAAAATAATACAACAAGGTTTGTTTCTAGTGGAATTTATTGATAAAATCAAATTAGATATCCCCAGAATATCCCCAACTGAGCAAGCCAAAGGCAACAGTGGCAAGGAACCGAAAAACTCCATCAAGTGACCTAATAGTGTCCTAAAACTCCATCAGGTGACCCAATGGAGAAAAAAAAAACCTTGGGAGAACCCAGGCTCAGTCGGGGGCCAGTTCTCCTCTGGCGTTTATTAACTAGAGGCCGGATTGTAATTTGAACTGTAAGATTAAAAATATTATATGAATGCCTGGCTGAAGAGATGCGACTTTAATCTAGTTTTAAACTGGGAGAGCGAGTCTGAGCAACGAACAGTATCAGGAAGGCTATTCCAGAGTTTTGGAGCTTTTACATGTGCTTTTGCATTCATACTTGGACACACACTAAAAATCACGTATATAACTAACTATTATAACACAATAATATTTTGTCAGTGTTCATCACCTCATTTGCACTGACACTTCACATAATTGCTAGTAATGTGGTTAATCATGCTAGAAACATTGTAAATCATAGTAAATAATACTGAAATGAGGTGTATCAAGGTAAATCATGCTAGAATCCTAATAAATCATTCTGGAACATGGTATATGATAGTAAATCATGCTAGAATCATATTAAATAATTCTAGAATGTGGCAAATCGTTGTGGGAGGAGCCTATTTTACTCAAATGGCTATAACTCAAGAAGTAAATGAGATATCTTCACCAAACTCAGTACACATGTGTATGGGTTCAATTTGAGGTCACAGTAAACAATTTTATGGAGATCGGACCATAGGTGGCGCTATAACTGTTAAAAAGCTTTAAAACCATATATATCCCATGGCAAATTGCCTGTATTGGCTGTAAATGGTCTTTTCCATCTATTATGTCAGTGGTTACATGCTTGCTAAATAAATCTTAATAACTTTTGATGCTTTTGTGCTTAAATGCCTTAAAGGCCTTAACTGCTTGAACCCCGATAAATGCTGCTTGCAGCTTTAATTATTATTATTATTATTATTATTTTCCCCTTAAACGCATCGTGCAGACCAAACCGTAAGAGCTGGAACCTTGAAACTTGGCCAAATGGTAGTCCTCAATTTGGGGAGAACCTATAAAAGTATGACCCCGATTGGCCCATAGGTGGCGCTATAGCAACCAAAAGCGCAAAACTGCTCATAACTACTAGACCGTATGTCGTAGACTCAAGTGTCTTATATCATTGGAAAGCTGGACGCCTGACGAACAAAACGTATATCTCCGATTTCATTTCCGCCATGATAGATTTTCCGCCATTTTGAATTTTGTCAAAAACCTACTTTTGCGAACTAGTCCTAGGTTTTTCGCCCGATCGGAACCAATCCAGTGCAGAAATGTTCTCTTGAGTCTGAATATCAAAAACTATCGAAAAAAAGTTGAAATTTCGATTCACGGACGCTAAGGGGCGCCAAAACGTACGTCGTGGGCAGGGCCTATTTTACTAAAATGGCTATAACTCCAGAAGTAAATGAGGTATCTTCACCAAACTTGGTACACATGTGTAAGAGGTCAATCTGAGGTCACAGTAAAAAAACCGCGGCGATTGGCCACATGGTGGCGCTATAACATGAAAAAAACATAAAACAGGCTATAACCACCTGACCGTTAGTCCGATTGACTTGAAAATTGGTATGCAGTGTCTTGGTCCAAGGTGCCATGTATGTGTATGAGGACATTGGCGTATCTCAAAAAACATGGCCGCCATCGGCCAATGAAATTTGAGCACCTATTAGACAAGGTTAACGGAGGCCGATCGGAACGAAACTCGATGGGCATGTTCGACTCAAGGCCCTAGAGGTCTGTAAGAATTTTGAAAGAAATCGGCCACTAGTTGGCGCTAACGAGTTTTATGGCTCTGTAATCACGTGGTGTTACAAATATCCACACAATATGCATATCATTTGATAGATCTCCTCATCCTGAACAACTTTGCCTCAAGAACCATTGCTGTCAATCAAACCGTTCATTAAATATTCGCAAACATGTTAAAAACCTACTTTTGCGAACTAGTCCTAGGTTTTTCGCCTGATCGGAACCAGACCAGTCTAGGACAATTCTCTGGACTCTCTAGATCAAAAACTATCAAAAAAAAGTTGAACTTTTGCATTTGGATGGCTCTAATAGGGTCATTTATAAAATGGGCGTGTCAAAATACATTAAAAAGCCTATAAATCCTAAATAAAAACTCAGAACTTCACAAAAAGTGGTCAGCATATGTGACATAACATCATTAACAAGCATGAAAAATTCTATGGAGATCGGACGATAGGTGGCGCTATAACTGTTAAAAAGCTTTAAAATCATATATTTCCTATGGTAAACTGCCTGTATTGGCTGTAAATGGTCTTTTCCATCTCTGATCATATAATTTTCATATCATAATGTTCAAAACTAGTGCAATACAATTCTCTGGACTCACTAGATCAATAATTGTCAGAAAAAGTTGAACTACTTCATTTGGATAGCTATAATAGGTTCACTTCAAAATCTGGCCTTTACCAAGTGTCCCCGAAAGCCTATATCTCTTTAATCAATGCTCAGACCTTCTTAAAAACAAGTCAGAACGTGTGAAATATCACCCTGAACAAGCATGAAAATTTTCAGACAGATCGGACAAAATTTGCCTCTATAACAGTTAAAAAGGTGAAAATGATATGAATTAATGGCATGTTAAGCCAATAAGTGGTATTTTACTGCCCCCCGCTGTTTAAAATAGTCATTTTCTCATATTGGTATTGGTATCAGCCATGGTAAATCATGATAAATGATGGTGTGTGTGTGTGTGTGTGTGTGTGTGTGTGTGTGTGTGTGTGTGTGTGTGTGTGTGTGTGGTACAAATATAACAAAGGTTTTATTTTCCAACATGAAAACAAACATAACAGAGTGCTAGTGCACAAACAATAACCGACAATGATAATGGATGAGAGGGGAACTTAAATACACAGATCAAGACAAGGACAACAGGTGACGGTTATGATGATGAGGAGCAGGTGATGATGAGGAGGGTGATGAGGAGCAGGTGCAGGTGATGACGACAGATAGTGAATGTGATGAAGACAGAAGGTGAATGTGATGAAGGTGAATGTGACACCAATATCACTAAAACATTTGTGTGTGTGTGTGTGTGTGTGTGTGTGTGTGTGTGTGTGTGTGTGTGTGTAGCATTATTGTGTGTAGCATATGTAGCAAGTATGCATTATTGAGTTAACATGGAAACACTGGTTTGCTTTAGTGCAGAAAACTGGTCAAAATCATGAGGTTTAAAGTGAAAGTGAGCCAATAAGTGGTCTTCTACTGCCCTCTGCTGGCCATTCTACTTATTAATTAAATTTTTCCACATGTGCTTGCATTTATACTTGAATACACACTAAAAATCACTTATATAGCAATAACTATTATAACACAATCATATTTTGTCAGTGTTAATCACTTTATTTGCACTGACACTTCAAATAATTGCTAGTAATGTGGTAAATCATGGTAAATCATGGTTAACTATGCTGTGTGTGTGTGTCTGTCTGTGTGTGTGTGTGTGTGTGTGTGTGTGTGTGTGTGTGTGTGTGTGTGTGTGTGTGTGTGTGTGTGTGTGTGTGTGTGTAAGCATGCATTGAGTTAACATGGATAAACTGGTTTGCTTTAGTGCAGAAAACTGGTTTAAAGTGAAAGTGAGCCAATAAGTGGTCTTCTACTGCCCTCTGCTGGCCATTCTACTTATTAATGAAATATTTCAACATGTGCTTGCATTCATACTTGAATACACACTAAAAAAATCACTTATATAGCAATAACTTTTATAACACAATCATATTTTGTCAGTGTTAATCACTTTATTTGCACTGACACTTCAAATAATTGCTAGTAATGTGATAAATCAGGCTAGAAACATGGTAAATCAAAGTAAATAATACTAGATTGTCGTTTATCTCCTGGTAAATAATACTAGAACGTGGTATATCATGGTAAATCATGGTTAACTAAACTGTGTGTGTATGTGTGTGTGTGTGTGTGTGTGTGTGTGTGTGTGTGTGTGTGTGTGTGTGTGTGTAAGCATGCATTGAGTTAACATGGAAAAACTGGTTTGCTTTAGTGCAGAAAACTGGTTTAAAGTGAAAGTGAGCCAATAAGTGGTCTTCTAGTGCCCTCTGCTGGCCATTCTACTCAATAATGAAATATTTTAAGTCAAGTCAAGTCAAGTCAAGTATATTTGTATAGCGCTTTTCACAATACAGATTGTATCAAAGCAGCTTCACAGTATTAAATTAAAATAATACAACAAGGTTTGTTTCTAGTGGAATTTATTGATAAAATCAAATTAGATATCCCCAGAATATCCCCAACTGAGCAAGCCAAAGGCAACAGTGGCAAGGAACCGAAAAACTCCATCAAGTGACCTAATAGTGTCCTAAAACTCCATCAGGTGACCCAATGGAGAAAAAAAAAACCTTGGGAGAACCCAGGCTCAGTCGGGGGCCAGTTCTCCTCTGGCGTTTATTAACTAGAGGCCGGATTGTAATTTGAACTGTAAGATTAAAAATATTATATGAATGCCTGGCTGAAGAGATGCGACTTTAATCTAGTTTTAAACTGGGAGAGCGAGTCTGAGCAACGAACAGTATCAGGAAGGCTATTCCAGAGTTTTGGAGCTTTTACATGTGCTTTTGCATTCATACTTGGACACACACTAAAAATCACGTATATAACTAACTATTATAACACAATAATATTTTGTCAGTGTTCATCACCTCATTTGCACTGACACTTCACATAATTGCTAGTAATGTGGTTAATCATGCTAGAAACATTGTAAATCATAGTAAATAATACTGAAATGAGGTGTATCAAGGTAAATCATGCTAGAATCCTAATAAATCATTCTGGAACATGGTATATGATAGTAAATCATGCTAGAATCATATTAAATAATTCTAGAATGTGGCAAATCGTTGTGGGAGGAGCCTATTTTACTCAAATGGCTATAACTCAAGAAGTAAATGAGATATCTTCACCAAACTCAGTACACATGTGTATGGGTTCAATTTGAGGTCACAGTAAACAATTTTATGGAGATCGGACCATAGGTGGCGCTATAACTGTTAAAAAGCTTTAAAACCATATATATCCCATGGCAAATTGCCTGTATTGGCTGTAAATGGTCTTTTCCATCTATTATGTCAGTGGTTACATGCTTGCTAAATAAATCTTAATAACTTTTGATGCTTTTGTGCTTAAATGCCTTAAAGGCCTTAACTGCTTGAACCCCGATAAATGCTGCTTGCAGCTTTAATTATTATTATTATTATTATTATTTTCCCCTTAAACGCATCGTGCAGACCAAACCGTAAGAGCTGGAACCTTGAAACTTGGCCAAATGGTAGTCCTCAATTTGGGGAGAACCTATAAAAGTATGACCCCGATTGGCCCATAGGTGGCGCTATAGCAACCAAAAGCGCAAAACTGCTCATAACTACTAGACCGTATGTCGTAGACTCAAGTGTCTTATATCATTGGAAAGCTGGACGCCTGACGAACAAAACGTATATCTCCGATTTCATTTCCGCCATGATAGATTTTCCGCCATTTTGAATTTTGTCAAAAACCTACTTTTGCGAACTAGTCCTAGGTTTTTCGCCCGATCGGAACCAATCCAGTGCAGAAATGTTCTCTTGAGTCTGAATATCAAAAACTATCGAAAAAAAGTTGAAATTTCGATTCACGGACGCTAAGGGGCGCCAAAACGTACGTCGTGGGCAGGGCCTATTTTACTAAAATGGCTATAACTCCAGAAGTAAATGAGGTATCTTCACCAAACTTGGTACACATGTGTAAGAGGTCAATCTGAGGTCACAGTAAAAAAACCGCGGCGATTGGCCACATGGTGGCGCTATAACATGAAAAAAACATAAAACAGGCTATAACCACCTGACCGTTAGTCCGATTGACTTGAAAATTGGTATGCAGTGTCTTGGTCCAAGGTGCCATGTATGTGTATGAGGACATTGGCGTATCTCAAAAAACATGGCCGCCATCGGCCAATGAAATTTGAGCACCTATTAGACAAGGTTAACGGAGGCCGATCGGAACGAAACTCGATGGGCATGTTCGACTCAAGGCCCTAGAGGTCTGTAAGAATTTTGAAAGAAATCGGCCACTAGTTGGCGCTAACGAGTTTTATGGCTCTGTAATCACGTGGTGTTACAAATATCCACACAATATGCATATCATTTGATAGATCTCCTCATCCTGAACAACTTTGCCTCAAGAACCATTGCTGTCAATCAAACCGTTCATTAAATATTCGCAAACATGTTAAAAACCTACTTTTGCGAACTAGTCCTAGGTTTTTCGCCTGATCGGAACCAGACCAGTCTAGGACAATTCTCTGGACTCTCTAGATCAAAAACTATCAAAAAAAAGTTGAACTTTTGCATTTGGATGGCTCTAATAGGGTCATTTATAAAATGGGCGTGTCAAAATACATTAAAAAGCCTATAAATCCTAAATAAAAACTCAGAACTTCACAAAAAGTGGTCAGCATATGTGACATAACATCATTAACAAGCATGAAAAATTCTATGGAGATCGGACGATAGGTGGCGCTATAACTGTTAAAAAGCTTTAAAATCATATATTTCCTATGGTAAACTGCCTGTATTGGCTGTAAATGGTCTTTTCCATCTCTGATCATATAATTTTCATATCATAATGTTCAAAACTAGTGCAATACAATTCTCTGGACTCACTAGATCAATAATTGTCAGAAAAAGTTGAACTACTTCATTTGGATAGCTATAATAGGTTCACTTCAAAATCTGGCCTTTACCAAGTGTCCCCGAAAGCCTATATCTCTTTAATCAATGCTCAGACCTTCTTAAAAACAAGTCAGAACGTGTGAAATATCACCCTGAACAAGCATGAAAATTTTCAGACAGATCGGACAAAATTTGCCTCTATAACAGTTAAAAAGGTGAAAATGATATGAATTAATGGCATGTTAAGCCAATAAGTGGTATTTTACTGCCCCCCGCTGTTTAAAATAGTCATTTTCTCATATTGGTATTGGTATCAGCCATGGTAAATCATGATAAATGATGGTGTGTGTGTGTGTGTGTGTGTGTGTGTGTGTGTGTGTGTGTGTGTGTGTGTGTGTGTGTGTGTGTGTGTGTGGTACAAATATAACAAAGGTTTTATTTTCCAACATGAAAACAAACATAACAGAGTGCTAGTGCACAAACAATAACCGACAATGATAATGGATGAGAGGGGAACTTAAATACACAGATCAAGACAAGGACAACAGGTGACGGTTATGATGATGAGGAGCAGGTGATGATGAGGAGGGTGATGAGGAGCAGGTGCAGGTGATGACGACAGATAGTGAATGTGATGAAGACAGAAGGTGAATGTGATGAAGGTGAATGTGACACCAATATCACTAAAACATTTGTGTGTGTGTGTGTGTGTGTGTGTGTGTGTGTGTGTGTGTAGCATTATTGTGTGTAGCATATGTAGCAAGTATGCATTATTGAGTTAACATGGAAACACTGGTTTGCTTTAGTGCAGAAAACTGGTCAAAATCATGAGGTTTAAAGTGAAAGTGAGCCAATAAGTGGTCTTCTACTGCCCTCTGCTGGCCATTCTACTTATTAATTAAATTTTTCCACATGTGCTTGCATTTATACTTGAATACACACTAAAAATCACTTATATAGCAATAACTATTATAACACAATCATATTTTGTCAGTGTTAATCACTTTATTTGCACTGACACTTCAAATAATTGCTAGTAATGTGGTAAATCATGGTAAATCATGGTTAACTATGCTGTGTGTGTGTGTCTGTCTGTGTGTGTGTGTGTGTGTGTGTGTGTGTGTGTGTGTGTGTGTGTGTGTGTGTGTGTGTGTGTGTGTGTGTGTGTGTGTGTAAGCATGCATTGAGTTAACATGGATAAACTGGTTTGCTTTAGTGCAGAAAACTGGTTTAAAGTGAAAGTGAGCCAATAAGTGGTCTTCTACTGCCCTCTGCTGGCCATTCTACTTATTAATGAAATATTTCAACATGTGCTTGCATTCATACTTGAATACACACTAAAAAAATCACTTATATAGCAATAACTTTTATAACACAATCATATTTTGTCAGTGTTAATCACTTTATTTGCACTGACACTTCAAATAATTGCTAGTAATGTGATAAATCAGGCTAGAAACATGGTAAATCAAAGTAAATAATACTAGATTGTCGTTTATCTCCTGGTAAATAATACTAGAACGTGGTATATCATGGTAAATCATGGTTAACTAAACTGTGTGTGTATGTGTGTGTGTGTGTGTGTGTGTGTGTGTGTGTGTGTGTGTGTGTGTGTGTGTGTAAGCATGCATTGAGTTAACATGGAAAAACTGGTTTGCTTTAGTGCAGAAAACTGGTTTAAAGTGAAAGTGAGCCAATAAGTGGTCTTCTAGTGCCCTCTGCTGGCCATTCTACTCAATAATGAAATATTTTAAGTCAAGTCAAGTCAAGTCAAGTATATTTGTATAGCGCTTTTCACAATACAGATTGTATCAAAGCAGCTTCACAGTATTAAATTAAAATAATACAACAAGGTTTGTTTCTAGTGGAATTTATTGATAAAATCAAATTAGATATCCCCAGAATATCCCCAACTGAGCAAGCCAAAGGCAACAGTGGCAAGGAACCGAAAAACTCCATCAAGTGACCTAATAGTGTCCTAAAACTCCATCAGGTGACCCAATGGAGAAAAAAAAAACCTTGGGAGAACCCAGGCTCAGTCGGGGGCCAGTTCTCCTCTGGCGTTTATTAACTAGAGGCCGGATTGTAATTTGAACTGTAAGATTAAAAATATTATATGAATGCCTGGCTGAAGAGATGCGACTTTAATCTAGTTTTAAACTGGGAGAGCGAGTCTGAGCAACGAACAGTATCAGGAAGGCTATTCCAGAGTTTTGGAGCTTTTACATGTGCTTTTGCATTCATACTTGGACACACACTAAAAATCACGTATATAACTAACTATTATAACACAATAATATTTTGTCAGTGTTCATCACCTCATTTGCACTGACACTTCACATAATTGCTAGTAATGTGGTTAATCATGCTAGAAACATTGTAAATCATAGTAAATAATACTGAAATGAGGTGTATCAAGGTAAATCATGCTAGAATCCTAATAAATCATTCTGGAACATGGTATATGATAGTAAATCATGCTAGAATCATATTAAATAATTCTAGAATGTGGCAAATCGTTGTGGGAGGAGCCTATTTTACTCAAATGGCTATAACTCAAGAAGTAAATGAGATATCTTCACCAAACTCAGTACACATGTGTATGGGTTCAATTTGAGGTCACAGTAAACAATTTTATGGAGATCGGACCATAGGTGGCGCTATAACTGTTAAAAAGCTTTAAAACCATATATATCCCATGGCAAATTGCCTGTATTGGCTGTAAATGGTCTTTTCCATCTATTATGTCAGTGGTTACATGCTTGCTAAATAAATCTTAATAACTTTTGATGCTTTTGTGCTTAAATGCCTTAAAGGCCTTAACTGCTTGAACCCCGATAAATGCTGCTTGCAGCTTTAATTATTATTATTTTTCTTCTGCCGTAAAACGCATCGTGCAGCCCAAACCGTAAGAGCTGGAACCTTGAAACTTTGCCAGATGGTAGTACAAAAATCGAGGAGAGGTTATCAAATTATGACCCCGATTGGCCCATAGGTGGCGCTATAGCAACCCAAAGCGCGAAACTGCTCAGAACTCCTAGACCGTATGTCGTAGACTCAAGTGTCTTATATCATTGAAAAGCTGGACGCCTGACGAACAAAACGTATATCTCCGATTTCATTTCCGCCATGATAGATTTTCCGCCATTTTGAATTTTGTCAAAAACCTACTTTTGTGAACTAGTCCCTGGTTTTTCGCCCGATCGGAACCAAACCAGTGCAGAAATGTTCTCTAGAAACTGAAGATCAATAATTATCGAAAAAAAGTCGAAATTTCGATTCACGGACGCTAAGGGGCGCCAAAACGTACGTTGTGGGAGGGGCCTATTTTACTAAAATGGCTATAACTCCAGAAGTAAATGAGGTATCTTCACCAAACTCGGTACACATATGTATGAGCTCAATATGAGGTAACAGTAAAAAAATCGCGGCGATTTGCCACATGGTGGCGCTATAATATGAAAAAAACATAAAACAGGCTTTAACCACCTGACCGTTAGTCCGATTGACTTGAAAATTGGTATGCAGTGTCTTGGTCCAAGGTGTCATGTATGTGTATGAGGACATTGGCGTATCTAAAAAAACATGGCCGCCATCAGCCAATGAAGTTTGAGCACATATTAGACAAGGTTAACGGAGGCCGATCGGAACGAAACTCGGTGGGCATGTTCTACTCATGGCCCTAGAGGTCTGTAAGAATTTTAAAAGAAATCGGCCACTAGTTGGCGCTAACGAGTTTTATGGCTCTGTAATCACGTGGTGTTACACTTATTGTCACAAAATGCATACCATTTGATAGATCTCCTCTTGTTGAACAACTTTGCCTCAAGAACCATTGCTGTCAATCAAACCGTTCATTAAATATTCGTAATTATGTTAAAAACCTACTTTTGCGAACTAGTCCTAGGTTTTTCGCCCGATCGGAACCAAACCAGTCTAGGACAATTCTATGGACTCTCTAGGTCAATAATTATCAAAAAAAAGTTGAACTTTTGCATTTTTCGCATGGCTAACAGGGTCATTTAGAAAATGGGCGTGGTAAAATGCACTCAAAAGCCTATAAATCCTAAACGAAAACTCAGAACTTCACGAAAATTGATGAGCATATGTGTCATAACCTGCTTAAGAAGCATGGAAAATTTTATGGAGAGCGGACCATAGTTGGCGCTATAACTGTTAAAACGCTTTAAAACCATATATTTCCTATGGTAAATTGCCTGTATTTGCTGTAAATGGTGTCTTCTATCATATAATGTTCATATCATAATGTTCAAAACCAGTGCAGCACAATTCTCTGAACTCTCTAGATCAATAATTATCAGAAAAAAAGTTTAACTTCTTCAAAAGGTGATTTTATATGAATATAATGACATATTAAGCCAATAAGTGGTATTTTACTGCCCCCTGCTGTCATTTCATCATACTACTCCCTAATATTGTTATAAAATTCATATTTAGACTTTATAAAATCATTATTTTAACATTTACAATCACATTTTGTCAAAACTCATCTATTGAGTATTACTATTGACAATTGTGTTACACTGAGATATGGAAATGGACGAAAGTAAATGAATGAAATGAAACGAAAGTATAACGGCATTTAAGCCACGCCCCCGAATACAAATTCATTCATAACTCGAAAACGGAAAGTCGTTGCGCGCTCAAATTTTGATGGTGAGGACCTCTCCGGGCTCTTGATCGAAACGTGTAGTCGCGGGCCTCGGGAGCGCGCCCCCCGCGCATCGCCAGTCCGCGGGACCCCCGATTTTGAACGGCCATTACTCCCGACCCAGACCACCCCGAACATTGTGTGAGAGCTCGTTGGAAAGGGCCCGTCCTTGGCTAGCTTCGATTCAAATGTGGTGTTATTTGCCCTGGGCATTCCAGAGATAATAGCCCGAACAGATATGCCTTATAACAGTCATAACTCCCAGCCCCAATCGCCCAAAAACACCTTGATGGTCTCATTCAACAGGGCTCCTCAAGCACTATCTATGCTCTGAGTTTCAGAATTTTTCGCCTTTTGGTTCCTGAGATATAAGTAAAAAAACAAATTCCCATTCATTCATTCAAACACTTCAACTGTAAAATGTAAGCTATAATACCACTGTTGTCCACTAGAGGGAGCAGCAGGATTACGCATGATCTTTTAATTCGCTTTCAGTATTGGGAAATAAACAAATGCTTTAAGAAGCAATCTTTTTTATTATGATTTTTTTTTTTTTATTATGATATTTGCATATATTTTATTTTTTTATTATGATTATGAACGGTTTGATTGACATTAGTGATTCTTGAGGCAAAGTTGTTCAAGATGAGGAGATGAAGATATTTTCACAATATCACATCCTAAAAACATTGAAAACATATTTGTCTTTGTGTGTGTGTGTGTGTGTGTGTGTGTGTGTGTGTGTGTGTGTGTGTGTGTGTGTGTGTGTGTGGATGTGTTTGTGTTTGTGTGTGTGTGTGTGTGTGTGTCTGTGTGTGTAAGCATGCTTAATGGAAAGAACATGGAGAAACTGCTTTGTTTTACTGGTGGATAAAAAAGTCTTTCAAATGAAAGTGAGTCAATTAGTGGTATTCTACTGCCCTCTGCAGGACATTCTACTTAATAAAATATTTTCATCTGTGCTTTTGCATTAGTTTTTGGACTATATAAAATTACTTGCATGAAAATCACCTATTATAACACAGTCATGTTTTGTCAAAGTTTATCACTTCATTTTTACTGAGCTCTCAGTTTGAACAATTCTGCCTCTCAGTGATTAATTTGAAATCTGAAAATGGTGTTATACAGAGGAGATTTGCAATTATCATTTTGTTACCTATCTTTTATTTTAAATATCTACATCTACAACAAAATGTGTGTGCATGTGTGTGTTCAAGCATGGTTAGTGTATTAAGTATTATTGTTTAAGTATTATTGTTTTCATTTACATTTTAACCACCAGAAGAAGAACACTCATTGGTTCATTCTGCTCACTAAAATATTATTTTTCATTTTTTTTCTATTTAAAATATTGTTTAAATTTAATAAATCATTAAAATAACATTTCAAATCATATTTTGTCTGTTTATAAATCCCACAGACTCACATTGGCTGCAATACTAATGTTTTTGTAAAACACAGACCTGATAGTCTAATCTGTGTGTATTGTGCATATATTATTGATATTATTACTATTGCAAATCATGTTATTGTAACTCATATCTTAATAGAATATTATTTGTAATTTTAATTCTTTATTTCTTAATTGTTTTTTATGATTACTACAGATATTATCACCAAAGATATCAACTACACCTTCACTTTTAGTATTGACACGCTGCAAACACAGCACAATCACACACTCACTAATGCATTTAAATAAATGTAATCTTACCGTGCTACTTTATTTGTACATGATTAGAATGAACAGAAATCTAAGAATATTTTTCTTCTTTTGTTAAAGCCATTTTAGACTCCAAGTAAGCATTATATTACTAATCATCTATTTTAAAGGTGCCATACAATTGAAAACTGTATTTATCTTGGCATAGTTGAATGATAAGAGTTCTGGACATGGAACTGACATACCGTGAGCCTCAAACACCATCGTTTCCTCCTTCATGTGTAAATCTCCTGTTTGCAAAAGACAGCTGAAAAATGAGTGAATCCCACCATAACACCGACTGTGACGTTGGAGTCAGGATCATTAATATTTATACCCCCCAAATTTGCA